>JAVLUX010000236.1:1252500-1335000 GCA_032164185.1 Moxostoma hubbsi
CACACACACACACACACACACACATCTAGGTGTTTTGGAGACCCTTGTAAATAAACGTCTGCATTTACCTGCATCAAACTGAATGTTTATTTCTACAGGTTGGACTGAAAGACACTTTGAACAGTATTGCTCTGAAATTCAACGTTACTCCAAATAAACTGGTGCATCTGAATCGTCTCTTCTCACACAGTGTGTTACCTGGACAGGTGAGTTTCACACACGCACACTTCTAAACCACTTATAACAGTGTAATGAGAACTTGGTAGTAAAATGTGCTTCATTGTCATGATAATAATGATAAGAAAGTTTCTAGGGCTATAAAAAGAGCTGCATGCAAGGCGCTAGTCTGCCATTGGGAGCAACTTGGGGTTCAGTGTCTTGCCCAAGGACACTTTGGCATGTGGGCCGGGAATCAAACCACCAACCCTGCGGTTAGCGGCCGACCCGCTGTACCACCTGAGCCACAGCCGCCCCATATGCCAATTACTTGTCATACAAACAGTTACAATGTGTTCTTCATGCACGCAACAAAGTCATTTATACACTGCGGACCAATCAGCACGATCAATAACTTCTGCGGTTGTATTTGTCCTTAAAATAACGTGAATCAAGGGAGGAATTTGATTACACTATTTCAGATAGCCCGTTGGGCAGGCCAGTGGAACATTTTGGTATCCCGACTGGAAAACACAATAGGACATATATAAAGCCCTGATTATATAAATTGCTAGAATGTGAAATTTTTACATTTTTAAAATGTTTAAATTGATAAGGCGAAAAATAAAATAAAATGTATAATATTCATGCTGTATTGAGTGTAGTCATATATATCAATACTATATATACAGTATATGAAGATGCCACTTTCTCGTTTCTTTTTTGTTTTGTTTTTCTCCCCAATTCGGAACGCCCAATTCCCAATGCGCTCTAAGTCCTCATGGTGGTGTAGTGACTCGCCTCAATCCGGGTGGTGGAGGACGAATCTCAGTTGCCTCCGTGTCTGAGACTGTCAATCTGCGCATCTTATCACGTGACTCGTTGAGCGCGTTACCATGGAGACGTAGCGCGTGTGGAGGCGTCACGCTATTCTCCGCGGCATCCACGCACAACTCACCACACGCCCCATTGAGAGCGAGAACCACATTATAGTGACCACGAGGAGGTTACCCCATGTGACTCTACCCTCCCTAGCAACCGGGCCAATTTGGTTGCTAAGGAGACCTGACTGGAGTCACATTATAGTGACCACAAGGAGGTTACCCAATGTAACTCTACCCTCCCTAGCAACCGGGCCAATTTGGTTGCTAAGGAGACCTGACTGGAGTCACATTATAGTGACCACGAGGAGGTTACCCCATGTGACTCTACCCTCCCTAGCAACCGGGCCAATTTGGTTGCTAAGGAGACCTGACTGGAGTCACATTATAGTGACCACGAGGAGGTTACCCCATGTGACTCTACCCTCCCTAGCAACCGGGCCAATTTGGTTGCTAAGGAGACCTGACTGGAGTCACATTATAGTGACCACAAGGAGGTTACCCCATGTAACTCTACCCTCCCTAGCAACCGGGCAAATTTGGTTGCTAAGGAGACCTGACTGGAGTCACATTATAGTGACCACGAGGAGGTTACCCCATGTAACTCTACCCTCCCTAGCAACCGGGCCATTTTGGCTGCTAAGGAGACCTGACTGGAGTCACATTATAGTGACCACGAGGAGGTTACCCCATGTAACTCAACCCTCCCTAGCAACCGGGCCAATTTGGTTGCTAAGGAGACCTGACTGGAGTCACATTATAGTGACCACGAGGAGGTTACCCCATGTAACTCAACCCTCCCTAGCAACCGGGCCAATTTGGTTGCTAAGGAGACCTGACTGGAGTCACATTATAGTGACCACGAGGAGGTTACCCCATGTGACTCTACCCTCCCTAGCAACCGGGCCATTTTGGTTGCTAAGGAGACCTGACTGGAGTCACTCAGCACGCCCTGGATTCAAACTAGCGTCTCCAGGTGTGATAGTTAGCGTCAATACTCGCTGAGCTACCTTTCTTGGTTTTCTTAATATCTTTTCAGTTGCGTTACGCTTGTGTGTCTTCAAAAGTCTGGCGAGTAAAAACAAATCTTTACTAGCCAATGGCGATTCTTTCTCCAACATGACCGTAGAGGATTGCTTGAGGATTTTTTTATCACGTTTAATTTGGTCCTATTGTTATCGAGTGTCTTTGAAATGTAGCTCTCGTTTTCACAAATGTGTTCGTGTTATTATTGCAGTGTTTTAAACTGGCTTTCTCCTTGCCCTCAATCCCCACAGAAACTGATTGTCCCTGATGTGGACCAATCAGAAGGCAGTTCTCGGGTCAATGGCTCTTCCGAACGGATCACAACAGAGTTGAAGGTAAGATGGGTGCTTAAAAGTTGTTTAATACCGATGGACTATTGTTGGCAGCTTGTACTCTGTAATAATCACTTTAGTCATAATGTAAACATTCCTGCAAGCACCTTGAATCCAAGGGTTTTTATATGTGGCAGTAAACAGAAGTAAACTATCTGTGATGTGTCTGACAGGACGGTGGTTTGCGCTGCAGATCTGGACGTCCCTTACGAAGGGAACTGTCCCCGCTGTCTGAAGACGAGAGTCCAGCAACTGTTAAATTCATCAAGATGAGCTGCAAATACTTCACTGACGGCATGGTGAGGACTGTTAGCCGACCACGTTCACTTCAGTGACGTCAAATGTGCGAAACTGAGATTTAACTCTATTCAGGACTAAATCCTAAAAGAATCCTAAATAAAGGATGTGACATTCTGTTACATTCAGAGCTCAAAACTTGCGCTCCAGTGCAACATGAACATTTATTGTTAATAATACATAAACATAAACTGCAAAAATGGATGTTTGGAAATCTTATTGATTATGACCACAATTATGAGCTCATAAACATACGTTGGCAAGAAAAAGTATGTGAACCCTTTGAAATTACCGTTTTAATCTGTTTTGACCTTCATCTAAGTTACAATAATGTACAAACATAAACTGTTTTAACTAACAACACAAATTATTGTATTGTTCTTGTACATATTGAATACGTCATTCAAACATTCACAGTGTAGGTTGGGGAAAAGTATGTGAACCCCTAGTGCTAATGACGTCAACTAAAGCTAATTGGAGCCAGGGGTTGGCAAACCTGGCATCCAATTAATGAAACAAGATTGGAGTTGTGGGTTAGAGTTTAGATATTCACCTGTCCACAGTGAGACAAACTGTCTATAAATGGAGATGATTTAGTACTATAGGTACTCTCACTAGAAGTGGCTGTTAGATATTCATCTGTCCACAGTGAGACAAACTGTCTATAAATGGAGATGATTTAGTACTATAGGTACTCTCACTAGAAGTGGCCGTTAGATATTCATCTGACCACAGTTAGACTAACTGTCTATAAAAGGAGATGATTTAGTACTATAGGTACTCTCACTAGAAGTGGCCGTTAGATATTCATCTGTCCACAGTTAGACAAACTGTCTATAAAAGGAGATGATTTAGTACTATAGGTACTCTCTCTAGAAGTGGCCGTTAGATATTCATCTGTCCACAGTTAGACAAACTGTCTATAAAAGGAGATGATTTAGTACTATAGGTACTTTCACTAGAAGTGGCCGTTAGATATTCATCTGTCCACAGTTAGACAAACTGTCTATAAATGGAGATGATTTAGTACTATAGGTACTCTCTCTAGAAGTGGCCGTTAGATATTCATCTGTCCACAGTTAGACAAACTGTCTATAAAAGGAGATGATTTAGTACTATAGGTACTCTCACTAGAAGTGGCCGTTAGATATTCATCTCTCCACAGTTAGACAAACTGTCTATAAAAGGAGATGATTTAGTACTATAGGTACTCTCACTAGAAGTGGCCGTTAGATATTCATCTCTCCACAGTTAGACAAACTGTCTATAAAAGGAGATGATTTAGTACTATAGGTACTCTCACTAGAAGTGGCCGTTAGATATTCATCTCTCCACAGTTAGACAAACTGTCTATAAAAGGAGATGATTTAGTACTATAGGTACTCTCACTAGAAGTGGCCGTTAGATATTCATCTCTCCACAGTTAGACAAACTGTCTATAAATGGAGATGATTTAGTACTATAGGTACTCTCACTAGAAGTGGCCGTTAGATATTCATCTGTCCACAGTTAGACAAGTTGTCTATAAATGGAGATGATTTAGTACTATAGGTACTCTCACTAGAAGTGGCCGTTAGATATTCATCTGTCCACAGTGAGACAAGTTGTCTATAAATGGAGATGATTTAGTACTATAGGTACTCTCACTAGAAGTGGCTGTTAGATATTCATCTGTCCACAGTGAGACAAACTGTCTATAAATGGAGATGATTTAGTACTATAGGTACTCTCACTAGAAGTGGCTGTTAGATATTCATCTGTCCACAGTGAGACAAACTGTCTATAAATGGAGATGCTTTAGTACTATAGGTACTCTCACTAGAAGTGGCCGTTAGATATTCATCTGTCCACAGTTAGACAAACTGTCTATAAATGGAGATGATTTAGTACTATAGGTACTCTCACTAGAAGTGGCTGTTAGATATTCATCTGTCCACAGTTAGACAAACTGTCTATAAATGGAGATGATTTAGTACTATAGGTACTCTCACTAGAAGTGGCCGTTAGATATTCATCTGTCCACAGTGAGACAAACTGTCTATAAATGGAGATGATTTAGTACTATAGGTACTCTCACTAGAAGTGGCCGTTAGATATTCATCTGTCCACAGTTAGACAAACTGTCTATAAATGGAGATGATTTAGTACTATAGGTACTCTCACTAGAAGTGGCCATTAGATATTCATCTGTCCACAGTTAGACAAACTGTCTATAAAAGGAGATGATTTAGTACTATAGGTACTCTCACTAGAAGTGGCCGTTAGATATTCATCTGTCCACAGTTAGACAAGTTGTCTATAAATGGAGATGATTTAGTACTATAGGTACTCTCACTAGAAGTGGCCGTTAGATATTCATCTGTCCACAGTTAGACAAGTTGTCTATAAATGGAGATGATTTAGTACTATAGGTACTCTCACTAGAAGTGGCCGTTAGATATTCATCTGTCCACAGTGAGACAAGTTGTCTATAAATGGAGATGATTTAGTACTATAGGTACTCTCACTAGAAGTGGCTGTTAGATATTCATCTGTCCACAGTGAGACAAACTGTCTATAAATGGAGATGATTTAGTACTATAGGTACTCTCACTAGAAGTGGCTGTTAGATATTCATCTGTCCACAGTGAGACAAACTGTCTATAAATGGAGATGATTTAGTACTATAGGTACTCTCACTAGAAGTGGCCGTTAGATATTCATCTGTCCACAGTTAGACAAACTGTCTATAAAAGGAGATGATTTAGTACTATAGGTACTCTCTCTAGAAGTGGCCGTTAGATATTCATCTGTCCACAGTTAGACAAACTGTCTATAAAAGGAGATGATTTAGTACTATAGGTACTCTCTCTAGAAGTGGCCGTTAGATATTCATCTGTCCACAGTTAGACAAACTGTCTATAAAAGGAGATGATTTAGTACTATAGGTACTCTCACTAGAAGTGGCCGTTAGATATTCATCTGTCCACAGTTAGACAAACTGTCTATAAATGGAGATGATTTAGTACTATAGGTACTCTCACTAGAAGTGGCCGTTAGATATTCATCTGTCCACAGTTAGACAAACTGTCTATAAATGGAGATGATTTAGTACTATAGGTACTCTCTCTAGAAGTGGCCGTTAGATATTCATCTGTCCACAGTTAGACAAACTGTCTATAAAAGGAGATGATTTAGTACTATAGGTACTCTCTCTAGAAGTGGCCGTTAGATATTCATCTGTCCACAGTTAGACAAACTGTCTATAAAAGGAGATGATTTAGTACTATAGGTACTCTCTCTAGAAGTGGCCGTTAGATATTCATCTGTCCACAGTTAGACAAACTGTCTATAAATGGAGATGATTTAGTACTATAGGTACTCTCACTAGAAGTGGCCGTTAGATATTCATCTGTCCACAGTTAGACAAACTGTCTATAAATGGAGATGATTTAGTACTATAGGTACTCTCTCTAGAAGTGGCCGTTAGATATTCATCTGTCCACAGTTAGACAAACTGTCTATAAATGGAGATGATTTAGTACTATAGGTACTCTCACTAGAAGTGGCCGTTAGATATTCATCTGTCCACAGTTAGACAAACTGTCTATAAAAGGAGATGATTTAGTACTATAGGTACTCTCTCTAGAAGTGGCCGTTAGATATTCATCTGTCCACTGTTAGACAAACTGTCTATAAATGGAGATGATTTAGTACTATAGGTACTCTCTCTAGAAGTGGCCGTTAGATATTCATCTGTCCACAGTTAGACAAACTGTCTATAAAAGGAGATGATTTAGTACTATAGGTACTCTCTCTAGAAGTGGCCGTTAGATATTCATCTGTCCACTGTTAGACAAACTGTCTATAAAAGGAGATGATTTAGTACTATAGGTACTCTCTCTAGAAGTGGCCGTTAGATATTCATCTGTCCACTGTTAGACAAACTGTCTATAAATGGAGGTGATTTAGTGCTATAGGTACTCTCTCTAGAAGTGGCCGTTAGATATTCATCTGTCCACAGTTAGACAAACTGTCTATAAAAGGAGATGATTTAGTACTATAGGTACTCTCTCTAGAAGTGGCCGTTAGATATTCATCTGTCCACTGTTAGACAAACTGTCTATAAATGGAGATGATTTAGTACTATAGGTACTCTCTCTAGAAGTGGCCGTTAGATATTCATCTGTCCACAGTTAGACAAACTGTCTATAAATGGAGATGATTTAGTACTATAGGTACTCTCTCTAGAAGTGGCCGTTAGATATTCATCTGTCCACAGTTAGACAAACTGTCTATAAATGGAGATGATTTAGTACTATAGGTACTCTCTCTAGAAGTGGCCGTTAGATATTCATCTGTCCACAGTTAGACAAACTGTCTATAAATGGAGATGATTTAGTACTATAGGTACTCTCACTAGAAGTGGTCGTTAGATATTCATCTGTCCACAGTTAGACAAACTGTCTATAAATGGAGATGATTTAGTACTATAGGTACTCTCGCTAGAAGTGGCTGTTCATTCAAGATGACTCAAAGGACACACACAGAATGCTCAATGAGGTAAAAATGAACCCTAGAGTGACAGATAAAGACTTGAAGGAATCATTGGAACTGGTTAACATCTCTGTTCATGAGTCTACTATACAGAAAACAATAAACAGGTATGTGTTCATGACAGGACATCATGAAGGAAGCCGTTGCCAACAAAAACATTAAAGCACACCTGAAGTTTGCCAGAGGAAGAACAAGCAGCACTATGGATGGCATAAAAAGGGCACCGCATACCTGCATGAAAACATCATCCTTACGGTTAAGGGCACATCATGATTTGGGAATGATTAGCTTCTTCAGGGACTGGACCACTTGCCGTCATCAAGGGAAAAATGCATTTCCAAGTTTATCAAGATGTGCTACAGGATAATGTCAGGGTGGCAGTGTGCCAGCAGGACAAAGACCCTAAACATCAAAGTAAATCCACTACAGAATAAAAAAAAAAAAAAGAAAATGCTCCCAGTCATAGCCCAGACATTAACCCAATAGAGATGCTGTGGAATGACCTCGAGAGAGCCGTTTACACCAGACATCCTAAAAATATGGCTGAGCTGAAGCAGTTCTGTAAGGGAAGAATGATACAAATTTACTTCTGAATGTTGTGCAGGTCGAATCTGCATCTACCGGATTGGTTATGCTTGCTAAACGCTTGGTTGAGTTTATTGCTGCCAGTGGAGGAGCAGTTATTAAATCCAAGGGTTCACTTACTTTTTCCACAGCACTGTGAATGTTTAATGGGACGTGTTCAGTAAAGACATGAAAGATTATAATTGTGTGTGTGTTGTTAGCTTAAGCACATTGTGTTTGTCTAAACTTGTGACTTTGATTATGATGAGATCACATTTTATGACCAATTAATGCAGAAAACCAGCTCATTCCAAAGGGTTCACATACTTTTTCTTGCCACTGTACATGGTTTAGTCTCCCAAATGAAATGTCCACGTCTTATTTTGCTTAAAAAAAAAAAAGTAAAAAAAAAAAAGTAGATAATAGTATTTTGCACAAAGAAAATAAAGCCGTAAGATGTTTTTCATTGACCATATTTTTCTCTCTCAATTAGCCACATTTAAATGCCCCAAATTTCATAACGGCAACATGTACAAATATGATATATTATTTAATTGGGAAAGTACAATTTAAGGTATAATTTGAGCTGACCTGATGAATAACAGTGGAAAGAAAATTTTAAAAATCAAAAACTAAATTACGTCTCTTAAGGAACTTGACTAGGTTTGACTTGAGTCGATTTCTTAAATTTTTCTGATGTTTCATTGGTTGTGTGTGCTGCAGGGCGTCGTTGGAGGGGTGATGATTATAACCCCCAATAACATCATGTTTGACCCGCACAAGTCTGATCCTCTGGTGATTGAGAACGGTTGTGAGGAGTACGGCCTCATCTGTCCGATGGAGGAGGTCCTGTCTCTGGCGCTGTATGACGATGTGTCCCGTATGAAGCTTAAAGATGCGCTGCCATCGTAAGAAACTACCTGTTTTTCACCCATCTTTAGCTCTGGTTAGCACGTTTGGGTTAGTTTACACCCCAAAAACAAAATAAATATTATTTTGCATACAGAATATATTTTAGTTGCACATGGAACATACGAACCGAGTGTCAAAAATTATTTTGTGTGGTAAGAATAAGCATGTGACCGATAATCAGGATTCCCTTGGATCCTTAAAAGTCTAGTTTTCCCAAATATTTGGAATGCCCAATTCCCACTACTTAGCAGGTCCTCGTGGTGGCGTAGTGACTCGCCTCAATCCGGGTGGTGGAGGACAAGTCTCAGTTGCCTCCACTTTTGATACCGTCAATCGGCGCATCTTATCACGTGACTCGTTGTGCACGACACCGCGGAGACTCACAGCATGTGGAGACTCATGCTACTCTCCACGATCCACACACAACTCACCACACGCCCCATTGAGAGAACCACTAATCACCACCACGAGGAGGTTACCCCATGTGACTCTACACTCCCTAGCAACCGGGCCAATTTGGTTACCCCATGTGACTCTACCCTCCCTAGCAACCGGGACAATTTGGTTACCCCATGTGACTCTACCCTCCCTAGCAACCGGGACAATTTGGTTACCCCATGTGACTCTACCCTCCCTAGCAACGGGCCAATTTGGTTGCTAAGGAGACCTGACAGGAGTCACTCACCACACGCCCCATTGAGAGCGAGAACCACTTATCACCACCACGAGGAGGTTACCCCATGTGACTCTACCCAGTTTTCCCAAATTTAAGGTCATAAAATGTCTTAAATATGTTAAATGATACAACAAAATTCTCAGACTCAAGCGGCCTGGGTATCTCAGCGAGTACTGGCTCTGACTATCACATCTGGAGTCGCGCGTTTGAATCCAGGGCGTCCTGAGTGACTCCAGTCAGGTCTCCTAAGCAACCAAATAAGCCCGGTTGCTAGGGAGGGTAGTCACATGAGGTAACCTCCTCGTGGTCACGATTAGAGGTTCTCATTCTCTGTGTGGTGAGTTGTGCGTGGACGCCGCGGAGAATAGCGTGAAGCCTCCACAAGCGCTACGTCTCCATGGTAACACACTCAACAGGTCACGTGATAAGATGCGCGGATTGACGGACTCAGAAGCGGAGGCAACTGAGATTCGTCCTCGGCCACCCGGATTGAAACGAGTCACTACGCCACCACGAGGACTTGGAGCGCATTGGGAATTAGGCGTTCCAAATTGGGGAGGAAAAGGGGAGTCCAACACATTATCGAATCAGCACAATCCAATATCAGTTGCAGATTACATGTTGAATGTGTTAAATATGTGTGCCCCTGCCCGTTTAAGAGTCTGTGATACATGATTTGTTTTTAAATTGTTTTGGTATGGTGATACGGTACTAATTTTATATGTTCATGTCTTGAAAAAGGTCTTAAATTGGATTTTAAAAAAATTGCAGCAACCCTGATAACATCTCAAGCCCTTCCAACATCAAAAGTGACGTCATTACGCTTGAAAATGCCCATTAAAAATTATTATTAAATATCCATTCCTGATATCAACACAATAAATCATAATTTTTTATATCTGTAACTGCATTTTCACTTGTAGAATTTCACAATTCTTTGACATTCAACACAAGTAGAGATTTCGATTATTAGTAATTTTTTACTAATTAAAATAAAAATTACGCATATCAGCTATGTACTAGTTACTAGTAAAAATTATAATTTTTGTCTACGTTAATATCATGATTTTATTTTATATAATTTCAGAATTACTTTGTTAGTAGTGCTGAAACGATTAGTCGACATTGTCGACACACATTTTCGTTGTCGATTAGTCGTCTGATTTCATTTAATGTAACGAGATCTTTTGAAACGCTAACGATGTCGCGGGAGAGCCGCACTTCCGCTCGCACTTGATTGAGGAGGAAGAAAGAACAGTTCACAGTCCGGACGCTCTCGAAACTTTCCAAACAGATTAAGCTGATGTAGATCGCAGAATATTATAATACAAACATGCTAAAGAAGTAAATACAGAAGCAGTGTCGTCGCCGTACCTGCTGTTCCGCTTGAGCAAAACTTGCCTGTCAGAGCGTCTATAAAGGAAACACTGCGCCGTTATTTACTGTATTTAATGCATCCTTTATTAAAGTTCAAATAATAATGACGCGGACTGTATAAATAAGCACGAACTCCGAAACTGGCATTTGTGTGTGCGGTCAGAGCCGCTTATATGAGTCACGAGAGAGTTACAAACTTCTCCCGGCTGATACACTGTCCCGCGCGGAGACGCTCATCACTGGCGCACGCTCGCTGCAGCTGGATTATAACGTGATTGCTCGCGACATCGTGAATTACAATATGAGTGTCACGTGTGGATCTTATGGGGAAGAAAATCAGCGATGCGCAGCGCTATAAAGAAGAACTTTTTTTTTTTGTTTTTGTTTTTTTGTTTTCCAATATTGGAGAATTTTGAATATAATATTTAATTAATTTATATATTTAAAAATATTGAAAAGTCTTTAAAACAAGATACATTTACTTTAGAAGCAACATGTGAACAAGTGAAAAAATGCACGTTTATTTAAGATACATCCTCTTAAAACACGTCTAAATATCTTAAATGTTGCTTCTCAATTAAATGCATCTTGTTTTAAGAGTTTTTTAGATAATATTAAATGGAAAATGAGACAAAAACACTTGATAACAAAAGGATTTTTGCAGTGAAATTTGTAATTAATTAAACAAATAAAAAAATCAAGTAATTTTTCCCCTTTAATTCAGTGAATGTCATTTAGAGATAGTTTTAAAAGATGATTTTGTCCTCATTATTGTTAGTAAACATGTTTTAATACAACCTTTTAAGCCGGGACACAAGCCGAATAATCGGTTAAGATCTAACGATTAATCGCTGCAATAATCGCCGAATAATCGTTAGATTAGTCGATTATAACAAATAATTTTTGGCCATTTTTGGTTATATTTGTAAATGTATTTCAGCATATTAGATTTGGTAATTTGAAGAGTAATTAAAGATATCTTAAAAGTCTTTCTTACTAGTTATAATAAAATGATCTGAAATTAAAATTGCCATTAGTAAAACAAATAACTGATATTAAAAATGAGCATTTTATTTAATTGTTGTAATTCAGTTGTTGATACCTGGAATGGACATTTGCACTAATTATTAATAAAATACATTTATAGAAAATTATATACAAATTATTATTATTACTATTATTATTATTATTATTAAAAAAATGTCTTCCTCTCAGCCGTCCATCCACATTTTTGTTTTCTCATGTTTTATAAATTTAAGTTCTATTTTACACCAAATATAGATTTTGTCATTTTTAAAGTTTTGTTCTTTTTATTTGTTTATTTTTGTTTGTTTTCATTGCCATTTTTTGTTTGTTTTTCTCCTTTAATTTCACCATCTTCCCTTTACGATGATGATGATGATGATGATGATGATCCCTGTTTACGGTGGCAGAGATGAACCCCGGGATCTTTGTCCGTTATACAGGCCGGGCGAGTGGGAGGAGCTTCCCTCCGAACGCGATCTGAACCCTTTTAGCCGCTATGAGGCGTGCGGACAACCGAACCGACCAATCATATTAGACGATATCAAAGCGGCTGTCTCCGATATGTCGGAATGTCACGTTGCAGAAAAATCGCCATCAGACGAAGGTTTTACCGAACTGGAACTGCTACAGAGTGACTCGAACGCTACGATGCACAGCCTGTACGATGACTCCGAACCAAGTAAAACACTTAGTCAGCCGACGATGGAACAAAACGATGAAACGGCGACGTCTTCTAACACTGAGAGAGAGGAAGATGAAGATGAAGGACTTCATAACTGTTCCGCGGAAGATAACGCGGAGCTGCTGCAGTCTGCTCCAGATAGGTTAGCTGATGTGACCAAAACAAAACCCGAAACGATAGTTAACGGTGCAGTGGACCAAAAAAGGAAGTTGAGCTGCAGCGGAGTCGCAAAGGACTCTGGGAAATGTAGTTCGCCTGAACCAAGTGTTGACGTAGAGGGACGAAAGAAAAGTAAGAGATCAAATTCAGCTGTCGAACTTTCAGAAGCGGAGAAACGCAGACGGGCCAGTGAAGCCGAGATGAAGTCATGGCTGCTGAAAAGGATGCAAGTGCCAATCAAAGGTGAGTGACGGGGAAGACCAGCCAATCACGGTCAAGGACACAGTTTGTTGAACCAGATGAGGGTTTATCAGCTCACCCTGGATAATCAATCAGAGATGAGCATTTACATAAAATCACAAACGATCTAGTTTTGTAATATTTTATCATTGATGTCCTTATAATGTGAGTCGAGGCCTCTTGCACCAAAAATAGTTGTAGGCATTTACATTTTTTAAAAAACAATTAAGGCACCAATCACATGTTTTCTGGAGTGAGAGTGATGATGATAAACTATTGGGTCAATGATGTGACGCTTTATCAAGATCTATTCAATTATTAACTAAATGAAAACATTAAAGCTGCAGTACGGAAGATTCAGAAAGCCTTGTTTTTAGTGACACCTGTGGCCGTAAAGTGAACTGCAGCCTGTCGCTCGCGCACGTGCACACACAGCAATGACGTAACGTACAAAGAGGCTGAACGTGATTCACCGACATCATGTGGACAGATGAGGCGGCATAATTAAAATAACACAGTTATGATTGTTTTACTACAAACTTTGAAGCTAAACTAAAACTACTCATCAGCTAGCATAGCATACTGATCACACATACAGCTACATATGGTTGCACTATCATATGTTTTGTATGTCATTTGTTGTACTACAATCAAGAAACCAGCGTATTTGCTTAAATGTATCCTGTATATCTGACATTTATTATAAAGAGAAGATCGTTTCAATTATTTGAAAGTTACGAAGCAAGTTAGCTTGTGATTCATTAGCGTTAGCAGGCAAGATCAACTTAGCTAAAATGACACGGATCAATACTTATGGTGGTATATTTCACATGTTTTGCATTTATTTAAGCTCACCTGTCTAATAAGAAGAACGCCAAATTAGGGTCGGTTTTGATCCCCAAAAACGAATGAAGGTCCCTCCAGGAATCAAACACCCTGCCGATGTTCACTCTAGTTTTCGCTCGATCACATTCCCGCTAACCACAAGGCTGTCGGGAGCACGCATAAACGTCACATCCTTTGGATTTTCCCGGCAAAAGCGACCCGCTCCCTTCACATGAAAGTCTGTCTACAGGCTTTAATAGGCAAACTAGGAAGTTAAGGCAAAAAAAGGTGAATATTACATGAAAATTGTCACCTATTGCAGCTTTAACCCGAAAAAATAAAAACTGACATGATTTGGAAAAAACTCAAACTTAACTAAAATACTTTTTCATAACTCCAAAACTAACAAAAATGACCTCCGAATTCATTTGTATTTGACACACTGTATATTATAACATTTTAAATGCATAAAATCCACCTTAATTACAGTAAACTAAATTAAAGACTGCTACTAAACTAAAAGACAGTGCGTGAACTAACGAAAAACTAAACTGGAATGACAAATCGAATATAAAATAGAAATAAAAATCAAATACTGTAATAAACCTGGTCCAGAGACGATAAAAAAAATTAAATTATTGTATTATAGTGCGTTCATATACAACGCGAAGCGAGCATTTCGCGTGGTGCAATTACGTACAAAGTCAATGCAAAGACGCGAATAGATGCGGATTCGTGTCGGGCGGCACGAATGGCGCGACTCGAACATGCGAAATCGCTTAAAAAAAAAAGATTTTTTTTTTACATTTTTGTTTTTTTATTTGGTATCAGAATCACACAGTAATCAATTACAGAATGACAATTACAATAATTGCAGTAAAATCAGTAAAAATAACAATAATATTAATACAATATATTACAAATAAATAAAATAAATTAACAACAAAATAACACAATTAAGTGTTGTCATTAGAGTTGCAAAAACTGCAAATTTCATATGAAATAAACTGAAAATTAAACAACTAATATAATATTTAGTGTGACCTGCTGGGGTAGATGAACAATATTTGAAGGTTGAGCACCTCCTTTCACTGAGAGTTTATTTTTTATTTTATAAGAGTTTGTTACTTTTTTAGTTTCTAATCGTAATATGTGTTTATTTGTGGAAAGTCTGTGACATTAAAATAAATCCGGTTAAAGAGTCGATCTCTTTGATTTACAGACTTGCTGCTGTCCTCTGAAGAGAAGAGTAAAGCTCCGCCCATGTTCCTCTGCTTCAAAGTGGGCAAGCCAATGAGGAAGTCCTTCGCCATTGGTCAGACTTCTAGCCCCGCCCACTCACATGTTGGACGGGGGCAGCAGCCAGAGTACTGGTTTGCTGTGCCACAAGAAAGGTGTGGAAGAGTGTTTGTGCACGAGTCAATATAAAGATTTCTAAACTGCCTCAGTCTGGTGTAATGTGTGCAAAATAATCAATAATGTTGGTGTATAATTTGTTGGAAAGTTTTGTCATTTCCATAGTTGAGTGGAAAAGGTTTACTGAGAGGAAATTGAATGCTTGTTAAAATACTAACTGTCTGTCTATCTCGGTTTCTCCATTTGTCTGTCTGTTTATCTATATGGCTGTCTGTCTCTGATTCTCCGTTTGTCTGTCTATCTGTCTGTCTGTCTGTATCTTTGTGACTGTCTGTCTGTATCTATGTGACTGTCTGTCTGCCTGACTTTATGTCTGTCTGCCTGCATCTATGTGACTGTCTGTCTGTCTGTCTGTCTTTATGTCTGTCTGTCTGTCTTTATGTCTGTCTGTATCTATGTGACTGTCTGTCTGTCTGTATCTATGTGACTATGTGTCTGTCTGTATCTATGTGACTGTCTGTCTGTATCTATGTGTCTGTCTGTATCTAAGTGACTGTCTGTCTGTCTGTCTGTCTGTATGTGACTATCTTTATGTCTGTCTGTCTGTATCTATGTTTCTGTCTGTCTGTATCTGTCTGTATGTATCTATGTGACTGTCTGTCTGTCTGTATCTATGTGTCTGTCTGTATCTGTGTCTGTCTGTGTCTATGTGTCTGTCTGTCTGTCTGTATCTCTGTCTGTATCCATGTGACTGTCTGTCTGTCTGTATCTATGTGACTGTCTGTCTGTATCTATCTGTCTGTATCTATATGACTGTCTGTCTGTTTGTATCTCTGTCTGTATCCATGTGACTGTCTGTCTGTCTGTATCAATGTGACTGTCTGTCTGTATCTATGTTTCTGTCTGTCTGTATCTGTCTGTCTGTATCTATGTGACTGTCTGTCTGTATCTATGTGTCTGTCTGTATCTATGTGTCTGTCTGTCTGTCTGTATCTATGTGACTGTCTGTCTGTATCTGTGTGTCTGTATCTATGTGACTGTCTGTCTGTCTATCTATGTGTCTGTCTGTCTGTATCTATGTGACTGTCTGTCTGTCTGTATCTATGTGACTGTCTGTCTGTCTGTGTCTATGTGTCTGTCTGTCTGTCTGTATCTATCTGTCTGTATCTATGTGACTGTATGTCTGTCTGTATCTCTGTCTGTATCTATGTGACTGTCTGTCTGTCTGTATCTATGTGACTGTCTGTCTGTCTGTATCTATGTGTCTGTCTGTCTGTATCTATGTGTCTGTCTGTCTGTATCTGTCTGTCTGTATCTATCTGTCTGTATGTATCTATGTGTCTGTCTGTATCTATGTGACTGTCTGTCTGTCTTTGTGTGTCTATCTGTCTTTTTTTTGTCTATATGTTTGTATGTTTATCTGTCTGTCTATCTGTCTGTTTATCTGTCTGTCTGTCTATCTGTCTGTTTATCTGTCTGTCTGTCTGCTTTATTACTATGTATTGGTGCATATAAATGAATGTGATTTTAAATATTTGTATTTGTGTTCATACAGTGAACAGCAGTGTGTGTGAAAACATGCCGTGATTATTTTTGGTTAATTATTTTATATTTGACTTGATCAGTTTTTACTACTAATATTAAACATAATTGAATTGGCTTCACTATTACACCATTTCAGAGCAAATATACTGTGAGTGTGTGTGTGAGTGTGAGTGTGAGTGTGAGTGTGTGTGTGTGTGAGTGTGTGTGTGTGTGTGTGTGTGTGTGTGTGTGTGTGTGTGTGTGTGTGTGTGTGTGTGTGTGTAAGGCTCAAATATATATCAAATATACAGTTATCAGTTTTAGACCCATTGTGAAAATAGTTTTGTTAGTGTTGGTGTATATTCATTATTCATGAGCATGTCTTCTGTCTTCAGGGTGGATCACCTGTACTCGTTCTTCATCCAGTGGTCTCCGGACGCGTACGGTAAAGACGCTCAAGAGCAGGGCTTCGTGGTGGTGGAGAAAGACGAGCTCACCATGATCGATAACTTCTTCAGTGATCCGGTTCCTCGCAGCTGGGAGGCGAGATAACAACACACACATTTAATTAACATTGTCCCATTGATCTGATTGGAGAGAATATGAGTGTGTGCTGTATTTACTGTATGTGTGTTTGTCCTGTAGATCATCACGATTAATGAAGCAAAGAGACGTCAGAGCTTCAGCTTTGAGGATGAAGAACTTCTCGATCTTCTGCCTGTGTTGATGGACTCCAGCACACTCCTGGATGACATGCATGTTGAGAAGGTCTCACATACACACACATGTAGCGATTCATGTTTAAAGGTCCATTGAAGACCGCATTAACTCTTGGATAAAAATGGTGTGCGTGATGACGTCATGACAAACACTTTCTCGCATAAGTTTTGGTTTAGCGCAACAGAAATCTGCCCTTCAGCCGTTTCCATACCGAAATGTGTTTATCGCTAATTCGCCTCCCAGATGTCCCGAATGATTCCTCTGATGTTTGGGTAAAATGGGGAGATGATTGAGACAACTCATTGAAATTATCTAGCTTGCTGTAATTTAAATAACAAATAAAAGCATCAGAAGAGGAATTGCAATATGGAGCAGTTGCCCTTCTGATGGGACTGTAATATCGGTCCTGATGTTGCGTCTATCGCAGGTTGCCATCGGTTACGATCCGAAAGTGAATCATCATGGCCCTGTTCAAGCTGCAACCTGCACCAAGTATTGGAGAAACTTCCAGTGTCAGTATCAGGATCATCATGGACGTGTTTATGATGTGTGACAGATATTAAAGAAACATTGATGCGTGTAACATCAGTGTTACATATATGATACATTCCTCATATTCAATATTTTAAACAATCATCAGATCTAAAGCATCACAACTGCATCATGTCCCGCAGATTTCTCCAGCAACTTTTAACGACCAACTGAACTTGAGCATCATCTAAAATGTATTTTAGCTTTTTTATTTAAATGTATATTTTCTGAAGAAGCAGTACATGTGATCCGAGGTAAAGAGGATTATATTTAAATTATTTAAACGTTTTCAAATGTTCAAAAGCTTGTTTTCTGAAAGTGACTAATTGGACAAATAGTTCAGATAGTTTATAGTCTTGGAAAAAAAAGTCTAGAACATTCTGACACTGATATTCAGGGTACGGCTAATTTAAGTTTGTGTAAAGAAAATTCATATATAGGTCTAAAAAACTTCTTTTTTTTTCATTGGCAATTTATTTTTTTAATTTAATGCTTTTTTCATTGGCAATTTATTTTTTTAATTTAATGCTTTTTTCGTTTGGCAATTAATATTTTTAATTTAATGCTTTTTTCATTTCGTAATTTATTTTTTTAATTTAATGCTTTTTTCGTTTGGCAATTAATATTTTTAATTTAATGCTTTTTTCGTTTCGTAATTTATTTTTTTAATTTAATGCTTTTTTTCGTTTGGCAATTAATATTTTTAATTTAATGCTTTTTTCGTTTCGTAATTTATTTTTTTAATGTAATGCTTTTTTCGTTTGGCAATTAATATTTTTAATTTAATGCTTTTTTCGTTTCGTAATTTATTTTATTTAACACAGGGAATTTTGCCGGCATTTTTTTCCATAAGTAAAATTAAACAATAATTTAATAAAATTGGGCTGTAAGTGTTCCAAAAAAGCACACTGATGTTTTTCTCCAGTATTTTGTATTTATTTTTATTTTAAATATCTTTGTGCACAGAAATTATGTTTTTTGTATTGTGGGTTTATTCCATGACTGCTGTCTATTATTCTGAATGGTGTGGAAAAGAAACATTAATAAATAAACGGATGTTTATCACGATTAAATTAATCACAAACAGTGGCCGTTCATTGGTTCTCCTTGTACTTGTTGATGACCGGTGCATGATACGAGACAAGCGGGATGTGATTGGACCATAAAATGTATCCTGATATTACTGGTTAATATTGCTGTTTTTCCCCACCCACAAGGCCTTGGTGACATCAGCAGAAAATAAAAGTTGTTTCAGAGGCGGAGCAAGTTGTTATATTGTTACATTGTTACATAATATTACAAAGACTGTAGAATAACATGCACTGATGAATGGAACACTTTGATCAATTTTGACTTTGTCCTCGGCAGTTGGCGACTCGTTTGCCAGCGCGTGTTCAGGGGTATCCATGGCAACTGGCGTACAGTACAGTGGTACATGGAACCAGTTTGAAAACCCTGTACAGAAACCTGATGGAGCTGGACTGCCCGGTGCTGCTGGTCATTAAAGACATGGACAACCAGGTACCCAAAATTCTGTCATTATTTAAAGGGATTGTTTTTGCTTCAGGAGCAAAAGAAAAACAAGTTCAATTGTAGTTAAAATTAGTTTATTTTGAAACCGCTGTAAGAGTTTTACATGTTTGTGTCATTATAAATTTGAAGTCATTGTGAACTCGACTAGAAAATGACTCAAAATGCCCATGTTCTTTCAGACATGTTTAAAAGTAGTGATTGATATACACTACCGTTCAAAAGTTTGGGGTCACCCAAACAATTTTGTGTTTTCCTGAAAAGTCACACTTATTCACCACCATACATTGTGAAATGAATAGAAAATAGAGTCAAGACATTGACAAGGTTAGAAATAATGATTTGTATTTGAAATAAGATTTTTTTTACATCAAACTTTGCTTTCGTCAAAGAATCCTCCATTTGCAGCAATTACAGCATTGCAGACCTTTGGCATTCTAGCTGTTAATTTGTTGAGGTAATCTGGAGAAATTGCACCCCACGCTTCCAGAAGCAGCTCCCACAAGTTGGATTGGTTGGATGGGCACTTCTTGCGTACCATACGGTCAAGCTGCTCCCACAACAGCTCAATGGGGTTCAGATCTGGTGACTGCGCTGGCCACTCCATTACCGATAGAATACCAGCTGCCTGCTTCTGCTCTAAATAGTTCTTGCACAATTTGGAGGTGTGTTTAGGGTCATTGTCCTGTTGTTGGATGAAATTGGCTCCAATCAAGCGCTGTCCACTGGGTATGGCATGGCGTTGCAAAATGGAGTGATAGCCTTCCTTATTCAGAATCCCTTTTACCCTGTACAAATCTCCCACCTTACCAGCACCAAAGCAACCCCAGACCATTATATTACCTCCACCATGCTTAACAGATGGCGTCAGGCATTCTTCCAGCATCTTTTCATTTGTTCTGCGTCTCACAAACGTTCTTCTTTGTGATCCAAACACCTCAAACTTGGATTCATCTGTCCACAACACTTTTTTCCAGTCTTCCTCTGTCCAATGTCTGTGTTCTTTTGCCCATCTTAATCTTTTTCTTTTATTGGCCAGTCTCAGATATGGCTTTTTCTTTGCCACTCTGCCCTGAAGCCCAGAATCCCGCAGCCGCCTCTTCACTGTACATGTTGACACTGGTGTTTTGCGGGTACTATTTAATGAAGATGCCAGTTGGGGACCTGTGAGGCGTCTGTTTCTCAAACTAGAGACTCTAATGTACTTATCTTCTTGCTCAGTTGTGCAACGCGGCCTCCCACTTCTTTTTCTACTCTGGTTAGAGCCTGTTTGTGCTGTCCTCTGAAGGGAGTAGTACACACCGTTGTAGGAAATCTTCAATTTCTTAGCAATGTCTCGCATGGAATAGCCTTCATTTCTAAGGACAAGAATAGACTGTCGAGTTTCAGATGAAAGTTCTCTTTTTCTGGCCATTTTGAGCGTTTAATTGACCCCACAAATGTGATGCTCCAGAAACTCAATCTGCTCAAAGGAAGGTCAGTTTTGTAGCTTCTGTAACGACCTAAACTGTTTTCAGATGTGTGAACATGATTGCACAAGGGTTTTCTAATCATCAATTAGCCTTCTGAGCCAATGAGCAAACACATTGTACCATTAGAACACTGGAGTGATAGTTGCTGGAAATGGGCCTCTATACACCTATGTACATATTGCACCAAAAACCAGACATTTGCAGCTAGAATAGTCATTTACCACATTAGCAATGTATAGAGTGTATTTCTTCAAAGTTAAGACTAGTTTAAAGTTGTCTTCATTGAAAAGTACAGTGCTTTTCCTTCAAAAATAAGGACATTTCAATGTGACCCCAAACTTTTGAACGGTAGTGTGTATACACACACACACACATTTTCATTCAGTTTCTGCATCGTACACTCAGATCTGCTGCATCATCACAACCTACATTGTGCAGAAAATGGCTCTACATTTATGCATTTATCAGGTTTGCTAAATAAAAATGTTGCCTTGCAACATTAAATGTGCATGTACTTTCAACTCCGACAGTTTCAACGGCCAAAAAGATAAAATAAATGAACACATTAAATTAGAAACTTGTTCTGAGAATCAACAATAACACCTCATTTTTCCCTTTGTTCGTTTTTTCATAATTAAACCCGGCATGTCTTCCCTCCTGCCTCCTTACTCAACAAACACAGCAGGTAATTATGCAAGCATCTAAAGAACCTGGTTATGTTACAGGCTGAAAACAAAGAAGGCCAATTTACTCTTGAGAAGGGTTTATCATGCATTTCTGAACCCATAAAAAATGTCCTGCTGCAATGCTTGTGCATTCTACCCCCCTCCACCGAATTAGGGTCAGCAGAAAGATTTGTCCCATTTTCATCGAACGTTAAGACTAATAATAGTGGTTGAATAAAAGGCTGTTTAACAGCTGAGATTGGATTAAAATGATTGCACTTACTCACTTGGTCCCGGTCTAAGAGGTTTGAACTAAATTTGACTGCGACCCAAAACCTTGAACACAAAGCTCATTAAACTTTTCTTTAGCAAACAATTAGCTCTGAGAATTCTTGGCTACGTAGTTACAAATGCAAAACTATTCCCATACTTGCAGAGCAGAACTGCATTGATATTCCTAAAACATCCTATTTTTATAATCTTACTGCACTAAATTCAGGTCAAAGCGCGTCACATACTCACTCATTACATTTACATTTGGTCATTTAGCAGATGCTTTTATCCAAAACCACATACAAATAAGGAAAAGCAATTTAGCTGAGCAAAGGAGCCCCTGAAACATTCTAATCATAACTTCTGCACTTTTGCCTTTTTGTAAATTCAATTGTACATTTTGTACATTTTTCAACTTGAAATAAATAAATATCTTGATTTCTGTAATTGCATTTTCACTAGTTTAACTTTATTATTTTACTCCTGTTTAAAACACACACACATATCTCATTCATTTCACCAACACTTTCTTTGAAGCCCATATTTATAATGCATTCTAAATGTCTCATAATGCATCTTATAATATGTTATAAGTTCTCATAAATAGTTGTAACCACAATTATAATACATTCTAATACTTTATATTTACACCTTAGAGTATACTGTATTATAACACAAGCGACATCCAATTCTATCTGCTGAAGTTATAATATATATATATATATATATATATTTATTTGTAATGCATATGCTTTAAGTAAAGTCACAAAAACAATATCTTCTTATAAACATCCGTAAGATATTTTTAAGTGGTTATAAGACATTACGAGTCATGCTGGAATTTACAACATTTTAACATCACACATGCACAAAACACAAAATAACACACATTTAATGTGCATTATGAGATTTATGTAAAACACTCGTAAAGCTACAAAGTTAATATACATCAGAAACTCTAAATATGAATGTTGATCTTGTTTGGAGACTTATTACATAAATAACCTCCACTGAATAAGTTTGACTTGTAATGTATTGTATGCTACAAGTTTATGTTATGGCTGTTTATAAGAAGATATTAATTATGTAACTTTATGTAAAACAAGCAAAGATAACTTTATAATATAATGATGTCATAAAGCCTATTGACTGTTTACATTATACAGCACTTACAACATTAAATTAATTAACTTCTGTTGTATTAAAATTGAATGTTGCTTTTGTTATAATGCATTATACTCTAAAGTATAACTATGAATAGTGCAAGTCTTATAATGTGTTATAACTGTAGTTATAATTATTTATGAGAAGTTATAACTCATTATAAGGTGTATTATGAGACATTATGAATGCATTATAAACTAAAGTATAACTATGAATAGTGGAAATCTTGTAATGTGTTATAACTGTAGTTATAATTATTTATGAGAAGTTATAACTCATTATAAGGAGTATTATGAGACATTATGAATGTATTATAATCTAAAGTATAACTATGAATAGTGGAAGTCTTATAATGTGTTATAACTGTAGTTATAATTATTTATGAGATGTTATAACATATTATAAGGTGTATTATTAGACATTATGAATGTATTATAATCTAAAGTATAACTATGAATAGTGGAAGTCTTATAATGTGTTATAACTGTAGTTATAATTATTTATGAGATGTTATAACTCATTATAAGGTGTATTATGAGACAATATTAATGTATTATAATCTAAAGTATAACTATGAATAGTGGAAGTCTTATAATGTGTTATAACTGTAGTTATAATTATTTATGAGATGTTATAACTCATTATAAGGTGTATTATGAGACATTATGAATGTATTATAATCTAAAGTATAACTATGAATAGTGGAAGTCTTATAATGTGTTATAACTGTAGTTATAATTATTTATGAGATGTTATAACATATTATAAGGTGTATTATTAGACATTATGAATGTATTATAATCTAAAGTATAACTATGAATAGTGGAAGTCTTATAATGTGTTATAACTGTAGTTATAATTATTTATGAGAAGTTATAACTCATTATAAGGCGTATTATGAGACATTATGAATGTATTATAATCAAAAGTATAACTATGAATAGTGGAAGTCTTATAATGTGTTATAACTGTAGTTATAATTATTTATGAGAAGTTATAACTCATTATAAGGTGTATTATGAGACATTATGAATGCATTATAATCTAAAGTATAACTATGAATAGTGGAAGTCTTATAATGTATTATAACTGTAGTTATAATTATTTATGAGAAGTTATAACTCATTATAAGGTGTATTATGAGACATTATGAATGCATTATATTATTTCAGAGTATGCTCTCTGAAAGGAGGAGTTTAGAATGAACGCTTTAGAACGGACCAATCAGAGCAGAGTAGTCTCTCTGAAAGGAGGGGTTTAGAATGAACGCTTTAGAACGGACCAATCAGAGCAGAGCAGGCTCTCTGAAAGGAGGGGTTTAGAATGAACGCTTTAGAACGGACCAATCAGAGCAGAGCATGCTCTCTGAGAGGAGGAGTTTAGAATGAACGCTTTAGAACGGACCAATCAGAGCAGAGTATGCTCTCTGAAAGGAGGAGTTTAGAATGAACGTTTTAGAACGGACCAATCAGAGCAGAGTATGCTCTCTGAGAGGAGGAGTTTAGAATGAACGCTTTAGAACGGACCAATCGGAGCAGAGTATGCTCTCTGAAAGGAGGAGTTTAGAATGAACGTTTTAGAACGGACCAATCGGAGCAGAGTATGCTCTCTGAAAGGAGGAGTTTAGAATGAACGCTTTAGAACGGACCAATCGGAGCAGAGTATGCTCTCTGAAAGGAGGAGTTTAGAATGAACGTTTTAGAACGGACCAATCAGAGCAGAGTATGCTCTCTGAGAGGAGGAGTTTAGAATGAACGCTTTAGAACGGACCAATCGGAGCAGAGTAGGCTCTCTGAAAGGAGGAGTTTAGAATGAACGCTTTAGAACGGACCAATCAGAGCAGAGTATGCTCTCTGAAAGGAGGAGTTTAGAATGAATGCTTTAGAACGGACCAATCAGAGCAGAGTAGTCTCTCTGAAAGGAGGAGTTTAGAATGAACATTTTAGAACGGACCAATCAGAGCAGAGTAGTCTCTCTGAAAGGAGGAGTTTGGAATGAACGCTTTAGAACGGACCAATCAGAGCAGAGCAGGCTCTCTGAAAGGAGGAGTTTAGAATGAACGCTTTAGAACGGATCATTGAAGGAGTCGTTTGTGACACTGGGAGATTCAGGTAATGCTGCCATTTAAATTATGGGCATATTAAAATGTTTTTTAAGCATGCATGCATGTAAATCTGTTGTATGAGACCTTTAAAACTAAATTAGGCACGTTTAAAAACCATAATAGGTGCCCTTCCACCAGCGAGTCCAAAGGGGGCGCTATTTTGCAAACAAAAATTACGCTTAAAACATTAAAGTCTCCGTATACATAAGTCAAATTTTCAGATAATAATTTCTGCATTTATGTTGCTTAAAATAACAAAATAAGACCTTAAATTATTTGCATTGAAAATTAGCGCCCCCTAGAGGTAATGGGGTAGAAATATTTGTCTGAAAATATGTCTTTCACATAGCAACTAAATGGGCAAGTCATATATCTAATGAAAGCTCTCACTCTCAGGAATGTGACTGTATAATTAATTTCATTGCACTAATAACACAGTTCAAAAGAGTTTCAAAAGAGTCACAATGTGAAATATGATTTCTGTAAGTCACCAAATACAAACGTTTCATTTATGCTCCGTTAACTGCTGCTGTAAGCCCCAAATAGCCCAAAACATTATATCTGCTTTTACCTCAGGGAGTTTTCTAAAATATGAGCCATTGTTTACATGTCTGTGAACTTGCTTGTGTGAATAATCCAATGATATATCTTAGATGTCCAGAAAAATTAGACCATTTGCAATTAGTCTAGAGTATCTGTGAGTGGTGTGCGGTTGGCAGCCCAAAAATGCACCAGAGTATAAGGGGTTAACTCAAAAACGGCGCCGCTGTTTGTGTCCAATCTGCAAACTGCTTCAAAATAACGTTAAGAATCGTACATCAGTAATGTTTGAATTAACTCTTTGCATTTAAAGTATCATTTTCTCTGCAGGTTTTTGGAGCGTTTTCCACTCATCCGTTTAGAGTCAGTGAACACTGTTACGGGACGGGAGAGACCTTCCTCTACACGTTTTGTCCTGAGATCAAGGTGTGTGTTTAGAAGTGTTTTTGGTGTAAATGTTCTGCTTATAGTGCCACTGGTTGGATGTGTGTGTCTGTATGCCAAAGTAGTGTGTGTGTGTGTGTGGGGTGGGGGTTTTGGGGGTTGGGACATCCCACCAAGTTTGGGATATCTATGGCAAAAAAAAAAGAGATTAAAAAATGTTAGAAACTGCATGTGTACATTTCTGAAATCCAAAAACTAGATGCAGGTATCAATTATAAACTGTCGCTTATTCTTTATAATAGTGTATTTTTGGACTTAGATTTTGACAATATTGTTTTTGTGTTAAAAATAGGTTTGGTTCTAGTTCAGTTTTAAATGTTTGCCACATTGAGAGCCCAGTATCTCTGGGATTTAACCATATAGGGCCTTAAATGAAGATCCAAAAAGGTAAGTTAAGAGTCTAAAATCGTTATAGGCGCTCGACTATCAGGAAGACACGGGCCAAAAATGCCATCCATGGAAGAGTGGCGAGGCAAACCACTGCTGACTCCGAACATTGGAAAAGTTGCATAAAAAGTGCTTTTTCCCATTTTTGGACTCGCACCATTGGGATATAATGCAACAAAGATTGCTAAAGTCAACTGATTTGTGTAATAAATCGACCAATCTCTGAGTATAATTAAAATAATGGTGCCGACACCTTTCTAAGGTTATTTTTTTGACCTGTAGTTTTGCTCCAAAATCATTGGTGGAAATTGCCATTTTGACCCCCTCTCTACAAAATAATGGATTACTCATTAAATATTCATCCATGCAATTTAATATTTTGGCTTTCATTATCATTTATGTTTGTCTGTCTTCAGAAAAAGTATCAATTTCTTCTGGGGAAGTTTTTTTTATTTATTTATTTTATTTTTTTAAATGTAATTTTTTGTATTAATATTTGGCATGGAATAATAACTCCGTATTTGTTCTCCGTGTTTATTGAAAGTTGTATTTTTTGAGTCGGGAGCCTCATATTAGATGATTTACTACCGTATTTGCCTGTGCAAAAGTTGCCGCCACAATGCTAGGTTGTTGTGGGTGGTTGCTAGGGTCTTCTGTGTCGTTGCTAGGTGGGCCTAGAGTCCCGACCCAGGTCTAGATTGCACAGTTTACATGCAAAAGATGAATACTTTGTGCAATGGGTTTGTTCTATTACTATGAGCAAAAAGTAATCGAGAGTTTATTAGTAAACGTGGACGTTTTTATTAATAGTTTACAATGATAATTTTGCGTTCAGGTGTACCGCTGGACCGGAGAGAACTCTTACTTTGTGAAAGGAAACATGGACTCTCTTCAGATCGGAGGAGGCAGGTGAGTCCAGCAACACGCTAACATCCTGTGCATGCGTGTGTCGCTCAAAGGTGTGTGATTGACGCTCAACTGTCCTCGTCTCAGGGGTCATCTAGGTCTGTGGCTGGACGCTGACCTTTACCACGGCACCACATCCAAATGCTCCACCTTCAATAACCTGCCGCTGTCCTCCAAGCAAGACTTCATCGTCCAGAATCTGGAGGTGTGGGCGTTTCAATGAGCGCATGCATGGACGCCTGTATACCCACATGCACTGTGAAACTTGCGGCACCCAGCACGGCATGACAAACCGTTCGCTCTACCTGGCACCCGAATGCGGGTGTAGCTTTATCCTGTACTGTACGAGGTATTTAGATGGATTAATCCGTGTCCGACCCCATTGAGTTGTCGGGGTTTACTGGTCTGAGGTCGTTTCGACTTTAAGAACATCAAGAGAGAAGTTTGTGGCTGCCTTAACCTTCAATTGAAACCGCTATCCCAGCATGCAATATTCTCTACAGATGTTCTCCTGCTGAAGTTTATCAATATATTAACGCATATGTGAATAAGAAAACACTATAGACTGTGTATGTGTTCAGGGCTAAAGATCTTGTGGCTTTTTATCTTATGGCACAAACAAAAACCTAATTTACGCCATTTGGTTGTTAATTTTTTGGAGATTTGACGTATTTAGTTGGTATATTTTCACTGCGTTTCGAGAGAGCTCATGGAACGAAATGTTCATAGCTGGGGAACCCGTTATTTGCTTCGTCTATGACAACAAAAATGACAATTTTCGCCATTTGGTATTACGTCAGGGCCAGACGCTCCAGAAGTATTTTTCGTGCACTAGAAATCATGATAATATGGCCGACAAAATGTTTAGAGAACATACAAGCCCAGGGTTGTACTGCTAAAACTAATATTGTTTCACTATTCGGTGGTCAAATTGATTGTTCATAGAAAGTACAAAATGCCAATTTCCGCCATTCTGTGACCGAATCTGTTGCGTCACGGCCAGTCGCTACAAAAGAAAGTCTTTTATTTATTTATTTATTTATTTACAATATGGAGATTTGATTTGTTTAGTTGGCATATTTTCATTTTGCTTTAACGGAGAGCAAGGAATCACCTTAAATTATTTCAAAATGTTTATAGAAGATACAAGCACTGAGTTATAAACTAAGCGTCGATTTCTCGCCATTCGTTGGCCAAATTCATTGCGTCACGACCATTCGCTCGAATATAACGGAATTATAATCGAAGATTACAATCGACAATTTTTGGCCATTTGGTGGCCGTTGCGTCAGGGCCATTCGCTCAAATAGAAGGTATTTTTCCATTTACAACATGGAGATTTGATTTATTTAGTTGACGTTTTGGTTATTTCGTCTGAAGAGAGCGCAACAACTTGTGGCTTGTATCTTCTAATACAACAAAATGCCAATTTTCCACCAATCGGTGACCAAATCTGTTGCGTCACGGCCCGTCGCCTCAATATAAAGTGTTTTATTTAATTTAAAACATGGAGATTTTATTTATTTAGTTGGATTATTTTCATGTTTGTTTGGAAAGAGCTGGAGGAATTATGTAAATTGCAATGACAAAATGTTACAAAATGTTCGTAGAAGATACAAGACCGAGTTGCGAGCAAAGCGACAATTTTCCGCCATTATGTGTCCAAATCCATTACGACAATTTCCACGTTTCAATCGATTGATTTAGTTTTGTTGGCATATTTTCATTACGTTTTAACAAAGCTCAAGGAATGTCGTAAATAATATTGAAATGTTACAAAATGTTCCAGCTGGTGGGCTTGTATATTCTAAGACACACACCCCAAATAAATCTGCCATTTGGTGACCAAATCCAACGCATCAGGACCAGTCGCTCGAATAGAAACCGTTTTTACTTCACCGCGTGGAGATTTAACGCGTTTAGCTGGCGAATGTGTCCATGTTCGTTTAAAGTGAGCACACGGGTACTCGTGTACTACAAAGGGAAACCGCACATCCAATCCGTGGACCAAAGCATTTTATTGCCATTGTTTTCAAGTAGAGGTTTATATTTAGTTTATTTTGCTTTTTGAAGTAGACTTATTTTGTATATTGGAATGTGAAATGTATCACATTCCTACATGATGATTGTTTTACTGTTTTGTGATATTTTAGGGCCCTTGTCTAGTGTACAGTTATTCTAAAGGGATGGTGAGCACTTGAAACGATGCCAGTATTACTTGTGAACACTACGTTAATTGCGCGGCTGAAATCACTATCATGTCACACTTGCAGTCGCGCTTTGTTTCGTGAACGCGCCTTAAAAATTGATGTGCAATTACTGACCGATGTTGATAGTTCGTGGTCTGTTTTATCACTACTGTTAGTGTGTAGATGTTTGGAAGTGTCCACTAGTTTCACTACATCACCGCAGCTGTGGGCACTAACCAGCTGCTGACTCCTGGTCCAAGTTGTCGAAATAGTTCCTAAAAGAGCCACGCCTACAAATATTTCACTCTGAATGTTTCAAAAATTCAAGTCTGTGATATCAAAACCCTCACGCTGTTTATTTATGTGTGTTAACCAATTATTGTGTATTTATTGTGCATTATCTGTGTTTTAAAGTGAACCAAATAAATGCAATAAATGAAAACGTATCCGTAGTTATCTGACAGTGTTTCCAGCAGTGCTGGAGAACACACACACACACACGCACACACACACACACACACACACACACACACACACACAATTAAAAAGCAAAAAAGTAAAAGGAAAGAAATACAAACTGTGACTGTGAGCCACATTTTATCAGCATACAAATTACACTGGTAAGAAGTTTTACGTCTGTGAATTGGTTGATTGTTTTTTCACTTTAAAAATGGGGGCAACCAAAAACACAATTTTTTTAGGAATGATTGAGAAGTCAGACATTCAAAATCACTCCTTGCATCATGTCAAGATTCTTTCATTACATCAATATAGACAAAATAACACAATTGATCGGAATGAAGTTATATGGCTTTTTGATGATTTTTCTTCATTAAAAAGGCACCAGAGATGAATGACAAGAATGTTGCACCTCACAGAAGATAAATCAGTAAAATTAAGAAAAGGCCATTTAGAGAGGCTCCTTGGCAAAGTTGGGTGCAGTATGCACACTGTAAAAATACATGCTTGACCATCAGAAATAAAACAAAATGGCAATATTGTCATTGATTATACTTGATTAATTTATATTTAAGTTGATAAAAATATTCCACAAGTCTGGTTCATCCTTGGGAGCGACTTCCAAATGCCTGACGGTGCCACGTTCATCTGTACAAACAATAGTACACAAGTATAAACACCATGTGACCACACAGACATCATCCCGCTCAGGAAGGAGACGCCATCATGTGACCACACAGCCATCATACCGCTCAGGAAGGAGACGCCATCATGTGACCACACAGTCATCATACCGCTCAGGAAGGAGACGCCATCATGTGACCACACAGTCATCATACCGCTCAGGAAGGAGACGCCATCATGTGACCACACAGTCATCATACCGCTCAGGAAGGAGACGCCATCATGTGACCACACAGCCATCATACCGTTCAGGAAGGAGACGCCATCATGTGACCACACAGACATCATACCGCTCAGGAAGGAGACGCCATCATGTGACCACACAGTCATCATACCGCTCAGGAAGGAGACGCCATCATGTGACCACACAGCCATCATACCGCTCAGGAAGGAGACGCCATCATGTGACCACACAGTCATCACACCGCTCAGGAAGAAGACGCCATCATGTGACCACACAGTCATCATACCGCTCAGGAAGGAGACGCCATCATGTGACCACACAGTCATCACACCGCTCAGGAAGGAGACGCCATCATGTGACCACACAGCCATCATACCGCTCAGGAAGGAGACGCCATCATGTGACCACACAGTCATCACACCGCTCAGGAAGGAGACGCCATCATGTGACCACACAGTCATCATACCGCTCAGGAAGGAGACGCCATCATGTGACCACACAGTCATCATACCGCTCAGGAAGGAGACGCCATCATGTGACCACACAGCCATCATACCGCTCAGGAAGGAGACGCCATCATGTGACCACACAGTCATCACACCGCTCAGGAAGAAGACGCCATCATGTGACCACACAGTCATCATACCGCTCAGGAAGGAGACGCCATCATGTGACCACACAGTCATCATACCGCTCAGGAAGGAGACGCCATCATGTGACCACACAGTCATCATACCGCTCAGGAAGGAGACGCCATCATGTGACCACACAGTCATCATACCGCTCAGGAAGGAGACGCCATCATGTGACCACACAGCCATCATACCGCTCAGGAAGGAGACGCCATCATGTGACCACACAGCCATCATACCGCTCAGGAAGGAGACGCCATCATGTGACCACACAGTCATCATACCGCTCAGGAAGGAGACGCCATCATGTGACCACACAGTCATCATACCGCTCAGGAAGGAGACGCCATCATGTGACCACACAGCCATCATACCGCTCAGGAAGGAGACGCCATCATGTGACCACACAGACATCATACCGCTCAGGAAGGAGACGCCATCATGTGACCACACAGTCATCATACCGCTCAGGAAGGAGACGCCATCATGTGACCACACAGCCATCATACCGCTCAGGAAGGAGACGCCATCATGTGACCACACAGTCATCACACCGCTCAGGAAGAAGACGCCATCATGTGACCACACAGTCATCACACCGCTCAGGAAGGAGACGCCATCATGTGACCACACAGTCATCACACCGCTCAGGAAGGAGACGCCATCATGTGACCACACAGTCATCACACCGCTCAGGAAGGAGACGCCATCATGTGACCACACAGTCATCACACCGCTCAGGAAGGAGACGCCATCATGTGACCACACAGCCATCATACCGCTCAGGAAGGAGACGCCATCATGTGACCACACAGTCATCATACCGCTCAGGAAGGAGACGCCATCATGTGACCACACAGCCATCATACCGCTCAGGAAGGAGACGCCATCATGTGACCACACAGTCATCATACCGCTCAGGAAGGAGACGCCATCATGTGACCACACAGCCATCACACCGCTCAGGAAGGAGACGCCATCATGTGACCACACAGCCATCATACCGCTCAGGAAGGAGACGCCATCATGTGACCACACAGCCATCATACCGCTCAGGAAGGAGACGCCATCATGTGACCACACAGTCATCACACCGCTCAGGAAGGAGACGCCATCATGTGACCACACAGCCATCATACCGCTCAGGAAGGAGACGCCATCATGTGACCACACAGTCATCATACCGCTCAGGAAGGAGACGCCATCATGTGACCACACAGCCATCATACCGCTCAGGAAGGAGACGCCATCATGTGACCACACAGTCATCATACCGCTCAGGAAGGAGACGCCATCATGTGACGACACAGTCATCATCCCGCTCAGGAAGGAGACACCATCATGTGACCACACAGTCATCATACCGCTCAGGAAGGAGACGCCATCATGTGACCACACAGCATCATCCCGCTCAGGAAGGAGACGCCATCATGTGACCACACAGCCATCACACCGCTCAGGAAGGAGACGCCATCATGTGACCACACAGCCATCATACCGCTCAGGAAGGAGACGCATTCTGTCTCCTAGAGATGAACGTAGTTTGTGTGAAAAGTGCAAATCAATCCCAGAACAACAGCAAAGGACCTTGTGAAGATGCTGGAGGAAACAGGTGGACGAGTATCTAGATCCACAGCAAAACGAGTCCTATAACGACATAACCTGAAAGGCTGCTCAGCAAGGAAGAAGCCGCTGCTCCAAAACAACCATAAACAAGCCAGAACACAGTTTGCAAGTGCACATGGGGACAAAGATCTTACTTTTGGAGAAATGTCCTCTGGTCTGATGAAACAAAAATGTAACTGTTTGGCCGTAATGACCATCGATATGTTTGGAGGAAAAAGGGTGAAGAACACCATCCCAACTGTGAAGCATGGGGGTGCAGCATCATGTTGTGGGGGTGTTTGCTGCAGGAGGGACTGGTGCACTTCACCAAATAGATGCATCATGAGGAAGGAACATTATGTGGATATAATGATGTGGATATATTGAAGCAACATCTCAAGACATCAGACAGGAGGTAAAGACTCGGTTGCAAATGGGTCGTCCAAATGGACAATGACCCCCCCAAAGCATACCTGGCAAAATGGCTTAAGGACAACAAAGTCAAGGTATTGGAGTGGCATCACATGTGGGCAGATCTGAAAAAGCGTGTGTGAGCAAGGAGGCCGACAAACCTGACTCAGTTGCACCAGTTCTGTCTGGAGGAATGGGACAAAATTCCAGCAACTACCCAAAACATTTGACCCAAGTTAAACAATTTAAATCCAATGCTACCAAATACTAACAAAGTGTATGTAAACTTCTTGACCCACTGGGAATGTGATGAAAGAAATACAAATTGAAATATATAATTCTCTCGACTATTATTCTGACATTTCACATTCTTAAAATAAAGTAGCGATCCTAACTGACCTAAAACAGTTTTATACGATTAAATGTCAGGAATTGTGAAAAAAATGGCTAAGATGTATGTTTAAACTTCTGACTTAAACTGTATAAAAACATGTATAATATGTATATCTGTTCGTGTGTGTGTTGTGCAAAGTTAATTAAAACGGCTATGTCCATTAGGCTACCATACATTATTCGTCGATAATAATATGTTAAAATATTACACTATATTATGTTTATATAAGCATATTATTATTATTATTATTAAATATAAGAGAGGCCCTCTCTTGGCTCATGCCGTTAAAAAAAACAATATCTAGATTTTATTTTAGCCAATAATATTGATTTATTTATTTATTTTTTAAATATTGTACTGTTTATAGTTTTGTTAATTTCAAGTGGACAACTAGAGTTTTTATAACATTACAATTATATTAAATCAGTTTAGCCTGATTGATCATTTTAACTATGTAAACTGTTTTTCACGATCCAAAATGCCTGTGTGTCGAATCTGCTGAAGGGGAAATAAAGATTGCTCCCCAATCCCAAAATAAACACGCGGATTGTTGACGCGCGCACTTTCGCTGCGATTTTGCGCATTTAAATGTTGTTTACATTGAGGGCAGATTTTCTATATATCGGCTGATATGTCTACATTTATTCGCATTCGAGCTGGACTTTGCTTGTTAAGTGCTGTCAGAAGAGGTTTAACAGAGACACGATTCTACAGGTAAAACTTAAGATCACGAGAAACAGACATGCATTTATTTACCAAGTCCTGTGCATGGAGTGAATTGATGGCCAATATATTAATAACCAGATCATTATATCAATAAAAACACTCTTTCATTGAATGCAGTAAGGAGAGAGAGAGAGAGAGAGAGAGTGTGTGTGTGTGTGTGTGTGTGTGAGAGTGAGGGGCATTTAAGAGCTTGCATACAGCAGTTGTTTTTTGGATGGTAAATTGCTCACTACTATGTAACTAATTTTATTTTCATTTCTAAATCACAGTATGTTTGTCTCCTCTGGTAAGAAGTCAGTGAATGGAGTTGATCTTTACTATCAGCGCACTGGAGATGGCAAACACACTGTACTGCTGCTGCCTGGAGCTTTAGGTCTGATATCACAATATTATAACATATTCATGGAGAATTGATTCGTTCTGTAAGGGCCAGTCGAAGGCATGATGCCAGAACAGAACACATGTCATATCTGTACTCTTTGATGTGGTTACAGGAAGTGGGCAGACTGATTTTGCCCCACAGCTTGAGAAACTGGATAAGAGGTGTCTTACGGTGGTGGCATGGGACCCAAGGGGCTACGGGCGCTCACGTCCCCCGGACAGAGATTTCCCTACGGACTTCTTCCACAGAGATGCCAAAGACGCTGTCGATTTAATGCAAGTATGTGTCAAAAGTTTTAAACAGAAATAGTTCGTCCAAAAATGAATGAATCAGTCATCATGTACTACCCTCATAGAGCTACAGTATAGGACTTCTATGTAACACAATAGGAGATATTTTGGAGCATGGACGCATACAGTGTCCAGGGTTTGCCAAGCTCTGAAAAAGCACCATTAAAACATATATACGCTATATTCCAAGGCTTCTGACGTCAGATGATAGCTTTGTGTGAGATCAGACCAGTTGTACCAAGCTTTCAGTCGGTGACACCGACCACTATCGAACCAATTGTGGATCTCAATAATTTGATTGTGCGCAAATGTGAATGAGATTTAAAGGGGTCATGTGGACTCAACTTAATCCCCCAATAAAATAAAAATAAAATAAAAGCTGCAAAACTCAACCCTCCCTAGCAACCGGGACAATTTGGTTGCCTAGGAGACCTGACTGGAGTCACTCACCAAACGCCCCATTGAGAGCGAGAACCGCTAATCACCACCACTAGGAGGTTACCCCATGTGACTCTTCCCTCCCTAGCAACCGGGACAATTTGGTTGCTAAGGAGACCTGACTGGAGTCACTCACCAAACGCACCATTGAGAGCGAGAACCACTAATCACCACCACGAGGAGGTTACCCCATGTGACTCTACCCTCCCTAGCAACCGGGCCAATTTGGTTGCTAAGGAGACCTGACTGGAGTCACTCACCACACGACCCATTGAGAGCGAGAACCACTAATCACCACCACAAGGAGGTTACCCCATGTGACTCTACCCTCCCTAGCAACCGGGCCAATTTGGTTGCCTAGGAGACCTGACTGGAGTCACTCACCACACGCCCCATTGAAAGTGAGAACCACTAATCACCACCACAAGGAGGTTACCCCATGTGACAATACCCTCCCTAGCAACCGGACCAATTTGGTTGCTAAGGAGACCTGACTCCATGGAGACCTGAGTCACTCGGCACGCCATGGATTCAAACTCGCGACTCCAGGTGTGGTAGCCAGCGTCAGTACCCGCTGAGATACCCAGACCTCCCCTCTGGCACGCCTTTAAAAGACGTAGTGTCAAGTTACAACTCTGAAGAGAAGATGCGTTTTATCAGCTGCGGCGGTTTTTTGCTTAAACTGCTCAACAAACTTTTCTTTCGCATATCTGTTTATTATATAAAATGTATTAATATTTATTGTATATGTTATATTTAAAACAGCAACTATTTGTGTTCCACTGAAAGAAGAAATAAAGTCGGGTTTGGAACAGCATGAGGGTGAGTAAATGATGACAGAATTTTCATTTTTGACTGAATTATCTTTTTAACATCAATCAATGGCAGAATCTTTGTACTGATAATGTTGAACGTGTATTACTCGTTCTATCTCTGTGTCTGTAGTCTCTGGGCTTCAGTAGGTTTTCTCTGTTAGGTTGGAGTGATGGCGGCATCACGGCTCTGATAGCGGCGGCGTTGAATCCCACCCTCATTCAGAAGATGGTCGTTTGGGGCTCTAATGCGTATGTTTCTGAGGAGGACGTTCAGATCTATAGATGTAAGAGGAGAGAATATAACACTTAAACACTGACGAGAAGCGAGAGTGTCTCGGTTTCCTCTGGCATGCATCATCGCGTTAGACGCTTAAGTATGTGTGTGTGTTTCAGCGATCCGTGACGTGTCATTATGGAGTGAGCGAATGAGACGGCCGATGGAAGAGATATACGGTGCTCAATACTTTCGTGAGACCTGGGAGAGATGGGTTGATGGCATCATACAGTTTACACACAACCCGCAGGGTAAGAATCAGAGACCAGAATCTCTCGGCCCAATTTTGAGCCTATTTGTATCGACTGAAAATGGTTCATGATTGACAGTTAAAAGGGTTTTTGTCCCCCTTGTGTTAGTTAATTTACCTTGAAACATTTTGTTATTTTTTTTTAGACAAAACAACACTTTTAGACACAATAATTATTAGTTATCGGTATCTATTTCATATTTAGTCTGTTAACCCTTTAAACTCTAAAGATATAGATTACAATCTATAAGAAAATGCTAAAATATCGCAAAAAATAAAAAAAAGAGCCAAAAATTTACTTTTTTTAATGATTTGACATTATTAAATAAGACGGCTCCAAAAAATTTATTTTTTTTGTTCCCAATCATGCCAACTGTATCTGATTTTTTTTTGTGTTTATACGACAAAGCGATCAAAAGTTACAACATTATAAAAATAATGTATCGTAGTGTCCAAAAACATCTCCAAACAAATAAAAGATAATAATTGTACATAAGAACTAATTACACATGCAAACACAACAATGACTAAAGGTTTGCATAGCATGCAGACATGATTTTAGTCATGAGATTTCACAGAATGAGTTTCATTCTGTGCCATTTGAGTCATCATTGAGTCTGTGTCGTGTATTTGGCGCCATCTCCTGGTGGTCATATGTAACATTGTGCTTCATGTGGATTATTATTGTGGTAATGTTATGTAATTATTTATGATCCGTTTATGTTTTGTGAAGTTATAAGTGAAAATGCGGCATATAAGCAACAATAAATTGTCAAAGATATATAATTAGCTGTTACTCGCTATATATTTGACAGTGATTAAAACAAATAGGCTGGTGGTATTTTACTCTTTGAGAGCTTTTCAACAACATGTGACACATGAATATTTGATGAGTTTGATATTTTTACAGAAAACAGGTAACTCTGCGAGTATTGACGCTGACTATCCAGGTCGTGCTGAGTGACTCCAGTCAGGTCTCCTAAGCAACCAAATTGACCCGGTTGCTAGGGAGGGTAGAGTCACATGGGGTAACCTCCTCGTGGTCACTATAATGTGGTTCTCGCTCTCGGTGGGGTGCTTGGCGTGTTGGGAGTGAACGCCACAGTGGATGGCTTGAAGCCTCCACACACACTGCGTCGCCACGGTAACGCACACAACAAGCCATGTGATGAGACACGCGGGTTGATGATCTCAGACGCGGAGGCAAATGAGATTCGTCCTCCACCACCTCGATTGCAGTGTCACTACGCCACGAGGACTTAGAGCGCATTGGGAATTGGCCGTTCCGAATTGAGGAGGAAAAGGGTGGGAAAACAAATATTAAGTGGGAACACTTCTGATTTTTCTGCAATTTTCAAAGCACTTGTTCACTTTTGGTCATTATGCCTGCATGCATTGGAAAGCAGAGCTTCTAAGCTTTCAAACGACACCTATTTTGTGTTGGTCAAGACTGTTGGTATTAATTGACGATTGTTTTTCTCACAGGCCCGCCGGTGGGCCCATCGGAGCTTAAATATAAGTTAAATAGAAAATTCTAATATTTTTTTCATTTTCATCTTAGGTAATATATGCAGGGAGATGTTGCAGATGATCTCCTGTCCGACGCTGATTGTCCACGGAGCCAAAGACCCAATGGTGCCCTCGTTTCACCCACAATTCCTCCTGCAGAATATTAAAGGCTCACGGTGAGACAGTCAGTGCTACATACAGTTTCCTGCAGCTCCAATAGACCATAATGCCTTAAGTATTTGCATAGTATATCATAGTAATTATATTAATATTATGATATCATATTGTGTGCTAACAGACTGTTTTTCTGTCTCTCAGTTTGCATGTAATGCCAGAAGGGAAGCATAATTTGCACTTGCGTTATGCCAGCGAGTTTAACACGCTGGTGGAAGAATTTCTGACTGAATGAGTTAAAGACCGCAGGGGTTTGGTGTCCACAGGAGGGAAGAAGGACGTTATTGTCTCTTTTCCAGAGAATCATCATGGACATTGACAATAAACTGCTGTCATGTTCATTAGAAGACCAGCGTTCGGTTATTCTTTTCAATTAAAAAAGGGTTGTTTTGTCATTTAAGTGTCCGCACGGTTTTAATCAAAATGCATATTATTATTCATGTGCTGTTTCTTAAACATTATGTAAATGCATGTTAAGAATGCATCACATTTGACTAGATTTATTGTGTTGATAATGTTTTACTCACAATTTTTATAACTCACAGTTCGTACAATGTGAGCTGGATTCAAACTTGTGTCAGCCAGAGGGACACTTTAATGATGATTTTTGGCCTACATGTACTTCCATATGGCTACGGTATTTATTTGACTGTATTCTTTCGCCAGTCCTGCAGGTGTCGCAAAAGCCTCTTGTCTTTCTCATTATTTTGGAGTTGAGGATAACTGTGTCCCCCAGTATGGCAAGCCTCTTTGACTTTTAATCATTCGCAGGATTTGAATTGTTGATATCATTTAATTTTCACTGGTAACAATTTATATTCTTGATATTTAAGCAATATCACACTCGCAGTCAAATATACATTCCTGATATCAACAATTGAACTACATTTAGTGGGAATGCTAATTTTTGCTTCTGTAAATGTGTTTCAAATATCAATAAATTGGAGAACATTTAAAGACAACTAAAATGGCTTTACTGATATAAAACATTAGCTTTTCCACTAGGACAAGTATCAGTTGCCTCCGCTTCTGAGACCGCCAATCCGCGCATCTGATCACGTGACTCATGACACCGCGGAGACTCACAGCATGTGGAGACTCATGCTACTCTCCACGATCCACACACAACTCACCACACGCCCCATTGAGAGAACCACTAATCACCACCACGAGGAGGTTACCCCATGTGACTCTACCCTCCCTAGCAACCGGGACAATTTGGTTACCCCATGTGACTCTACCCTCCCTAGCAACCGGGACAATTTGGTTACCCCATGTGACTCTACCCTCCCTAGCAACCGGGCCAATTTGGTTACCCCATGTGACTCTACCCTCCCTAGCAACCGGCCAATTTGGTTACCCCATGTGACTCTACCCTCCCTAGCAACCGGGACAATTTGGTTACCCCATGTGACTACCCTCCCTAGCAACCGGGACAATTTGGTTACCCCATGTGAATCTACCCTCCCTAGCAACCGGGACAATTTGGTTACCCCATGTGACTCTACCCTCCCTAGCAACTGGGCCAATTTGGTTACCCCATGTGACTCTACCCTCCTTAGCAACCGGGCCAATTTGGTTACCCCATGTGACTCTACCCTCCCTAGCAACCGGGCCAATTTGGTTACCCCATGTGACTCTACCCTTCCTAGCAACCGGGCCAATTTGGTTACCCCATGTGACTCTACCCTCCCTAGCAACCGGGCCAATTTGGTTGCTTAGGAGACCTGACTGGAGTCACTCACCACACGCCCCATTGAGAGCAAGAACCACTAATCACCACCACGAGGAGGTTACCCCATGTGACTCTACCCTCCCTAGCAACCGGGCCAATTTGGTTGCCAAGGAGACCTGGCTGGAGTCACCCACTAACCTTTAATGAACCTTTTTTACTTGTGCAAACGTGATTACTGTCAAAAGGGCTTGCCATAACCCAATGCTGGGTAATTTACTCTTTAAAAAAAAGTAATGAGTTAGTAACTACTAATTACATCTTCTACAGTGTAATCAGATTACTGCACTCATTACTGTCTGAAAAGTAATTGCATTACTTATTACAAATTACTTTCTAAAACCCTTATCAACCTTAACCAGATGAAAACTACAAGGGCGGACATGAAACTTATTTTTAATTCTTTCAAATATATCTTATAAAAATCACATAAATTATTCATAAACTGGCGAAAGAATTTAAAGGGGCGGCGTTAAATTAGAAAACATAAATTTTAACATTAGATGTTACATTTTTATTTTAAATTCACTATTGTTTTATACAGAATTGTTCTATAGTCAATACAGTATTTAACGCAATGACATCAGAAGTAACTGTAAATTATTTACAAATTAACAGTAATACCTTACTTTACTTTTTTAATGAAAAAGTAATTTAATTACTCATTAATGCATTACACCGAACACTGGCCATACCCCAGGGACTCTAATGATCATATATGAATCAACCCATGGGATATTATTTTTTATGATTTTTGGCCTACATGTACTTCCATATGGCTGCGGTATTTATTTTTTGACTGCATTCTTTCGCCAGTCCTGCAGGTGTCGCAAAAGCGTCTGGTAACGCTCATTAATGCCGAGCTGAAGAAGAACGGTCCTCATGTGTCATATGTTGCTTTCATGTCGTGTTTATGCACTCTTTGAACATTGATTAAAGTTTGTTCGGGATGGAGAACAGTTTGTCCAGTGATCTGGCGGCTGTGGAGCTCATCACAGTTCATGATTTCTGTGAGAAGATCCTGGAGCAGCAGGTTCATTTTCACGTGATGAAGATGAGCGGTGGATTCTTCCTCTGGGTCGGTTCGAACCCGGTTCTGTCCAACCTCGCCATGTCCATCAACAGTAAATATGTGAGTCCTGCTGCTCTGACTGTCCACATGCATTTCCCTCTTAACACTATTTCAAAGCGTGTCCATTTATTTTTACATTTTATTGTTCGTATTCAGTTTTAGGTAAGTTACTCTAAAAAAAGTAATTAATTACTAACTACTAATTACTTATTCTACTGTGTAATTAGATGATTGTACTTAAAGTAATTGCATTAACTGTTCCTTTAATTCTTTTAAATAAACCTTATTTATTTTAAACCTTAAAATCAAATTAATTATTCATGAACTGGCCAAAGAATTTAAAGGGGCGGAGTTAAATTAGAAAAACGTATATTTTAGAGGTTAAAGTTCGATTTTATATTACTATTGTTTTATATAGAATTGTTCTATAGTCAATACAGTATTTAACACAATTACATCAGAAGTAACTGTAATAAAATTACTAAAAAATTAAGTGTTTTCAATGAAAAAGTAATTTAATTACAGTAATTAAATACTTGGTAATTAATTACACCCAAGAATGTTAGTTTTCATTAATTTCTTCATCTTAAGTGCTTTACAATAAACAAATAAAGGTATTGTAGTTATGCTGACATAAAATGATAAGTTGAATTTACTTAAAATGTGTGATGCAAAAATGCTACATATATATTTTAAGTAAATCCAACACCTCATTTTTAGTATATAAAAATATGACTTTTTTGTAAGGGTATTTTTAAAAACACACAAAATGGTGATCTCTATGATCTGATTGGCTGTTTAAATCCATCAAAGATAATGAAAGTGAGTTGCTTTGCTAATGTGATTAATTGAGTTGTTTTGTTCCCAGGGTTCGACGCCTCTGTCCACTCTTGTGCTGGGAGACACATCAGACACCACACCGAACTCTCTTGCACAGAGACTCAGTAAGAACATAATCACAACTGTCTTTAATGAGTTCTCAGTTTGGGTTATTAATATGCATGATCAGGGTTTCTGCAGGTCTGAAACTCATAAGGTGATGGTATTAAATGTTGCACGAGGGGTTGGTTTCTCGTTGCGTTTAAGGTCATTTCTGAGCACCAAATGTGCGTTCTGTAGGACAAACTCTATAGCGCCACCATCAGTTCAAAAAAATCACTTTTCTTTTGTGCGCATCTTTTGAACCGTTTGTCCGATACATTCTTCTTGCATGTAATTACTCTCCTCCTGATGATACTAACGGACCACTTACATTTAAACTCCGTCCATTACAGTGGCCGCCATCTTGGATTATGGCGTTTATCGTTTATTCGCTACTATTCCTGCAGACTTTGCTCGACTTGCCTAAACAGTGGCTCAAAATCATCTCCAGACTGATCCACAGAGTTTGAATAATACCACATTTAGATTTTAGATATTGTTGAAAAGTTGTGCCAACACAAATTTAACGAGGTGGACATAAAACAGGAAGTGAGGCTGAATCTTGCCAACGGTTTGTCGTATTGAAACGAAACTTGGCATGTTTCATCAGGACCATGATCTGAGGGTACGTGCAGAGTTTGGTGACAGCGCCACCTATGGGTCGAGCTATCTGTCCTAAAAATGTCCTAAAGTCATGAGTTTGGTGTCTATGGATTTTTTCCCATATTAGCCATATTAGCCATACAGCCTCTCTGGCACGCTGATTTTTTACTTAGTTAAATATCTTTTGAATGCATGGTCAGATTTATAATAAATTTGGTATGCATCATTGACATCATGTCCTGAACATACCTGAGCAGTTTGGAGACAGCGCCACCTATAGTTCAAAAGATAATCCACACTTGTTTGTTTAAAACTTCTCTAATGTTTCTATGTTAAATGTAGTCCTAGTGTATGATAGTCTAACGTTGCTGGAAATTGGGGAAACTCTTCACAAGTAACACCCAGAAAATGTGTTGCAAGAGGAACGTATGGAGATACTGATGCCTGTCACGTGCCATCAAGACCGCAAAACCGCGCGTGCACATAAAACCCATGATCGCTTTATGGACTCAAGGGACACGTGGCATGTGTGGAAGGGAATTCAGGCCATCACAGACTACGAGATTACTCCACAGGTCTGATGTATACATGCCAGATAAGCATCTATGCATTAATTGATGCACCAAACAGCATACCAGCAGGAAGACAACACCTGCACCTGATGACCAGGTTCTCAGCCCGTCTACACCTGAAGTGAGGAAACTAGCAAGCTAGAGTCACTCCATGCAACAACATCCCATGTGCTCAGCAGCTAGCGAATGCTCGACTCTGCTTGCTTTTTGGGACTGTTCCACTGTAGATCGTACCTGGTACCTGGTACATTTTTAGTAGCACCTCGGTCGAGGTTCCAGTCGAGCCGATACTAAATGTGACGTCAAAACCCTGCAGATCACTGATTGGTCGGGGAGAATCGTCACTACCGCCATCACTGGATTTGCGACATGTCACATCAACCCGCTAGTTTTAAAGTTAGCAACAGCGATAGCAGTATCATATGTTCACGTGACTTTCCGATTGTAAAGAGAAATGTCTGTGCGCAAAACCAACTGTGGTCAATAGCGGTGCAGACGTTCCTCTCGTTAGCGACAAACGAAACGTAGCGAAACTAAAAAGTCTTTCACGAAGCGTCTCAGCTGTTGGCCGCACGCGGCTACCACCGGACCGACCAACAGAGTAAAATATAACTTAAGTGACTACAGAACCATCAAGGAAACGTGGAAGTGGTTCGACCAAATGGACGCTATCTAAACCAGCGAACAATGGGACGGAGAGTGCGCTGGACTCGGCCACGGCGGTATGTTTTGTTACATTAACTCTATACTCCGCTTGAAAGCTTCACTTTATTTAGTCGAGCAGCTACTGGAAGCTTCTAAAACAACCAGATCAATTTAACTGTTACACTCGTGTAAAATCACCATCAACAACTGCTTTATGCAGCACAATTAGCTAACGGCTAACAGCTAGCGCTCGTGTTATTGTTTATTGTTTTGTGTCACGTTTAAGATGATGTCACCGCAGTAGAGGCGGCACAACTATGACGATCAGCCTATAATCCCGCCCACATTGAGGCGTCACTAAACTGCCAAGCTCAGAAAAGTAAAGCGAGTCGAGTCGAACCGTAACGTGTCTCGCAAAGTGCCATAAGAGTTCCCCCTGTACTTTCATCGTATATTGTCTTGAGAGTATGGATGGTGTTTACAGAACGGTTTGTCCACATTGTGTGCATATATGCGCACATACATACAGGTTTATATTGCTCATCGTGTTTGTATCTTAAGCTCTTGTTTATTTCATCTCTAGTTGGGTTCATGAAACCTGCGGAAACCCTGATGAAGTTCAAATACAAGGAAATATCCCGTTTACTTCATGCATGTTTCACTGTCCAATCAAGTCACACAACGGATGTAAAGTGGCTCGCCAATGCAGTTATAAAGTAACTTTACTGACTGATCCTCAAATCACCCGGTTGTTCTCTCTCATTCTCAGCAAAGAAGACGAAGAAACAGGTGTTTGTAAGTTACAATTTACCCCTGACGGACTCGAATCTGTTGCTGCTGGTGGAGAACCGGATCAAACGGGAGATGGAGCTTCATCCAGACCAGTTTTAAACATCGGCTGCTTTTGGACTTTATAAGGTTATTTTGTACACGGCTCAATAAATGTCCTGATATTTGACACTAAAGTCACTGGAATGTATGTGAAGGTCCCGCTGACATGCAAAACCTGGAAACATCTGGAATTATTCACATTTAATGTAAAAATACCTTCATGTCCGGATGTTTGTGCAATCTCCCGTAATCACAAACCTGGAAAAGTCTTTGAAATTCTTAAAACATGATATTTATTTACACGTGCGATGTCTGAAAATGGACCAGGAAAATGTTGGAAATTGCTCATTTAATCTTTATAATGACGAGCGACAGTCACAGATACTTTAAAATGTTCGTCTATGTACATTAATTAAAATGTGTACATTAATTGTATAGTTGAATCTGTCATATTTCACCCCAAAATCAAAGCAAAATTGTTTTATTTTGCATAAAGAAAAAAAAGTGTTTTAGGACCATTAAGATGTTTTACGTTTAATTCTAAAACGGTAATGAAAATTGTAACATCTTCTGTTTTATTAAAATAAGCATAAATTAAATAAAAAACATTTTATTTTCCACATTGCATTTATAGTTTTATGCATTACAGTAATGTGAAATTGGGAATAAAGTGTTTAATTGTCCTGAAAATTGGCTTTATTTGAACCCTCGTATGATATTCTGTCACATTTCACCTAAAATCTTCCTTTAACTGAGCAGGACGACACTTCATCTGAACATACAATAACACATTGGACTCGATTCGTCAAGATTCAGTCGTCATAAAACAAAGTGACACCTTTGGTATTTACACCCCCCCCCATATACACACACACACACCCACATGCACACAAACACACACACCCACACACACACTTGCACGCATGCACACAAACACACGCACACACACAAACACACGCACAAACACACACAAACACGCACACACACAAAAACACACACACGCACACACAAAAACACAAACACACTGACACTTACACTGACACACACACTTACACTGACACACACACACTTGCACGCATGCACACAAACACACGCACGCACACTTGCACGCACACAAACACACGCACAAACACACACACACAAACACGCACACACACAAAAACGCACACACAAAAACACAAACACGCACACACACAAAAACACACGCACGCACACTTGCACGCACACAAACACGCACACACAGAAAAACACACGCACGCACACTTGCACGCACACAAACACGCACACACAGAAAAACACACACGCACGCACATACACGCACACACACATTTTTTACAAAGTTTTAATATAGAAAGTTTGAAATTGCAAAATGTTTCATCTGTGTTTTACTGTGATTGAATTTTCAGAGTTCATTTCTGTTTCTTGATGTTCATGTTCTTGACATTATTGTTTATTTATTTTGAGTTATTAAATGTTTATGTATGAAATAAATGATTGGTAAATAAATGTTTGTGTGTTTGTAACATCATGGTCAGGTTTGACTGCAAATATAATGACATTAACTATAAAAACTTCAAATCAATTTAAAATGTCAAACTTTGACAAATAATAGTTTGATCATGTTTAAATATATAAATGCATATCTTGTGATAAAATGTAAATGAGTTTATAATAATCATCAGTGCACAGTCGGTGATTACAGACATCATGATGTTCATCATATTGATGTTCTGATCACCAGATGCATCAATCTGCCCCGATTTATGCCACAATCTCATTAGATTTTGGGGTGAAATATAAGCCGGATGAGTGTGCTTGTGCTCCTGTGCATGTGTGCTCGTGTATGTGCATGTGTGCTCGTGTATGTGCATGTGTGCTCGTGTGCTTGTGCTCGTGTGAATGTGTGCTCGTGTATGTGCATGTATGCATGTGTGCTCGTGTATGTGCTCGTGTGCATGTGTGCTTGTGTATGTGCATGTGTGCTCGTGTGCATGTGTTCGTGTATGTGCATGTGTGCTCGTGTGCATGTGTTCGTGTATGTGCATGTGTGTTCGTGTGCATGTGTGCTCGTGTATGTGCATGTGTGTTCGTGTGCATGTGTGCTCGTGTATGTGCATGTGTGCTCGTGTATGTGCATGTGTGTTCGTGTATGTGCATGTGTGCTCGTGTATGTGCATGTGTGCTCGTGTATGTGCATGTGTGCTCGTGTATGTGCATGTGTGTTCGTGTGCATGTGTGTTCGTGTATGTGCATGTGTGTTCGTGTGCATGTGTGCTCGTGTATGTGCATGTGTGTTCGTGTGCATGTGTGCTCGTGTATGTGCATGTGTGCTCGTGTATGTGCATGTGTGCTCGTGTGCATGTGTTCGTGTATGTGCATGTGTGTTCGTGTGCATGTGTGTTCGTGTGCATGTGTGCTCGTGTATGTGCATGTGTGCTCGTGTATGTGCATGTGTGCTCGTGTGCATGTGTTCGTGTATGTGCATGTGTGTTCGTGTGCATGTGTGCTCGTGTATGTGCATGTGTGCTCGTGTATGTGCATGTGTGCTCGTGTGCATGTGTGTTCGTGTATGTGCATGTGTGCTCGTGTGCATGTGTGCTCGTGTGAATGTGTGCTCGTGTATGTGCATGTGTGCTCGTGTGCATGTGTGTTCGTGTATGTGCATGTGTGCTCGTGTGCATGTGTGCTCGTGCTTGTGTGCTCGTGTGAATGTGTGCTCGTGTATGTGCATGTATGCATGTGTGTTCGTGTGCATGTGTGCTCGTGTATGTGCATGTGTGCTCGTGTATGTACATGTGTGCATGTGTGCTCGTGTATGTGCATGTGTGCTCGTGTATGTACATGTGTGCTCGTGTATGTGCATGTGTGCTCGTGTATGTGCATGTGTGTTCGTGTATGTGCATGTGTGTTCGTGTATGTGCATGTGTGCTCGTGTATGTGCATGTGTGCTCGTGTATGTGCATGTGTGCTCGTGTATGTGCATGTGTGCTCGTGTATGTGCATGTGTGCTCGTGTATGTGCATGTGTGTTCGTGTATGTGCATGTGTGTTCGTGTATGTGCATGTGTGCTCGTGTATGTGCATGTGTGCTCGTGTATGTGCATGTGTGTTCGTGTATGTGCATGTGTGCTCGTGTATGTGCATGTGTGTTCGTGTATGTGCATGTGTGCTCGTGTATGTGCATGTGTGCTCGTGTATGTGCATGTGTGCTCGTGTATGTGCATGTGTGTTCGTGTATGTGCATGTGTGCTCGTGTATGTGCATGTGTGCTCGTGTATGTGCATGTGTGCTCGTGTATGTGCATGTGTGCTCGTGTATGTGCATGTGTGCTCGTGTATGTGCATGTGTGCTCGTGTATGTGCATGTGTGTTCGTGTATGTGCATGTGTGCTCGTGTATGTGCATGTGTGTATGTGCATGTGTGCTCGTGTATGTGCATGTGTGTTCGTGTATGTGCATGTGTGTTCGTGTATGTGCATGTGTGCTCGTGTATGTGCATGTGTGCTCGTGTATGTGCATGTGTGCTCGTGTATGTGCATGTGTGCATGTGTGCTCGTGTATGTGCATGTCTGCTCGTGTATGTGCATGTGTGCATGTCTGCTCGTGTATGTGCATGTGTGCTCGTGTATGTGCATGTGTGTTCGTGTATGTGCATGTGTGCTCGTGTATGTGCATGTGTGCTCGTGTATGTGCATGTGTGTTCGTGTATGTGCATGTGTGCTCGTGCATGTGTGCATGTGTGTTCGTGTATGTGCATGTGTGTTCGTGTATGTGCATGTGTGCTCGTGTATGTGCATGTGTGCTCGTGTATGTGCATGTGTGCTCGTGTATGTGCATGTGTGCTTGTGTGCTCGTGTATGTGCATGTGTGCTCGTGTATGTGCATGTATGCATGTGTGTTCGTGTGCATGTGTGCTCGTGTATGTGCATGTGTGTTCGTGTATGTGCATGTGTGTTCGTGTGCATGTGTGCTTGTGCTCGTGTGCTCGTGTATGTGCATGTGTGCTCGTGTGCATGTGTATGTGCATGTGTGCTCGTGTATGTGCGTGTGTGCTCGTGTATGTGCATGTGTGCTCGTGTATGTGCGTGTGTGCTCGTGTATGTGCTCGTGCGCGTGTGTGCTCGTGTATGTGCGTGTGTGTTCGTGTGCTCGTGCGCGTGTGTGCTCGTGTGCATGTGTGCTCGTGCGCGTGTGTTCGTGCGCGTGTGTGCTCGTGCGCATGTGTGTTCGTGTGCAGGTGTGCTTGTGTTCATGTGTGCTCGTGTATGTGCGTGTGTGCTCGTGTGCGTGTGTGCTCGTGTATGTGCATGTGTGCTCGTGTATGTGCATGTGTGCGTGTGTGCTCATGTATGTGCGTGTGTGCTCGTGTGCGTGTGTGCTCGTGTATGTGCATGTGTGCTCGTGTATGTGCATGTGTGCGTGTGTGCTCATGTATGTGCGTGTGTGCTCGTGTATGTGTGCATGCGTTCATGTGTGCTCGTGTGCGTGCGTGCGTGCTCGTGTGCATGTGTTGCATGTGTGCTCGTGTGCATGCGTGCTCGTGTTGCATGTGTGCTCGTGTGTGTGCGTGCTCGTGTGCTTGTGTTCATGTGTGCATGCGTGCTCGTGTGCATGTGTTCATGTGTGCTCGTGTGTGTGCGTGCTCGTGTTGCATGTGTGCTCGTGTGCATGCGTGCTCGTGTTGCATGTGTGCTCGTGTGTGTGCGTGCTCGTGTGCTTGTGTTCATGTGTGCTCGTGTGCATGCGTGCTCGTGTGCTCGTGTTGCATGTGTGCTCGTGTGTGTGCGTGCTCGTGTGCTCGTGTGTGTGCGTGCTCGTGTGCTCGTGTGTGTGCGTGCTCGTGTGCTCGTGTGTGTGCGTGCTCGTGTGCTCGTGTTGCATGTGTGCTCGTGTGCATGTGTTTGCAGTGTAAGCATGTATTGATCCGGTGAGCTGCTTTCTGATCATTACAATCTCAAATGAGTCTCATTCTCTTTATTTACACACAATGTCTGTACACAGTTCAGAACCGGGACATTTAGTTCAAATAGCTCGAGAGAAACAGTTCCTTGTTCAGAAGTTTAAGGATTAACAGGAGTCGTGACGTTCAAGTTACTCGATTGCTATTCTACACATTAACAGTAATGCCGAATATACAGTAAAACACTCCACAGCCCGTCTATTGATCATGCTCTGCACAATGTCCCGTTCACATTTACACATTTCCAACCGTACAATCTGGTGAAAACGTCCGGTCCGGTTCATCTATTGCACCAAAAATTGAAAGGACGATCTTTTTGACATTTTTTGCATACATGAAGGTTCCGTTTTAGAATATACAAATGATACAATGATGTTATTGTCATGACGACGAAAGCGTTGTCATTATTCTCAATGCATTCGATCTTTTGATTGGGGTGGCATCACCAGGACACGTGAGATTCACGAGACTCCCGCTGACAGTAACTGACCGGTAACCGTTCAAGCGCACCGTTGTGTTGGTGACCTGTAACGGGTGGATTTGTGGATTTTGGCATCTTTCGAGCAGACCGTTAGTTGTGCTGTTCTTCCCCTAAACAGCCGTCATCTGTGCGGTTCAACAGGACAGATTCATCCGGCCAATTCATGATTGCTTTTTCTAGATTTAGTGCAAAACAGACGGACTAAAAATCCTGAACACCGTAAAGCTGCCGACAGACACACCGGCTCATTTATGAAACACGAGCGCAACGATTTTCTGTGTCAGTTTCCAGATTCGGTTCCATTCCGATTCACGAGCTCTCGTTACTTTTATTTATCGATACGATTTTATTTGATTGATACATTTGGACATATTTCAGTTCTAATGTTCATTTTGCTTTCATATGAAAGATTTAAATTTTACAGGGAACATTTTAACTGCGTATATTACAAAAATATACAACACGACTAACCGGAACGGAAGTCAACTTTAAAGTAAAAACACTATCAAGGAATTTCAAGAATCAATATTTTTTCCCAGCACTAATTCAGTGTTGCGTTTTGTTCATAAACGTATTCTTATTTAAATTGTCGCATTCAATGTAGTGATCCAATATAAAGTAACACATTCAATTTAGTGTTGCATTTGGTTTGTAAAACCATTTCGACATAAATTGTTGCGTTAATTTAGTTACATTTGTTTTGTAAAACCATTTATATGTAAATTGTTGCGTTAATTTAGTTACATTTTGTTCGTAAAACCATTTCGACATAAATTGTTGCGTTAATTTAGTTACATTTTGTTCGTAAAACCATTCCGACATAAATTGTCGCATTCAATTTAGTTACATTTGGTTTGCAAAACCATTTGGACGTTAAATGTAACGTTTAATTCAGTGTTACATTTGGTTCATAAAACCAATCTGACGAAAACTGTAGATCTCAATTAAGTGTTCCATTTGGTCCGTAAAACTATTCTGCTGTAAATTGTCACATTTAATTTAGTGTTTCATTTGGATCGTAAAATCATTCCGACATAAATTGTTGCATTCAATTTAGTTACATTTGGTTCGTAAAACCATTTCAATGTAAATTTTTACGTTAATTCGTTATTAATTTGGTTAGTAAAACCATTCCGACATAAATTGTCGCATTCAATTTAGTGTTGCATTTGGTTCGTAAAACCATTTCGACATAAATTGTTGCGTTAATTTAGTTACATTTGGTTCGTAAAAGCATTTTGATGTAAATTTTTGCGTTAATTCATTATTAATTTGGTTCATAAAACCATTCCGACATAAATTGTCACATTCAATTTAGTGTTGCATTTGGTTCGTAAAACCATTTCGACGTAAATTGTTGTGTTAATTTAGTTACATTTGGTTCGTAAAAGCATTTTGATGTAAATTGTTGCTTTAATTCAGTTACATTTGGTTTTTAAAACAATTTCGACGTAAAATGTCATGTTTAATTCAGTGTACCATTTGGTTAGTAAAGCTATTTTGGCGTAAATTTTTGTATTCAATTTAATGTCGCATTCATTTTTTAAATCCATACGAACGATTTACACAGAAAATAGTTTGCTCGCATTTAATGAATGAAACCTAAATTTTCTTACTGTCAGCGTCATTCTGTCCTTAATAAATACACATCATTTACCCAACATACAAAAAACGTTTCAATTCCGTTAAATTCCACAATGAAGTTGTTGTTTGGTCGACGTTATATTAGCTAGCGGTTGATCAAAAAATAGAATTCCTTTCAAGGAATAAAAGTTACAATAATATTTTCACTTTCTACAATGGCAATCTTTACCGATGCTGGTTAAGGAGGCATTTGACACTTTATACAGAGGACATTAATTAATGTTCTGTAGTTTGCGATCCATGTTTTCAAAACATATCAAAGAAAAGCGTAATTTTATTATCATTATTTTTGTTATTTACGATCAATCAGATCGCTGTAATTGTTCATCGTTTGGCCTTCGCTGGCTTTCAATCGCATAACGTCATGACGACCTCACGCCATTGGCTGTGCTGTTGCTAGGCACCAAGCCATTGCCAGGGTTGACGGCTTGGTGAAGGGGCGTGTCCTGAACACGCGAGTACTCTCTGACTTCTGTCCTGGCCAATAGGTGGTGCTGCTCTCCAGGGAGGATCGGCCGCCGCAGTAGCCCCTCCCCTTCAGCGATCGTCTCAGGCAGCGGTTGGCTGGCGGTCTCCGGGAGCAACGGTATGCAAATGATGCAGAGCAGCGTGCAGCAGGTGAGGATCACATGATGAAGAAAGAAACCTTTCTGATTGTGAAGCTCCATGAGGGGTGCGGTTAACATGCCGAAACCTGCGCTCGCCAAGACCAGACCGACACCGCCGCCCCTGATGCACAAACAGAAGAAACAGCGGTCGAAACATTAATGTCACAGCAGCGCATAATATATTATCATCACAAACACAATGCAATTACAGTCAGATGAATTGTCACTAATTGGCCTAAAAGTCTTAAATTCAGTTTTCTTAAATTTAAGGTCATAAATAGCCTTCAATATCTTAAATGTTATAACAAAAGTCTTAATTACTTCAAAACTCTATGATTTAAGGGGCTTGGGTATCTCAGCGAGTATTGACGCTGACTATCACCCCTGGAGTCATGAGTTAAGAGATACATGGGGTAACCATATTGGCCCGGTTGCTAGGGAGGGTAGAGTCACATGGGGTAACCAAATTGGCCCGGTTGCTAGGGAGGGTAGAGTCACATGGGGTAACCATATTGGCCCGGTTGCTAGGGAGGGTAGAGTCACATGGGGTAACCAAATTGGCCCGGTTGCTAGGGAGGGTAGAGTCACATGGGGTAACCATATTGGCCCGGTTGCTAGGGAGGGTAGAGTCACATGGGGTAACCAAATTGGCCCGGTTGCTAGGGAGGGTAGAGTCACATGGGGTAACCATATTGGCCCGGTTGCTAGGGAGGGTAGAGTCACATGGGGTAACCAAATTGGCCCGGTTGCTAGGGAAGGTAGAGTCACATGGGCTAACCATATTGGCCCGGTTGCTAGGGAGGGTAGAGTCACATGGGGTAACCATATTGGCCCGGTTGCTAGGGAGGGTAGAGTCACATGGGGTAACCAAATTGGCCCGGTTGCTAGGGAGGGTAGAGTCACATGGGGTAACCAAATTGGCCCGGTTGCTAGGGAGGGTAGAGTCACATGGGGTAAACAAATTGTGAGTGTTTGTGTGTGTGTCTGCGTGTGTGTGTGTGTGTCTGCGTTTGTGTGTCTGTTTGCGTGTTGTGTGTGTGTGTGTGTTTGTGTGTCTGCATGTGTGTGTTTGTGTGTCTGCGTTTGTGTGTGTGTGTAAGTGTGTGTGTGTGTGCGTGTGTGTGTGTTTGTGTGTGTCTGCATTTGTGTGCGTGTGTGAGAGTGTGCGTGTGTGCGTGTGTTTGTGTGTGTCTGCATTTGTGTGCGTGTGTGAGAGTGTGCGTGTGTGCGTATGTGTGTGTGTGCGTGTGTTTGTGTGTGTCTGCATTTGTGTGCGTGTGTGAGAATGTGCGTGTGTGTGCGTGCGTGTGTGTGTCTGCGTGTGTGTGTGCGCGTGTGTGCGCGTGTGTGTGTGTGTGTGTGTGTGTGTGTGTGCATGTGTGTGTGTGCGTGTGCGTGTGTGCGTGTGCGTGTGTGGGCGTGTGTGTGTGTGCGCGTGTGTGTGTGTGTGCGCGTGTGTGTGTGTGTGCGCGTGTGTGTGTGTGTGCGTGTGTGCGCATGTGTGTGTGTGTGTGTATGTCTGTGTGTGTGTGTCTGTGTGTGTGTGTGTGTGTGTGTGAGTGTGTGTGTGTGTGTGTGTGTACGTGTGTGAGAGTGTGTGTGCGCGTGTGTGTGTGTGTTATTTGCTGACCTGATGACAGTTGGCGTTATCTCAGCACAGTAAAAGATGCTGAGCGTGCTGACAGCATGAGACGAGAACATCCCGATGATTGAGAACGCATATGAGAACCGCCGATTCAGAGTGTCTCTCAAAACTACAACAGAAGACAAAGACAAGATGCAGCATAAATGTGTATATACAGTATATCTCATACGGGTTACTGTATAGAGTTATACGTGTCTGCACTGAAATCGTTTGATAGATATACAGACAGACAGATGCATATTATACATTTAATGATGCAAATGTGTTTTTATGTCTTGCAAATATCAACAGTTGTATTTCGGTGATGTATCGGACATTATTGTTTTATTGAAATTAAAGAATGACTTTTGATGAATGACCATTAGTAATGTTTTTAATTGATATAAATATAATATAATTCAGTATAATATACAGTATAAGTATCTGATTTTACAATAGTATGTGGATATTTATGTTAAGAGAACTGTTTTACCTTCATCATGTCGGAGACTGTACTTTCCAATTACTGTTTTGGGAGGAAAGAGGACAGATGACATTAATACGGGACTGGAGGACAGTCATTGTGACATCACTATACTATAAGTGTGTGTTTATTTACAGTTGAGCAGTCCGAGTTGCAGCAGTGATGCCAGCGCAGTGATGATCATAAAGGTGAGCAGTCCACCTCTCCTGCCAAACCCGCCCACCACAGGAAACAGTACCATACAGGACGCTATCGCGATCGCCGCTAATGCGTAATAGTGCAGATGAGTCGCGCTGCCCTCCAAAACACTGCGTGCAAAACAGTGATGGATGCCGTAGCCAGTCAACCTGTAAAAGAGAGTCGATATTGTGTTAGCGTGCAAATGCACAATAATTAGCATAGACTAGCAAAACCTAGTGGCCAGGTGGGCATGATACCGACACAAAGGCTGTTCCAAAAGTTAAGCGGCAACATTGGCGAATGTTATTTGAATGTTAGGAACAAACGTTTTTAAAACATTATTAATGGAAAATCCGTAGGACATTAAAAGTTCTCACAATGATAGTACCATACCCGAGATAGCACACATACATATCCGTGATGTCTGTTTTAGATCTTTTCATCTGGAAAGCGTCGAAGTAACGTCTGATAAACATATTAACCCTTTAAGCTCTAACGGTGTTTTTATGTGACATACCCAATATTAAATTCTTATAACTCGACAAAAACAACAACAAAATCAAGGTTCTAATGTTTGGTATCGTTGTAAAGATTACTTTTTTAAAAAAAAATGATACATTGATGATACATTCTGAGTCTCAGCCTAAGAAACTGCTAAAAAAATCATACAAAATAATTCAGCCAAAAATTTACTTATTTTCTTATTTTTCTTATATTTATATATATATATATAAGAAAAATATATTTATACTTATATTAAATCTTATATATTTTTTATTTTTACTGATTTGACATTATTTATCTCTGGGTGTAAATAAGGTAGAAAAACTGCTTTCGTTTTTGTTCCCAATCGTGTCAACCGTATTTAATAAAAATTTGTGTTGATATGACAAAGCAATCAAAAGTTACAACATTACAAATATAATTGATCATAGTGTCCAAAAACATCTCCAAACAAATAAAAGATAATAACTTGCAAACACAACAATAACTAAAAACATGATTTTAGTAATAATTCTGTGTCATTTGAGACATCATTGAGTCTGTCTCATGTATTTGGCGCCATCTCCTGGTGGTCATATGTAACATTGTGCTTCATGTGGATTATCTAATGATCTATACATCTGATTATCTTGTGTGTGGACTCGTTTGAAAGATAATCATCTCATTCAGTTTCATTCTGTGCCATTTGAGTCATCATTGAGTCTGTGTCATGTATTTGGCGCCATCTCCTGGTGGTCATATGTAACATTGTGCTTCATGTGGATTATCTAATGATCAATACATCTGATTATCTTGTGTGTGGACTCGATTGAAAGATAATCATCTCATTCAGTTTCATTCTGTGTCATTTGAGTCATCATTGAGTCTGTGTCATGTATTTGGCGCCATCTCCTGGTGGTCATATGTAACATTGTGCTTCATGTGGATTATCTAATGATCAATACATCTGATTATCTTGTGTGTGGACTCGATTGAAAGATAATCATCTCATTCAGTTTCATTCTGTGTCATTTGAGTCATCATTGAGTCTGTGTCATGTATTTGGCGCCATCTCCTGGTGGTCATATGTAACATTGTGCTTCATGTGGATTATCTAATGATCAATACATCTGATTATCTTGTGTGTGGACTCGATTGAAAGATAATCATCTCATTCAGTTTCATTCTGTGTCATTTGAGTCATCATTGAGTCTGTGTCGTGTATTTGGCTCCATCTCCTGGTGGTCATATGTAACATTGTGCTTCATGTGGATTATCTAATGATCAATACATCTGATTATCTTGTGTGTGGACTCGTTTGAAAGATAATCATCTCATTCAGTTTCATTCTGTGCCATTTGAGACATCATTGAGTCATCATTGTGGATTATCTAATGATCTATACATCTGATTATCTTGTGTGTGGACTCGTTTGAAAGATAATCACTGACTCTAAATAATGATGTGTGAGATTTTATGTTCTGTTTATTTTTTGTGAAGTTATAAGTGAAAACGCGGCATATAAGCAATAACATAATTATCAAAAACGTATACTTAGCGATTACTTTTAAAACAAATAGGCTGGTTGTATTCTACTCTTTCAGAGCTTTCCAACAACATATGGCACATGAATATTTGATGATTTGAAGTTTTTACTGAATACTGATTTCAATCATGTGTAAAGTGCACCTTTTTATTATTATCAAAATGGAAGACTTCTGATCTGTCTGCAAATTTCAAAGCGCTTGTACAGTTTGAACAACAGTGCTTCCATGCACCCTGGAAATACCAAATTGTCCAGGAAAATAATTATGCCTACATGTATTGGAAAGTAGAGCTTCTAAGTTTTCAAACGATACCTATTTTGTGTTGGTCAAGGCTGTAGTTATTAATACTTTCCCATTCGAGCTTAAAGGGTAAAACATCAGATTTACAAACATTCTAAATCATAAACGTCTCAAAGACATCTGCTGAATGTCTTGTTGACATCAAAGAAGATTGCAGATGATTAAACAATGTTAAAAATGCATCTTCTGGATGTAATCACACAACAAATAAATATTTGGCTGATGTACGTGTGCTATCAGTGACGTTTTTAGGAAGATTTCACATTTTTAGGAATGGTTTATGCTAACCTTTAAATAATATTGAGAACTGGACATTTTTGCATTCCCACAACCACAATGTAACATTTGGAAAATGTTTGAAGAACATTAGCTGTGTAAGATACCTTCATTTGGCCAAATTCGGAGAGAGCAAATTCTACCAAAAAGTATTGAATATTAAAAAAACAGCAATTTCAGTAAAATTGTAAATTTCAGCTAGAGGTCGACCAATAGTGGATTTTGCCGATACTGATACCTATGTTGGTGGAAAAGACAGATAATCGATTAATCTGGCGTTTATAAAAAATAAAAATAAAAATGTTTTTTTACTTTTTTATTTTAATCAATTTACAGAATGATCAAAAAGTTCTAAGTGTTTCCTTACTATGATGGGCACAAAAATAAACCCTAAAAGCAGTTTATTATGCAACCAATATTCTAATAATAACCAGAAAATTAAGATTTGGCTTTATAACGTGGGACTTGAGCCTGAAATACACCGGGAACTTCTATTTTTAAAGTGACAGACTTGTCTCCGATACAATGTTCCATATGGACGTATTTAACAGATGAAGCTTTTTATAGCCCATATATTCACCAGATAAAGAGTTTGGTATATCTTTATAAGTATGTTATTTCACCAGATAAGGTTTATTTATGAGGAATACATTTTTTATATAGATTTTTACAGATAACGGAAACTATCGGAACCGATTAATCGGTAAAACCGATATATTATTTTCTACTAGTCTACTTTTACTTTCAACATGGCAAAAAAATATTTTCTATTTAATGTTTGTACTATTTTCCAATACATATATCGTAACACGCTTAAAACAAGAAAACATTTCTTTAGAAGCAGAATGACTTAAGATATTAAATCTTTTTTTTAAATTTTTTTTTTTAAGTGAAATTTAACAAAATTGTTGGGTTTATGCTTAACAAGAAAAAACTGTTTTTCCAATGGAGTAAGAAATATAAACATCTTTTCCCTTTGAAATAAGTATTATTTCTTACACCATTGGCAAATAGTTTCTTCTTCTTCTTCTTCTTCTTCTTATTATTATTATTATTATTATAAGCATTTTTCACTTCTAATGTCATTTTGCATCTCAAGTAAATTTATCTTGTTTTAGGAAAGTTTAGATATTTTTAATGGAAAACAGGATAAAAATAATTGCTAAGAAAATTATTTTTTTGCAGTTCAGTTCACTCAACGGCAATCTTGGGAATGCCCCCCGGGCAGCTATTTATATGGATATTTATAATGTCCATATATATTAATATATATTTTTATATACTTAAGCATAGTTATTAGTACATAGTTAAATCTGACAACAATTGTATCATAAATTGTGCTTCTTTTGCTCAGATCTATGAATAAAATGGGGAGGGGGGCTTCAGGGGCTCGAGCCCCTGATCTTTTCTACTATCACTGCACCTATTCAAGACAGCACGGCATCGCCCATACGTCACTTACGAGTTAACGCACAAGACGACTGTGTTCTTCCACAGGTTTCGGGTGCTGCTGAGCTGCGTTATGCAAAACGTCTTTGGCTTCTGCTGGAGTTCCACCTCGAGCTCTAAAAAAAACATTGTTTTTATCATCATCAGATTCGTTATCAAGTTAAATCCCATTCAACTCACTAGAACACATTACTCACCCAAGAGGATGCCGCTCGGGTCGGCTGCCATGTCGACACAGTTGCTGTGGGCGATTCGGTACATTTGTTGCTTTGCTCTTTGGTAGTGTTGAGTGGCTAACAGCCAGCGAAGAGACTCGGGAAACATCCTGAAGAAAAGAAAGACGAAGTTGGTGTGCATCCTGTAGCCTTATTCCATCTTTCAGAACTTTTGACTCATAAAGTCTGGTTCACTTCGCAATCACCCACTTAGACAAGAAGAGACTGTCTGACATGTACAGCAATCAATCAATCACTGCTTTGTCTTATTTTCACATTATTTACATGTTTTTTCAATTTTGTGTGCTGTAATGCATGATACTGGTCTGTAGGTTCGCCGTCTGAGGCTTTAACCCCAAAGTATACTTTGATTAGACGTGAACGCTAGGCGCCTACGTACAGGACGTATGATGCAAATTTCATCATACTCGAGCACTAAACACGTTAACACTCACAGTTGAGCTGTTGTTGTCACGTGGAAGCGCTAGAAGAAGATCAGTGTATGCGCAGTCAAATGAAGTAGACATTGAGAGGCAAGCGTTCAACTGAACTGAACGCTAAAAAACGATATTGAGGGTGTAGATCTTACCAGACATACGGCAGCATCAGAACAAACGGGGCGATGATTATAATCTGAAAAATCTGCCAATCACGACACAGCGCTGCCAAACCGGGCATCAGCAGCTGCCCGCCCACGATAATCAGACTGGCGATCATCGTCATGGAGAAACGCCAGTTAGGCAGACACAACTCAATCCCTAAGAGACAGAGACAACAGCAAAATGTAAACATGAAGGTGATAGGGGGCGCTATATCGTGAAAAATATCGCAAATTAGCGCCCCCTAGAGGAAATGGGGTAGAAATATTTATATCAAAATAAAAGTCCTTCACTTAACACCTAAATGGACAAGTCATATATCAAATGAAAGCTCTCACTCTCAGGAATGTGACTGTATAGTTAATTTCATTGCACTAATATCACAGTTCAAAAGAGTTTCAAAAGAATCACAAATATGATTTCTGTAAGTCATCAAATACAAATGTCACATTTATGATCCAATATCTGCTGCTGTAAGCCCCAAACAGCCAAAAACATTATATCTGCATTTATCTTAGGACGTTCTCTAAACAGTTTGCCATTTTTACTTGTCTGTGAGCTTGCTTGTGTGAATAATCCAATGTTATATCTTAGATGTCCAGAACAAAATATGCCATCCTGCAGGAAAAGCATGCAAAACAAAGAATCAGAAAAATATTCTCGAGTATTGATGATCAATTGATTCTGAACATCGTAAAGGGGAGGATCTCAGCTTTCTAATGACACCTAGATTGGGCTTGTAGTCCACTCAGAGGCCGAGATATGCAATGAAATAATGAGGGTGTTGCTTGAACTGAACATTAGACTGAATGTCTATGGACGAGCACATCTGTGAGGGATAAAATGTGTTAGAGCGCCACCTACAGTTCACATCTGTGTATTGTGATGGAATGTGTTAGAGCGCCACCTACAGTTCACATCTGTGTATTGTGATGGAATGTGTTAGAGCGCCACCTACAGTTCACATCTGTGTATTGTGATGGAATGTGTTAGAGCACCACCTACAGTTCACATCTGTGTATTGTGATGGAATGTGTTAGAGCGCCACCTACAGTTCACATCTGTATATTGTGATGGAATGTGTTAGAGCGCCACCTACAGTTCACATCTGTATAATGTGATGGAATGTGTTAGAGCGCCACCTACAGTTCACATCTGTATATTGTGATGGAATGTGTTAGAGCGCCACCTACAGTTCACATCTGTGTATTGTGATGGAATGCGTTAGAGCGCCACCTACAGTTCACATCTGTGTATTGTGATGGAATGCGTTAGAGCACCACCTACAGTTCACATCTGTGTATTGTGATGGAATGTGTTAGAGCGCCACCTACAGTTCACATCTGTGTATTGTGATGGAATGTGTTAGAGCTCCACCTACAGTTCACATCTGTGTATTGTGATGGAATGTGTTAGAGCGCCACCTACAGTTCACATCTGTGTATTGTGATGGAATGTGTTAGAGCGCCACCTACAGTTCACATCTGTGTATTGTGATGGAATGTGTTAGAGCGCCACCTACAGTTCACATCTGTGTATTGTGCTGGAATGTGATAGAGAAAATAATTTTTCTAGTGCTTCCTGCCATCTAGTGGTATAAAATTAGACTTTTCAAAGTGCGGTACATGTTTACAAAGTTAGGACAACGATAAACTTTGTTTATCATAAGACCAATTAGTCCACAGTATGTTTAAATGGTGAGCTTTTACATTTTGGCCGGCAGCCCAAATATGCACCAAAATTACATTTTTTGGGTGAGCTATCCCTTTAACTGGCTACTGTACTGTTTTCCTAAATGGGCCTCTCACAATTTCAGCTCATCAGTGTTGAGGGCCCTTAAGGGCTGATTACACGGGCCCTTATGGCCCCAGAAAGAAATAGATCTACTCCAGAGACACCTTAAACCAGCCTGATAATCTCTCACAATTACTCACAGCTAATGCATGTGGACAGCGAGGCAGAGAGAGGAGGTGTGAGACAACCAGCGAGCAAACAGTGTAACATAATATTAGAACTCTATTTACGTGTGTTGCTCATTCAATTTCCTGCTCTAGTTGTCCAAATTAACTTCCTGTAGATCATGTATCATGTCATGCACAGATATGAACCCAAGAGAAGATACTAGTGTGTGTTCTGTGAATCTGACCGTAACCTCTGCTGCTGTACACCGATGATCTGTTTGACCAAAATTAGTCATTTAATGTCACACTTTCAGAATGTTTGTTTGCGAGTTCGTCCAAAACTGAACAGGTGCTTTGAAATTTGTTCCGTTTTGATCAATTATTTAATCAAATTGCACTGTGCATATTATTGCAATCAGTAAAAACATCAAACTCATCAAATAGTCATGTGTCATATGTTGTTGAAAAGATCTCAAAGAGTCAAATACAACCTGCCTATTCGATTTAATCACAGACAAAAATATAGCGAGTAACAGCTAAGTATATGTCTTTGACAATTATTTTGATGTTGCTTATATGCCGCATTTTCACTTATAACTTCAGGAAATATAAACAGAACATAAAATCTCACATATCATTATTTAGAGTCAGTGATTATCTTCCAATCGAGTCCACACACAAGATAATCAGATGTATTGATCATTAGATAATCCACATGACACAGACTCAATGATGACTCAGATGGCACAGAATGAAACTGAATGAGGTGATTATCTTTCAAACGAGTCCACACACAAGATAATCAGATGTATAGATCATTAGATAATCCACATGAAGCACAATGTTACATATGACCACCAGGAGATGGCGCCAAATACATGAGACAGACTCAATGATGACTCAAATGGCACAGAATGAAACTCATTCTGTGAAATCTCATGACTAAAATCATGTCTGCATGCTATGCAAACCTTTAGTCATTGTTGTGTTTGCATGTGTAATTAGTTCTTATGTACAATTATTATCTTTTATTTGTTTGGAGATGTTTTTGGACAATTGGGAGACATTTTTGGACACTATGATAAATTAAAGCCCAAGCACTGAAAGTGCAGAGGCCCTATTGTTCTTCTAAGGATTATAATTATAATTATTATTTCAAGGTTTTCTGTACTTTTGGGGTACTTAACATGCATGAAAAATGTAGCACACACATCAGAGTCATCGGCCATTAGGGCTGGGCATAGTTGCAGAGGGGCTCTGTAGGGCCCCCTTGAAAATGGGCATTTAAGGGGGCCTCTGTAGCACCCCTATTTTCACTTACTGTAACCAAATTTGGTACATATGTAGTTCTCATAAAGCCGAAGAACTTTCATACTCACAGTCATTAGCTCCGCCCAACAGAAAGTCGGCCATTAGGGCTGGGCAAAGTTGCAGGGGGGTGGGGCTCTGTAGTGCCCCCTTTATTATGGGCATGTAAGATGTCCTCTGTAGTCCCCCCATTTTCACCTACAGTCACCAAACTTGGTACTTATATTGTTCTCACCAAGCCGAAGAACTTTCATAATTATAGTCATTAGCTCCGCCCAACAGAAAGTTGGCCATTAGGGCTGGGCATAGTTGCAGAGGGGCTCTGTAGGGCTTCCTTGAAAATGGGCATTTAAGGGGGGCTTTGTAGCCCCCCCATTTTCACCTACAGTCACCAAACTTGGTACATATATTGTTCTCACCAAGCCGGACAACTTTCATATCTATAGTCATTAGCTCCACCCAACAGGAAGTCAGCCATTTTGGATTTTCTGAAAATCGCAAGCTCTGAACTTTTAAATACTCCTCCAAGGTGATTCATGTGACTGGCGCAAATCTGTGCTACATCATACCAAGACATTGCAGATACAAAATTGTGAACTGATTTTTTTATATTTGAATGGCGTCGCCTTGGTGAAGCAATACATTTAGGGCTAAAAATGTGAAACAGGAAGTGCCTTATATCTTCCGTGTGCATTGTGTGATTTTGATGAAAATTCAGTTGTATGTTTGATAATGGAGGCTGATCACATTTATGGAGCTATTATGCGTCACGGTCATAGCGCCGCCAACTGGCAGCAGGAATTATGGCACTTTTAACAGACTATGAAATAGCCTTCTTGTGTTTACATGAACTGTTTCAAAATTCTTTAGAACCTGTCAAGACACTGCTGATGTAAATTGGTAAAGGGATATTAAATGCTGTTGCCATGGCAACACATTAATCGTCATTATTCCTTTCTTCGTATATGTAGGTGTTTTTGAGGCATTGGTTCGCGTACCCCCGCTGAAACCTGCATATGTGCCCACGGTTGGGAAACCCTAATGTAGCAAACTACTTTTTTAAAAGGTAGTTTAACTATGAGTAATTCTGCTCTTAGATACGACCCAAGTCCTTCTTTCAATGCAAGTCTATGGGGTTTTTCCAGGTGCAATTGGTACGGTTATCTCTTAGTAAAGTAACATCACACCTCAACAACACAGAACAGTCGTATCTGGAGCTCTAATGGTGTTTACATAGAAAAAAATAGTTCTATTTTAAGCCACAAATGTGATTTTTAATCACAAACCCTGTTAACAATAGTAACGGTGATGCTGGACGTAGTGAACGCCACTTTAATTTAGAAAATGTTGTCGCTTTTATTCCCCACTTTATAAATAATGTCCATTACAACTCAAAAGCTTTAGAGGAAATTAAAAGCCGTAAAGCAACAGATTTTCATAAGTCGTTTGAGGCTGATCAAAGCAGAAAGTGACTCCATTAGAGCAAATTAATGAATGTCTGAAAGTGTTCACAAGATTAAACGTCGTCCTCGGAAAAAAGCATAAAGACGTACGATATTTCACACCGGTTCTCATGAGAAACGGATGTATGTGGTTGCAAACTCAAATCGGACCATATTTTTTAAACATCTCTCCATCCAAAAATGAAAATCCCTCACGTTATTTAAACCCGTACGACTTTCTGTCTTCACCTAACACAAAATAAGACATTTTGGAGAATGACCGGGGGGGTTCGCAAGCCCCAAAAAAGCACAAAAGTATCATAAAAGTGTTCCTTTTGCCAGTGTGGAAAACAGCAGCGTGAACGTTCTACTAAACTTCTACTTTTGTGTTCCACGGAAGCAACACTGTCAAACGGGTTTTGAAACGACATGAGGGTGATTTTGGGGTGAACGAAACAAGAGAACGGACGAGTACTCACTCAGGACGTAAAGCGACAGTCTGATCGCGGCCAGACAAAACCCCTCGAAGAATCGTAGCGTGCTGAACACCGCCATATCCATAGAAAACGCCACGGCTAACCCGAACACCAGCACGGACAGCACCGACACCAGCAGCACCGGGATACGACCCAACCTGAGACACAGAAACACCAGAGTTTAGGATATACGGTCAGGGCTCTTGCAGACACAGATGAGAGCGCCATCTTACCAGTCCGCCATTGCGCCCATCAGCAGGTAGCCAAATATGGATCCGACCAACAGAGAGAATTTGGCGATATGCACCTTCCATTCTCCGTCACACACCAGCGTCCACTTCAGAGGGGCACAGAGCAGAATACAGACATTTACACACCATAACATCTATATATCAATGTGATTTATTAGTGGTGTCAAATGAACTCGCTTCTAGAAAAGTCCCGTGACTGATGTAATCATCAATCAATATCACGGCATATACAGAGTCATTCATTCAGGAATCAGACTTCATTGGTTGTGCTGTATGTTTTGCACTATATTCAAAAGAACCGGTTCATTAGAGTCATTCATTCGGGAATCAGACCACTGGTTATGCTGTATGTTTTGCACTATATTCAAAAGAACCGGTTCATTAGAGTCATTCATTCGGGAATCAGACTTCACTGGTTGTGCTGTATGTTTTGCACTATATTCAAAAGAACCGGTTCATTAGAGTCATTCATTCGGGAATCAGACTTCACTGGTTGTGCTGTATGTTTTGCACTATATTCAAAAGAACCGGTTCATTAGAGTCATTCATTCGGGAATCAGACTTCACTGGTTGTGCTGTATGTTTTGCACTATATTCAAAAGAACCGGTTCATTAGAGTCATTCATTCGGGAATCAGACTTCACTGGTTGTGCTGTATGTTTTGCACTATATTCAAAAGAACCGGTTCATTAGAGTCATTCATTCGGGAATCAGACTTCACTGGTTGTGCTGTATGTTTTGCACTATATTCAAAAGAACCGGTTCATTAGAGTCATTCATTCGGGAATCAGACTTCACTGGTTGTGCTGTATGTTTTGCACTATATTCAAAAGAACCGGTTCATTAGAGTCATTCATTCGGGAATCAGACTTCACTGGTTGTGCTGTATGTTTTGCACTATATTCAAAAGAACCGGTTCATTAGAGTCATTCATTCGGGAATCAGACTTCACTGGTTGTGCTGTATGTTTTGCACTATATTCAAAAGAAACGGTTCATTAGAGTCATTCATTCGGGAATCAGACTTCACTGGTTGTGCTGTATGTTTTACACTATATTCAAAAGAAACGGTTCATTAGAGTCATTCATTCGGGAATCAGACTTCACTGGTTGTGCTGTATGTTTTGCACTATATTCAAAAGAACCGGTTCATTAGAGTCATTCATTCGGGAATCAGACTTCACTGGTTGTGCTGTATGTTTTGCACTATATTCAAAAGAACCGGTTCATTAGAGTCATTCATTCGGGAATCAGACTTCACTGGTTGTGCTGTATGTTTTGCACTATATTCAAAAGAACCGGTTCATTAGAGTCATTCATTCGGGAATCAGACTTCACTGGTTTTGCTGTATGTTTTGCACTATATTCAAAAGAAACGGTTCATTAGAGTCATTCATTCGGGAATCAGACTACACTGGTTATGCTGTATGTTTTGCACAAGATTGAAAAGAACCGGTTCATTAGAGTCATTAGTTCAGGAATCAGACTTCACTGGTCGTGCTGTATGTTTTGCACAAGATTCAAAAGAACCGGTTCATTAGAGTCATTAGTTCAGGAATCAGACTTCACTGATTGTGCTGTATGTTTTGGACTATATTCAAAAGAACCGGTTCATTAGAGTCATTCATTCGGGAATCAGACTTCACTGGTTGTGCTGTATGTTTTGCACTATATTCAAAAGAAACGGTTCATTAGAGTCATTCATTCAGGAATCAGACTTCACTGGTCGTGCTGTATGTTTTGCACTATATTCAAAAGAAACGGTTCATTAGAGTCATTCATTCAGGAATCAGACTTCACTGGTTGTGCTGTGTGTTTCGAACAAGATTCAAAAGAACCGGTTCATTAGAGTCATTCATTCAGGTATCAGGCTTCACTGGTTGTGCTGTATGTTTTGCACTAGATTCAAAAGAACCGGTTCATTAGAGTCATTCATTCAGGAATCAGACTTCACTGGTTGTGCTGTGTGTTTTGCACTAGATTCAAAAGAACCGGTTCATTAGAGTCATTAGTTCAGGAATCAGACTTCACTGGTTGTGCTGTGTGTTTTGCACTATATTCAAAAGAACCGGTTCATTAGAGTCATTAGTTCAGGAATCAGACTTCACTGGTTGTGCTGTATGTTTTGGACTATATTCAAAAGAACCGGTTCATTAGAGTCATTAGTTCAGGAATCAGGCTTCACTGGTTGTGCTGTATGTTTTGGACTATATTCAAAAGAACCGGTTCATTAGAGTCATTAGTTCAGGAATCAGACTTCACTGGTTGTGCTGTATGTTTTGCACTAGATTCAAAAGAACCGGTTCATTAGAGTCATTAGTTCAGGAATCAGACTTCACTGGTTGTGCTGTGTGTTTTGCACTATATTCAAAAGAACCGGTTCATTAGAGTCATTAGTTCAGGAATCAGACTTCACTGGTTGTGCTGTGTGTTTTGCACTAGATTCAAAAGAACCGGTTCATTAGAGTCATTAGTTCAGGAATCAGACTTCACTGGTTGTGCTGTGTGTTTTGCACTATATTCAAAAGAACCGGTTCATTAGAGTCATTAGTTCAGGAATCAGACTTCACTGGTTGTGCTGTATGTTTTGCACTAGATTCAAAAGAACCGGTTCATTAGAGTCATTCATTCGGGAATCAGACTTCACTGGTTGTGCTGTATGTTTTGCACAAGATTCAAAAGAAACGGTTCATTAGAGTCATTCATTCAGGTATCAGGCTTCACTGGTTGTGCTGTATGTTTTGCACTAGATTCAAAAGAACCGGTTCATTAGAGTCATTCATTCAGGAATCAGACTTCACTGGTTGTGCTGTGTGTTTTGCACTAGATTCAAAAGAACCGGTTCATTAGAGTCATTAGTTCAGGAATCAGACTTCACTGGTTGTGCTGTGTGTTTTGCACTATATTCAAAAGAACCGGTTCATTAGAGTCATTAGTTCAGGAATCAGACTTCACTGGTTGTGCTGTATGTTTTGGACTATATTCAAAAGAACCGGTTCATTAGAGTCATTAGTTCAGGAATCAGGCTTCACTGGTTGTGCTGTATGTTTTGGACTATATTCAAAAGAACCGGTTCATTAGAGTCATTCATTCAGGAATCAGACTTCACTGGTTGTGCTGTATGTTTTGCACTAGATTCAAAAGAACCGGTTCATTAGAGTCATTAGTTCAGGAATCAGACTTCACTGGTTGTGCTGTGTGTTTTGCACTATATTCAAAAGAACCGGTTCATTAGAGTCATTAGTTCAGGAATCAGACTTCACTGGTTGTGCTGTGTGTTTTGCACTAGATTCAAAAGAACCGGTTCATTAGAGTCATTAGTTCAGGAATCAGACTTCACTGGTTGTGCTGTGTGTTTTGCACTATATTCAAAAGAACCGGTTCATTAGAGTCATTAGTTCAGGAATCAGACTTCACTGGTTGTGCTGTATGTTTTGCACTAGATTCAAAAGAACCGGTTCATTAGAGTCATTCATTCGGGAATCAGACTTCACTGGTTGTGCTGTATGTTTTGCACAAGATTCAAAAGAAACGGTTCATTAGAGTCATTCATTCGGGAATCAGACTTCACTGGTTGTGCTGTGTGTTTTGCACAAGATTCAAAAGAACCGGTTCATTAGAGTCATTCATTCGGGAATCAGGATTCACTGGATGTGCTGTATGTTTTGCACTATATTCAAAAGAATCGGTTCATTAGAGTCATTAGTTCAGGAATCAGACTACACTGGTTGTGCTGTATGTTTTGGACTATATTCAAAAGAATCGGTTCATTAGAGTCATTCATTCGGGAATCAGACTTCACTGGTTGTGCTGTGTGTTTTGCACAAGATTCAAAAGAACCGGTTCATTAGAGTCATTCATTCGGGAATCAGACTTCACTGGTTGTGCTGTGTGTTTTGCACAAGATTCAAAAGAACCGGTTCATTAGAGTCATTCATTCGGGAATCAGACTTCACTGGTCGTGCTGTATGTTTTGCACTATATTCAAAAGAAACGGTTCATTAGAGTCATTCATTCGGGAATCAGGCTTGATTGGTTGTGCTGTATGTTTTGCACTTTATTCAAAAGAAATGGTTCATTAGAGTCATTCATTTGGGAATCAGACTTCACTGGTCGTGGTGTATGTTTTGCACTATATTCAAAAGAACCGGTTCATTAGAGTCATTCATTTGGGAATCAGGATTCACTGGTCATGCTGTATGTTTTGCACAAGATTGAAAAGAAACGGTTCATTAGAGTCATTCATTCAGGAATCAGACTTCATTGGTTGTGCTGTATGTTTTGCACAAGATTGAAAAGAACCGGTTCATTAGAGTCATTCATTCGGGAATCAGACTTCACTGGTCGTGCTGTATGTTTTGCACTATATTCAAAAGAAACGGTTCATTAGAGTCATTCATTCGGGAATCAGGCTTGATTGGTTGTGCTGTATGTTTTGCACTTTATTCAAAAGAAATGGTTCATTAGAGTCATTCATTTGGGAATCAGACTTCACTGGTCGTGGTGTATGTTTTGCACTATATTCAAAAGAACCGGTTCATTAGAGTCATTCATTTGGGAATCAGGATTCACTGGTCATGCTGTATGTTTTGCACAAGATTGAAAAGAAACGGTTCATTAGAGTCATTCATTCAGGAATCAGACTTCATTGGTTGTGCTGTATGTTTTGCACAAGATTGAAAAGAACCGGTTCATTAGAGTCATTCATTCGGGAATCAGACTTCACTGGTCGTGCTGTATGTTTTGCACTATATTCAAAAGAAACGGTTCATTAGAGTCATTCATTCGGGAATCAGGCTTGATTGGTTGTGCTGTATGTTTTGCACTTTATTCAAAAGAAATGGTTCATTAGAGTCATTCATTTGGGAATCAGACTTCACTGGTCGTGGTGTATGTTTTGCACTATATTCAAAAGAACCGGTTCATTAGAGTCATTCATTTGGGAATCAGGATTCACTGGTCATGCTGTATGTTTTGCACAAGATTGAAAAGAAACGGTTCATTAGAGTCATTCATTCGGGAATCAGGCTTGATTGGTTGTGCTGTATGTTTTGCACTTTATTCAAAAGAAATGGTTCATTAGAGTCATTCATTTGGGAATCAGACTTCACTGGTCGTGGTGTATGTTTTGCACTATATTCAAAAGAACCGGTTCATTAGAGTCATTCATTTGGGAATCAGGATTCACTGGTCATGCTGTATGTTTTGCACAAGATTGAAAAGAAACGGTTCATTAGAGTCATTCATTCAGGAATCAGACTTCATTGGTCATGCTGTATGTTTTGCACAAGATTGAAAAGAACCGGTTCATTAGAGTCATTCATTCAGGAATCAGACTCCACTGGTTGTGCTGTATGTTTTGCACAAGATTGAAAAGAACCGGTTCATTAGAGTCATTCATTTGGGAATCAGGCTTCACTGGTTGTGCTGTATGTTTTAAGCTGTAATTTCAGTAGCGGTGAAGTGCAGCCTCTATCAAGTTCCTTCCGGAAATGTAATTTTTTAATAAATAGAAATTGGTTCTCACCGTCTAACCCTAATAAAACATTTAGAATAATTAAGGTGTGCCAGATATGTTGATCATGAATCCCTTTTGCTTTATTCCACAGAAGGATAAAAGCGTCTGCTAAATGAAGCAATATAAACGTAATCAAGTTAGACATTCTTAAAATATACATCAATTTCCTCACATCACTCAAGGACGCCGTGTTTGTGGCATGATCATTACGATGACCATTTGTTTAGAAATTGCACTGCTGAGTTTACAATGACCAATAAAGTTAGAATGAACAAAAACTCAAACACACAAACAGGCCAGAATGCTTCATTAGCATTTGTTAGCATGCCCGGCTGCATGAATGAGTCTCTTGAACACACTCGCTAAAGACAATCGGCTATCAGTGCGAGAAAGGTCAAACACACACACACACTGCGGGTCATCAGAACATCAGGCAGTCGGTCTGTTCAGCCAATCACATCAAAACAGGAACTCTGCGCACATTTTGTAGGTGCTTATCTCAGACGGGCAGATTTCATGAACGTGCACTTCAAGTTAAAGTGCGTTCATTTACCATTTATCTCATTTCATGACTGAAAATTGGAGACAAATTACAGTCCAATCAGCATACTAAAACATTTTGTTATTCAAACCCTGTATGATTTACTTCCTTCATTTGGAGCACAAGCTAGTGTTTTCCATACAGCTGTGATTGACTGATGACGCTGAGCTCCCAAAATGACTAAAAGGCCCCAAAACTAGACGCTTTATTCCAAGTCTTCTTAAGTCATATGATAGCTTTGCGTGACAGGCCACGTGCATCTTGTTATTTGACTTGACGTAATCGATTGAGTGAACTCGTTTCCTCATTTGAACTGAGTAATGTAACTATTTCATTTAAAGGAGTATTCAGGTTCGATACAAGTTCATCTCAGTCGACAGCATCTGTGCATAATATCACTTCAGCTCGTCCGTCCTTTTCTTTAAAAACAGCAAAAATGTAGGTTCTTCTGTTAAAATGTGTGCATTATTTGAGCTGTAAAGTGGTTTACAAAGTCATTTTTACAGTCGTTTTAGGGTTTTGTGTTTGTTGACATTACATCGTCATGGTAACTAAGTTGTATAATTGTCTATAGCGTCACACAGATGTGGTCAGTGCGTGATTTAATGACAGTAAAATCATGTTAACACACATATTGTTTATGTGTTTATACTTTTGAAACAGTATTTTAATGTGTTCAGATTAAACCCCATTGACTTGCATTGGAAGTGTGTCACTGACACACACATAGTCACACACACACACGTACAGACACACACGTACAGACACACACACGCATACAGACACAGTCACACACGTACAGACACACACACATGTACAGACACACACATACGTACAGTCACACACACACACACACATACAGTCACACACACATACAGTCACACACACACACACACACGTACGTACAATCTCACACACACATGTACAGTCACGCGTACAGACACACACGCGTACAGACACACGCGTACAGTCACGCGCACGTACAGTCACACGCACGTACAGTCACACACACGTAAAGTCACACACACACATGTACAGTCTCACACACACACACACACACACGTACAGTCACACACACACGTACAGTCACAAACACACATACAGTCACACACGTACATAGTCACACACACGTACAGTCACACACGTACAGTCACACACACATACAGTCACACACACACGTACAGTCAAACGTACAGTCAAACGTACAGTCACACACACACACGTACAGTCACACACATATGTACAGTCACACACACACGTACAGACACACACATAGTCACACACACACGTACAGTCACACACACACTTACAGTCACACACACACACACGTACAGTCACACACACACGTACAGTCACACATGTACAGTCACACACACACACGTACAGTCACACACATACAGTCACACACACACACACACACGTACAGTCACCCACACACACACACGTACAGTCACACACACACACACGTACAGTCACACACGTACAGTCACACACACACACGTACAGTCACACACGTACAGTCACACACACACGTACAGACACACACATAGTCACACACACACACACACACGTACAGACACACACATAGTCACACACGTACAGTCACACTCACACACGTACAGTCACACACACACACACGTACAGTCACACACACACGTACAGTCACACACACACACACACACACACACACACACACAGTCACACACGTATTCACACACACACACACACACGTACAGTCACACACACACGTACAGTCACACGTACAGACACACACAGTCACACACGTACAGTCACACACACACGTACAGTCACACACACACGTACAGTCTCACACACACACACACGCGTACAGTCACACACACACGTACAGTCTCTCACACACACACACACACACACACACACGTACAGTCACACACACACGTACAGTCACACACACACACGTACAGTCACACATGCAGACACACACAGTCACACACGTACAGTCACACACACACGTACAGTCACACACACACGTACAGTCTCACACACACACACACGCGTACAGTCACACACACACGTACAGTCTCTCACACACACACACACACACACATGTACAGTCACACACACACGTACAGTCACACACACACATGTACAGTCACACACACGCGTACAGTCAGACACACACGTACAGTCACACACACACGTACAGTCTCACACACACACACACACACACACACACACACACACACGCGTACAGTCACACACACACATGTACAGTCACACACACGCGTACAGTCAGACACACACGTACAGTCACACACACACGTACAGTCTCACACACACACACACACACACACCCACGCGTACAGTCACACACACACGTACAGTCACACACACACACGTACAGTCACACATGCAGACACACACACACACGTACAGTCACACACACACACGTACAGTCACACATACACATGTACAGTCACACACACACGTACAGTCACACACACACATGTACAGTCACACACACGCGTACAGTCAGACACACACGTACAGTCACACATGCAGACACACACACACGTACAGTCACACTCACACATGTACAGTCACACATGCAGACACACACACACGTACAGTCACACACACACATGTACAGTCACACACACACACACACACGCGTACAGTCACACACACACGTACAGTCACACACACACACGTACAGTCACACATGCAGACACACACACACGTACAGTCACACATACACTTACAGTCACACACACACACGTACAGTCACACACACACACGTACAGTCTCACACACACACACACACACACGCGTACAGTCACACACACACACGTACAGTCACACACACACACGTACAGTCACACATGCAGACACACACACGTACAGTCACACACACACGTGCAGTCTCACACACACACACACACGTACAGTCTCACACAAACACACACACGTACAGACACACACACACGTACAGTCACACACACACACACACACACAAATCACTCATAATTCTCACATTAGATGTTCATATTAATTGTATATTATGTTATATTCACATGTATAACACTGGTTTTGCTGCAGTTAATGTATATTTTGAAATGTTGAATGAATTTCTACATTTTATTATGTCTATTAAAAAACCTGAATAATATTAACTTTTATATTTGTCAGTTAACATGCCAAAAATATAAATCTTTTACACGTATGAACAGTTAAGAACATATTAATGACGTACAATATAGTTTAAGATGAAAATCATCGAGTTATGAATGATTTATATGCTTGAATTCCACCGGGTCAGAATTGACCCGCCAATGCAAAAGGTGTCACCGGATTCTCAACGCAATCGGAGGATTAAAGTAACTAGATGCACGTAGACTTAACTCAGATTTACTTTCATGTATTGTTGTTTCTACTTGACTCATTTAGATCAAACAATAACACCACTCAAATACAGAAGATTATAACTCTAATGGTGACATCACAAAACAAATAATAATAAAAGAATTCTTAATAATAACGATTTAAATTTTCTTTAATCAAGTAAACATAATTAAATAAAGTGCAAGGGATTATGGGTTTTCCCAAAGCCACAATTTTGTATTCAGTTGTTACACTTAAAATCTTAAGTTAAGGATTTTTAAGATAAATAAGTTCGAGCATAGATATTTGCGTTACGAGCCCAAAACACGACATTGTAAGCAATGTTTAATCAAGACTAGAGGTCAACCAATACCGATTAATAAGGCGGTGGGAAAGGACGATAGCCGATTAATCGGATGATGGTTTTTAAAATCGATTTATAGAATGTCAAAAATAATTCTTTACTGTGGCAGGAAAAGACAAATTTCCAAAATGAATGGAAAATTGAAGATTTGGTGCATAACGCAGGACTTTTATTTTGAAATTATGAAAGAAAAAAAAAAAAAAAAAAAAAAAAAAAAAAACAATCGTCACTGATGGTCCAAAAAGCGACTATTGGCGCCGATTAATCGGTGAAACCGATATATCGGTCTACCGCTAATTTAGACATCTTGATTTTTTACAGTAATGACAACATTAAGGTTTACAGTGGTCTCAGTCACCATTCAGTTCACTCTGCCTAACATCTCTTTTTGTGTTCCGCAGAAGAAAGTAAGTCATGAGGGTTTTAAACCTAAATAATGACAGAATGTACATTTATGGACCAACTATCTCTTAAATGGAAAATGTTCCATCATCCATGGGAGAATCCTCTCCAAGGGCATCCTTGAGAGCATCCTTACCTTGGTGACAACATTCTGCTGCAGTCCCGACTGCAGCTCAAACCTCCACTCGGAGCACATACATGTTGTGCCGTGGCCGTTCTCGGTTTCGGTTCCGTTACCGAGAAAATCCACGAGCAAATCACGATCTGAAACCGTCCCGTTCCCCGCGCTGCCCTGGTCCGGATTGACGCACTTCCAATCCGGCTGCCCGAGCAGAAAGTAATCCGAGAACTGGATGAAAGAGATGAGAAACGCCGGGATCCACGTCAGAGCCACTAGCCGCCGCTGATACCGACCGAACCCCCCGAGGAACGGCAGAACTACCGAGTCCACCTGCCAGAGGCGCGTGTTCGGTTCGGGCTGCGACACAGTGCCGTTTTCCGCCGGCGCATTGAGCGCGTCCAGCCGAACAGCGTCCATAGCGCGTTTGTTTTTACCGGTGCGCGTCACATCCACTCGGTGCACGCAGGGTCTTTGTCTCGAAAACACACTCGCACGCACTCTTCTCTAGGGCAAACACGCACGAATAAAACGCAGCAGGCTCGGTCCGGTCCGAACAGAATCCGGTGTGTTTCGATGCTTTAAATCCAAGCTTCGATATCAAAGGTGCGCACTCTATATGCCGATGCCCCATAGGGTCTTTGTTAAATCCAATGGTCACAACGCCATCACTGGGCTGTTAGGATGCCCAATGCTGCGCATCTGTGCCCGGTGCTCTCCAAGAGGTCCACAGGTAACGCACCTGTCCGACCGAATCTGACGCACAGGTGTGGCCCGTGTATCCATTCCTGTATCCTGCGATATTCACATCACATCACACCCCACCCGAGCCTAACGGTCCCGCAACACCCTATAAATAAACCCGAGGTAGCCTATATAGCTTAGGGCGGATCCGTGTATCGCACACCCGACGCAAAGTAATCCCTCTCTCCGTCCGCCCGTATGCACCGGTGATCGATAAACACAAACCGAGCAGGGCACAGCAGAAGAGCACGCTTATGGCATCCAAATGAAAGATCCTCCCTCTGCATACGGACCGAGCGCTTCCATTGGCAGACACACACACGGGCTGATCTGTCCTCCAGTGTGTGTGATTGGACGAACACAACAAAGAGCCTTTGTGTGGCATCTGCCCCCAATGGGTTCCGGGCACGCACTTCTGTGGGCTTCAGGAGTTGTGTTCAAGTTACATCAAGAGTTGTTTGCATTATAGCTTATATTTAATACATAAACAGCTTTAAACAAATATGATAATATAATGTACAGTTACTTTTTTATGGATTACATGATTAACTATTATTCTTGACTTTTTTTGGCATTGGCGTAGAATCGGGGGATGGTGCGCGTCTATATTTTTTTTATCTATGCTAAAAATGATTTTGTTTGACATACCATGCAATTGCGTGAATGTGATTCTGTATAAAAAAAATTTTAAAAAATAAATTAATAAATAAACATGAAGTCCCCCCTCCACAGTACGAGTTGGTATCACCCAACAAGTGTGGCACAATCCGCCTCTAGCTTAGACGGTGGTGTCACTTGGTACCTGTTACTTTTCTAAGTGTTGGCCAGGATGGGCCATACAAGTCATTTATGCTTTTATAGATGATACTGAATTATGTATGAATCCTCGCAACTATCATTTTTTATTAAAAAATACAATCCAATGTAAAAATGTCTCCAATAAGATATTAAACATTCTGATGCACTGATTTTCAGAGCATCAAGCGCCCCCTGCTGGACTAAAACTTTGTGTCATGCAAGTCAGTGGCTGACAACATGTGCAATTTCGGTCTGTAGGTCGGTTACCTGCATAAAACTTCCATATGAATTTAGAAAACATGAAATAAGTCAGTAGAGATGTTAACACTCCTATTGAGTTTGGGTCATTTTTGACCTGGTTGAGGTAAATCATAATTTTTAAATACCACATAGTTTCTCGTATGGGAGCCAAACTTTGTGAATTTGTCAAGACTGCCAAAATAAACATAATAATTTTTTTTCAGATTTTTAGAAGAAACTATTTAAAAGATATAACCATTTTAAAATAAGTGTTACATCTGGCCCGGGCATCAGTTGTGGCTTTACACATGATGCACAATTTTTGCGCTAAAAATATCAACTTGCACGCTCAAAATGTCATCTTGCATGCACAGAACAATTTTTGCGCTTAAAATATCACCTTGTGTGCACAGAACAATTTTTGCGCTTAAAATATCATCTTGCGTGCACAGAACAATTTTTGCCCTAAAAATATCAACTTGCACGCTTAAAATATCATCTTGCATGCACAGAACAATTTTTGCGCTCAAAATATCAACTTGCACGCTCAAAATTTAATCTTGCATGCACAGAACAATTTTTGTGCTCAAAATATCACCTTGTGTGCACAGAACAATTTTTGCGCAGGTACCGCACGCTGAGGACACCTGCTGGTCAAAACTGTGTACATGCAACCAGAACACAGCCCAAACATTTTTAACGACTCTTTGGAGAAACCAACTACAATGAAATTACACTTTCATGAAAGTGGAATCTGTTAAATGTAATCCACAAAGCAGTAAATGCCATTAAACAAAGTGTCTGTTGTATAATATGTGTTTTCTCAGAGCAGTTTCTGAACATTTTGGCGCCCTAGGCGAGATAGCGATTGTCGGGGGGAGTGCGCAGATGCGGTGGTGTATTGGCACATGCCCTGAATCCCTCATCCTCCACCACTGTGAATCCTTGATGATCATGTCATCAATGTCCTTTCGCCTCCATGATAAAATTAATAAAATAATTACTTGCACTGTGAAGTTCTTCAATTTGTCTTTATAATGCACACAGATTTAGGCTTCCCAGATTCAGCTGTACACCAACGCAGGTGTCACAATATCGAATAAATCATGCATTTCCTATCAAATGTTGTCCAAAAAATGTCAAATCGACAAATGTCATGTCTACATAATAATCCAAAACATCTGGCCATTTTTTAAATTTATTTTTTATTATTATTATTTAATATGTTTGTTTTTTTTTTTTTTTGGAGGGATTTCACATCAGGTGATCATCAAGACATCTAAGCACTGACCATGGATCAGTCCAAACACTTTTGAATCATTTAAATGATATGAACCAATATTATACAACTGACCCGAGATCAGTTGAAACCCCATGACACAGGTTCACTCAGGATTCAACTCCCCCTAGCGATGAACCACCGAAAATTCGAAACATTATGACGTAACGAAGCCGTTTGCTGGAATCGCGCGCTCCGATTTTTGGAGCGCGCGATTGTATATTGTTATTGTATACATGTAAGTGCATCTAGGTTTCGAAGCTTCATGAATCGTGTTTCAAAAATGCCCATCACTATAAAACAAGCCAAACGCCCTCAAGATCTTTGTCCTGCCATTTTATTTTAGTGAGTGTTATCTGAAGTTTCTATTCATTTGTTTAATTCATTCATGCTCTGCACCATGTTGATGTGCCATATGGCCTGGCAATGTGGAGATATATATGTGCCAAAATTCTGCACGTGTAAAATTACATTTTAATCGCAAAAATTGTTCCGTGCACGCAAGTTGATATTTTGAGCGTGCAAGTTCATATTTTGAGCGCAAAAATTGTTCCGTGCACGCAAGATGATATTTTGAGCGTGCAAGTTCATATTTTAAGTGCAAAAATTGTTCTGTGCACGCAAGATGATATTTTGAGTGTGCAAGTTCATATTTTAGCGCAAAAATTGTTCTGTGCACGCAAGTTGATATTTTGAGCGTGCAAGTTCATATTTTTAGCCCAAAAATTGTTCTGTGCACGCAAGATGATATTTTGAGTGTGCAAGTTCACATTTTAGCCCAAAAATTGTTCTGTGCAGGCAAGATGATATTTTGAGTGTGCAAGTTCATATTTTAGCCCAAAAATTGTTCTGTGCAGGCAAGATGATATTTTGAGTGTGCAAGTTCATATTTTAGCGCAAAAATTGTTCCGTGCATGCAAGATGATATTTTGAGCGTGCAAGTTCATATTTTAAGTGCAAAAATTGTTCCGTGCACGTAAGATGATATTTTGAGCGTGCAAGTTGATATTTTAAGTGCAAAAATTGTTCCGTGCACGCAAGATGATATTTTGAGCGTGCATGTTCATATTTTAAGTGCAAAAATTGTTCTGTACACGCAAGATGATATTTTGAGCGTGCAAGTTCATATTTTAAGTGCAAAAATTGTTCTGTGCACGCAAGATGATATTTTGAGCGTGCAAGTTCATATTTTAGCGCAAAAATTGTTCCGTGCACGCAAGATGATATTTTGAGCATGCAAGTTCATATTTTAGCGCAAAAATTGTTCCGTGAACGCAAGATGATATTTTGAGCGTGCAAGTTCATATTTTAAGTGCAAAAATTGTTCTGTGCACGCAAGATGATATTTTGAGCGTGCAAGTTCATATTTTAGCGCAAAAATTGTTCCGTGAACGCAAGATGATATTTTGAGCGTGCAAGTTCATATTTTAGCGCAAAAATTGTTCCGTGCACGCAAGATGATATTTTGAGCGTGCAAGTTGATATTTTAGCGCAAAAATTGTTCTTTGCACGCAAGTTGATATTTTGAGCATGCAAGTTCATATTTTAGCGCAAAAATTGTTCCATGCACGCAAGATGATATTTTGAGCATGCAAGTTCATATTTTAGCGCAAAAATTGTTCCGTGAACGCAAGATGATATTTTGAGCGTGCAAGTTCATATTTTAAGTGCAAAAATTGTTCTGTGCACGCAAGATGATATTTTTAGCGTGCAAGTTCATATTTTAGCGCAAAAATTGTTCTGTGCATGCAAGATGATATTTTGAGCGTGCAAGTTCATATTTTAAGTGCAAAAATTGTTCTGTGCACGCAAGATGATATTTTGAGCGTGCAAGTTCATATTTTAGCGCAAAAATTGTTCTGTGCACGCAAGTAGATATTTTGAGCGTGCAAGTTCATATTTTAGCGCAAAAATTGTTCTTTGCACGCAAGTTGATATTTTGAGCGTGCATGTTCATATTTTAGCGCAAAAAATGTTCTGTGCACGCAAGATGATATTTTGAGCGTGCAAGTTCATATTTTAGCGCAAAAATTGTTCTGTGCAGGCAAGATGATATTTTGAGCGTGCAAGTTCATATTTTAAGTGCAAAAATTGTTCTGTGCACGCAAGATGATATTTTGAGTGTGCAAGTTCATATTTTAGCGCAAAAATTGTTCTGTGCATGCAAGTTGATATTTTGAGCGTGCAAGTTCATATTTTAAGTGCAAAAATTGTTCTGTGCATGCAAGATGATATTTTGAGCGTGCAAGTTGATATTTTAAGCGCACAAAAAGATCTTTTGTTTACATTTTAACTCAGTATTGTAAAGCAATGTATCTTCTTGCAGTGATTAATAAATTTTTTGTGTGTACAAGATCTCACCTGTTCTCTCTCCTCGTATGCACTCTGCGTGGTCTTGGAACTTTAGAGTTCTCATTGGCTATTCCAACCGTATTCTGACAAGTCCCGCCTCCTACCTCAGGATTGGCTATTAGGAGCTGCTCACAAGTGCTCTGTGATTGGACAGTTGAGGTAGCTCCAGCAACCATGAACATTTCAGTGTAAATTCAATTAATATAATATCAGATTAAAAGTGGTAGCTAACATGGCCAAGTTAGAAGCTACGTAAATGTAACTTGGTAACCTAGATAACCAAATACTAACCAAGAGAAACAGCCTCTAGTTTCAGTTGCTAGTGTGCCTCTTGAGGCCATGGGAGTGAGGTTTACTACTACCTAACAGCTGACTCCTGTTACACTCACCTCCCTAAACCTCACTCCCATCCGGGTCACGGCACCACTGTAACTGGTCCTGCTCGACCTTCTCCAAATGGTATTTGAACTGACGTCTCCAGTGTGAGAAGTGGGCATGCTAATAAGGAGGCTAACGGCTACAGCCTCTAGCGTAAGTTGCTAATGCTTTTGTTTGTGTTCTCAATATTTCATATTGCATGCTCAAAATGTAATTTTGTGCATGCAGAATTGTGGCATACATTTAGCTCCATACTGCCACCGCACATTACTTCAGAGTGGCACTGGCCAAGTGATTCTCAAAAAAGCTTGAAATGATTCATGGTTTTGGCCCAGGCTCACTCTACTGTGGATGATAAAGTTGCCAAACAATGGTGTTTAGGGTATCTTCAGCTCTTAGAGCACCATTTGTCCATGGAGGTAAACTAGTACAACGGTCTGAAAAGTTTTTTTACACCTATATAATATTGCCTCTAATTGGACAGGTATTAATAATAACTTGTCTTGTTCTTTGTGTAGTTTTAATTCAATGGCCATTTCATTTTCTAACTGTTATTATTCAGCTGTGAAAATCGAATTATTGTACAGACCGCAGTTGAAGTGACCGCGTTGACAGGTGGTATCTGTTACTTTTCTCAGCGCTGAGCTGGATGAACCAGTCGCATTTGAAGCGGATTTCCACTTAGTTTTGTCAGATAACAATCTTTTTCTTTTGAAGATTTAAACGATTTTACATTTCAGCAGGGGTGTAGATTCTGGGGGGATGGGGGGTCCAATTATAGACCTTTAGCCTCCTTGTTAGCGCACCCGCCTTCAATGCCGGAGACGCCGGTTCGAGTCCCGTATGAAGTGGGTAGAACAGGAGCGTCACAATGGTGCCGTGACCCGGATGGGCGTGAGGTTTAGGGGGGTGAGTGTAATGGGCATCAGCTGATAGATAGCTGTGCAGTGTGTATAAACCTCACTCTCCTGACCTCAAGAGGTGCACTAGCGACAGATGCTAACGACTGTAGGCTTTAGCCTCCTTGTTAGCGCACCCGCCTTCAATGCCGGAGATGCCGGTTCGAGTCCCGTATGGAGCA
>JAVLUX010000236.1:1342500-1345000 GCA_032164185.1 Moxostoma hubbsi
TCACACACACACACACACACACACACACACACTTACTCACACACACACACTTGCGGACACACACGCACAGTCCAAAAGCGCTCTGCCTCACCTGCCAATGACGGGTAAATTAAAGGAATAGTTCTCCCAAAAACAATCATTCTCTCATCAGTTATTCAACCTCTCATTCTTCTTCTGAAGGACACAAATATTTGTTGATGAAGATATGATGTGAATATTTCCAGATAATACAAGTAAAAAGTACTTGAAGGTATAAAAGTAATCCAACGACCCCAGTGGTTTAATCCAGATCTTCCGGGCGTTTCGATCTGTTTGGGTGAGGAAGAGACCAACATTTAAGTCCTTATTCATTATAAATCTTGACATCAGCGGTCTCCTTGGTATGTTCATGAGAGAAGCTGTCTGTCTGTTTATCTGTCTGTCTGTCTGTCTATCTATCTGTCTGTCTGTCTATCTGCCTGTCTGTTTATCTGTCTGTCTGTCTATCTATCTGTCTGTCTATTTATCTGTCTGTCTGTCTATCTATCTGTCTGTCTATCTATGTCTGTCTGTTTATCTGTCTGTCTGTCTATCTATCTATCTGTCTGTCTGTTTATCTATCTGTCTGTCTGTTTGTCTATCTATCTGTCTGTCTGTCTCTCTGTCCATCAATTTTTTTGTCTGTCTGTCCATCCATATGTCTATCTTTCTATCTGGACTGTCTGTCTGTCTCTCTGTTCATCCGTCTGTCTGTCTGTTTATCTATCTGTCTGTCTGTCTGTTTATCTCTCCACCAGTCCGTCTATTTATCTGTTTATCTGTCTGTCTCTCTGTCCATCAATTTTTTTGTCTGTCTGTCCATCCATATGTCAATCTTTCTATCTGGACTGTCTGTCTGTCTCTCTGTTCATCCGTCTGTCTGTCTGTCCATCAATTTTTTTTGTCTGTCTGTCCATCCATATGTCTATCTTTCTATCTGGACTGTCTGTCTGTCTCTCTGTTCATCCGTCTGTCTGTCTGTCTATCTATCTGTCTGTCTGTTTATCTCTCCACCAGTCCGTCTATTTATCTGTTTATCTGTCTGTCTCTCTGTCCATCAATTTTTTTGTCTGTCTGTCCATCCATATGTCTATCTTTCTATCTGGACTGTCTGTCTGTCTCTCTGTTCATCCGTCTGTCTGCCTGTCAATCCAACTCTTTATTTGTCTGTCTGTCTGTCCATATGTCTGTCTGTCTGTCTGTCTGTCTGTCTGTCTGTCTATCTATCTATCTATCTATCTATCTATCTATCTATCTGTCTGTCTGTCTGTCTGTCTGTCTGTCTATTTGTCTGTCCGTCTGTCTGTCTGTTCATCTGTCTGTCTGTCTGTCTATCTATCTATCTATCTGTCTGTCTGTCTGTCTGTCTCTCTGTCTGTCTGTCTGTCTGTCTGTCTGTCTATCTATCTATCTATCTATCTATCTATCTATCTATCTATCTATCTATCTGTCTGTCTGTCTGTCTGTCTGTCTGTCTATTTGTCTGTCCGTCTGTCTGTCTGTTCATCTGTCTGTCTGTCTGTCTATCTATCCATCCATCTATCTATCCGTTCATCCATCCGTTTATCCATCTGTCTGTCTGTCTATTTGTCTGTCTGTGCATCTGTCTATCTATCCATCTCTGTCTGTCTGTCTATCTATCTGTCTATCTATCTATCTATCTATCTATCTATCTATCTATCTATCTATCTATCTGTCTGTCTGTCTGTCTGTCTATCCATCGATCTGTCTGTCTGTCTATTTGTCTGTCTGTTCATCTTTCTGTCTGTCTATCTGTCTATCTATCTGTCTGTCTGTCTATCCGTCCATCTGTCTGTCTGTCTGTCTGTTTGTATGTCTGTCTGTCTGTCTGTCCATCTGTCTGTCTGTATATGGAGTAGTGGTGGTGTAGTGGGGTAGAGCACATAACGTGTAATCAGAAGGTTGCTGGTTCGATCCCCACAGCCACCACCATTGTGTCCTTGAGTAAGACACTTAACTCCAGGTTGCTCCGGGGGGATTGTCCCTGTAATAAGTGCATTGTAAGTCACTTTGGATAAAAGCATCTGCCAAATGCATAAATGTATTTGCAATGATTTGTTTTGCATGAAAAGTTCCACATGTTTCAGATGCAGTTTGCATGATGACACTGATGTAGCACGCAAGAGACCAGACCACAGAGTTTATGACCACACCCCACAAGCACTGCCCTCAGAAGACAAAAACACACTGTTCACTTGTCAGGACTACTGTACTCTCTGTGTTTGATATTTGAAGTATTATATGCTCGCATTAATGTTGTGTATAAACAGGTTTTATATTTTCTACCGCACAAGTGCCAGTTGGGATGCAAGCTCAGCATTCGGAGGAACTCCAAGACAGAAATTGACTGCAGGGGTGTTTGGACAGACAGACTCGTATTTCCTGTCGGCCCAGAACTAACTGTGATAACACACATGCTTCAGTGCTTCACATTATAATGAGAGTCTCAACAGTGTTTGGG
>JAVLUX010000236.1:1347500-1407500 GCA_032164185.1 Moxostoma hubbsi
CTCAAAGTAACTTTTTAAAATTGACGCAGAGGGTTCAAATGCGTTTGCATGATTGTAATTGTCTTTGCCGTTTTTGCCATGATAATAAAGCACACTGAACTGAAGAAGCCCGCAGGCATTCGAGGGGTGTGTTGTCCCAAAACATGAGCGCAGTTTGGAGCTGATGGGCGTGGCCTTCAGATCCCCAAAACAAGCGCTTTTGCGAGTGGAGTTTCACTCCTGCGCGCGCGCTCGCCCGTGAGTCACGCGGCGGATATCCACGCCGTTACGCACAGATTCACCAGGACCTGCGGATCGGCTCTCAAGTTTGCTCGGGTTCCACCTCTGTCTTGCACACTTCGCCATTTTATTTGGAGAGCTCGAGCGCGTGCGTGAGTATGTACGGCTCGCAGCGCGCGCTCAACATGACGGTTCGCCGCACCGGATCACGGAGCGATGAGAACGCGGCCGCGTATCCGTTTGCGCGCAGCGAGATGGTGGTGCAGCGGGGGGATCATGGACACACGCAGGAATATATAGAGTCCGGATTCAACCACAATCTCTCCAGACAATCCACAACTGCCGGACAAGTGTGAGTAAACATTTGTTTACACTTCATAAACGTGACGGTGTCCATGTAATGCATAACACGAACTCATCCAATCAACTAATAATGCAACATGGACAAAAACTTTGTTTTATTTAATTATAAATAAGGGTTTTGCAGAACTGGGTATAGCGGTCCTACATTATTCTGCATTATATCACTAAAGAAGTTCAAATATTGTATATATAACATCATGCTTAATATTTCTTTGAAGATATGTGCATTTTGAAATATATGTTGCATATATGTACAAGGATGTGACTTTAATATATGCACGTGTGTTTTACATATATTGCATGAAGCAGATTTGTGCATTGGATATAATTGGTGCTTAAAAAGGCAAAAACAGGTGTTTTGTGCTTTCTACAAGACTTTACGGGTTACTTTTGGTTCCTCGCGCATCGTGTAATGGTGGGAAACACTTGCATGAACTTTCTGTAAATCTATTGAGAAATAATTCACTATTTTGTGGTAAAAGTCAGTGCCTGTGGCATCCAGTGAGTCATCCGGCAGCTAATGGCCATTAAAATGAATTATTGCTCTCCAGCGGGCTCATTTGCATGTTTTTAGACACATTTGCACATCTGAGGTAGTTTAGAAGTATCTGGTTTCTATTTGTTTACTGTTATAATTCTATTTGTGGAGCAGATGCACTAAAACATTCATTCTGGTGCAACTTTGTGTCACTCCAGTGTTAAAATTCCTCTCAAGGTCTTGTGAAGTTCATCCTTTATGCCGCTGTTTCTGCATTATTTCTGATATATCGGCCGATAGTTGCTTTTTGGAAGTATCGGTCACCTCCGTGTTCCTCTGTGGCCGTCCTTATTTTATACTCACTTTAATGCATATTTTGTTTTTTTGATTAGATAATCGAGTGGTCTAAATTAAAGCGGGGGCATGCAAAGCATATGCGACATCATCTGGTAAAATATAAATATAAATATATGCAAATATAGGCTCTAAAAAGCTTAATTTGGTTCACCTTTAACTATAGAGTATTGTAACGGGGTTGGGTCTCTGTCATTTCAAAATAAGAGTCCCTGGTGTGTTTTGGGCTTGTTTATAGTTAAAAGTCACCTGTAATGCACTTAATATTCTTCTGGTTATTATTGCAAGGGATTTTGTTTATTTTGGGCTCTTCTAGTGTCGGTGTCGGTGTCCTACGGAAGGAAAGTGCATTGAGGAGTACTCTTCAGATTTACCAGGGGGCAGGGCAGGTAATCTGGCATAGCGGGCATTTTCCCGGTGGGTCGACGCACTTTGGGGGCGATCAGGGGCGGATTGGCCATCGGGAGAACCGAGCGGGCCGGTGGGTCGGCCGCGAAACGTGCCGAACGGGCAACGTTAAGATAAAATGAGCCGCCGCGTTATGCGGGACAACGACTTTTAAATAAAAATAACTCAAATATTTATTTACGCTCAAGTCCTCAATTCTGGCATTTTACACCTCTTATCTGTTATGGGTAAAGTACTCTAAAAAGTAATCCACTGCAGATTACTTCTCTATAAATTGTAATCAAATGACTTCCCTTTTTCACCTGCGTAATAAGTAATCACATTACTTACTCATAATTACTTTACATTTAATTACGCTTTTCCGTCATATGCAAAACAGACGCACTTGTGAATTTAAAATGTAACAAGTTACACTACTTTTGGTTTAAAAAAAAAAGTAACTGGATTACAGTTACTAGTTATTTTACGGAGAGTTTGGACAGTTTACTCAATGCTCAGTTACTTTCCTGAGATTAAAAACAACTGTGAAGATCAGGATAAATGCAGGGTGGGACTTTGGGAAGTGATTGGACGGTGGTTGAAACATAAGCGGGCTTGATGAGGCGATGTTGTTGTCTGTCAGAAGACATCACTGACTATATGATCATCTCTTCTCACTAGATCCAACATGAGTTCAATACAACAGCAGATTTCATTTCTACAGAGCCAGTGTCAGGATTACCTGGACAAGGCGGCGTACAGTTTACAGAATGTGAGTATGATGCAGCATATATAATCTCGACTGATGATGTAGTGAAACATCAAACGGTAGAATTCAGTGTCATGAGCAGAATTTATGAGAATTTGATTTGAGTGCAACAGGAATGTGATAGTCCACATTAGCACACACACACACACTCACACACACACACACACACACACTCACTCACACAAACACACACACACACACACACACACACACAGACAAACACACAAACACACACACACTCACTCACACAAACACACACACACACACAAACACACACACACACACACACACACACACACACACACACACACACACACTCTCACACAAGGTAAAACTAAGTAAGTGTTTACTGCATGTTTAAAACTGCTGTAGAGTCCCACGGCACGCCCAGAAACTTTCACACAATGATTGATGCCAAATTTGAGTTGTTTGGAGTCTCCAGCTTTACATTTTAATATAGAAGCACTTGCCAAAACAGCAAGCTCAGATCGGATTGGGCGACTGCAATGCACGGATTTCAACATGGAAAAAATTATTTTGTGTTGAAGTAAATATAGCAGAAAAGATGAAGTGAATAAGTACATTTAAGCGTGAACTTGAATATATTAAGTAAATTCTACATTTGTACTCAATTCAAACATGCACAAATTCATGCTCTAGCTTGTAAGTATCTATTATTTATAGTGCAGTTAATTCAATGTGATTAATCATACATAGTTTGCAAGTTCATTTACACAATGTTGATTTTGTTGCTACGTTTGGTTACGTTCAAATGAACTGTTCATGATACAAAATGTATCTGTTGATTGTTTCCATCAGCAAATGTTGAAGTTTGAATGCAAGTAAGTTGTTTGTAGGTCGATTTCCCCATATAGTGTAAACACTCCTCTGCAGCATTGACTCTTGGTCGACCAATTGCAGATGGGTAGTGTTTAGTAAACATGTTTGGAAATGCACATTGTGTTGTCGCTACAATTATAGCTGTAGTTATAATTATTTATGAGAAGTTATAACTCATTATAAGGTGTATTATGAGACATTATGAATGTATTATAATCTAAAGTATAACTATGAATAGTGGAAGTCTTATAATGTGTTATAACTGTAGTTATAATTATTTATGAGATGTTATAACTCATTATAAGGTGTATTATGAGACATTATGAATGTATTATAATCTAAAGTATAACTATGAATAGTGGAAGTCTTATAATGTGTTATAACTGTAGTTATAATTATTTATGAGAAGTTATAACTCATTATAAGGTGTATTATGAGACATTATGAATGCATTATAATCTAAAGTATAACTATGAATAGTGGAAGTCTTATAATGTGTTATAACTGTAGTTATAATTATTTATGAGAAGTTATAACTCATTATAAGGTGTATTATGAGACATTATGAATGCATTATAATCTAAAGTATAACTATGAATAGTGGAAGTCTTATAATGTGTTATAACTGTAGTTATAATTATTTATGAGAAGTTATAACTCATTATAAGGTGTATTATGAGACATTATGAATGCATTATAATCTAAAGTATAACTATGAATAGTGGAAGCCTTATAATGTATTATAACTGTAGTTATAATTATTTATGAGATGTTATAACTCATTATAAGGTGTATTATGAGACATTATGAATGCATTATAATCTAAAGTATAACTATGAATAGTGGAAGCCTTATAATGTATTATAACATCCATCCATCCATCCATCGTCAACCGCTTATCCTGCGTACAGGGTCGCGGGGGGCTGGAGCCTATCCCAGCTAACATTGGGCGAAAGGCGGGGTACACCCTGGACAGGTCGCCAGTCCATCGCAGGGCCACACATATACAGACACACACTCACACTCACATTCACACCTAGGGCAATTTTTTTTTTGGAGACACCAATTAACCTAACCTGCATGTCTTTGGATGGTGGGAGGAAGCCGGAGAACCCGGAGAGAACCCACGCAGACACGGGGAGAACATGCAAACTCCACACAGAATGGCCGGGGCAACCGGGGTTTGAACCCACGACCTTCTTGCTGTGAGGCGACAGTGCTAACCGCTGCACCACCGTGCCGCCCTTATGTATTATAACTGTAGTTATAATTATTTATGAGATGTTATAACTCATTATAAGGTGTATTATGAGACATTATGAATGTATTATAATCTAAAGTATAACTATGAATAGTGGAAGTCTTATAATGTGTTATAACTGTAGTTATAATTATTTATGAGATGTTATAACTCATTATAAGGTGTATTATGAGACATTATGAATGTATTATAATCTAAAGTATAACTATGAATAGTGGAAGTCTTATAATGTGTTATAACTGTAGTTATAATTATTTATGAGATGTTATAACTCATTATAAGGTGTATTATGAGACATTATGAATGTATTATAATCTAAAGTATAACTATGAATAGTGGAAGTCTTATAATGTGTTATAACTGTAGTTATAATTATTTATGAGAAGTTATAACTCATTATAAGGTGTATTATTAGACATTATGAATGCATTATAATCTAAAGTATAACTATGAATAGTGGAAGCCTTATAATGTATTATAACTGTAGTTATAATTATTTATGAGAAGTTATAACTCATTATAAGGTGTATTATGAGACATTATGAATGTATTATAATCTAAAGTATAACTATGAATAGTGGAAGTCTTATAATGTGTTATAACTGTAGTTATAATTATTTATGAGAAGTTATAACTCATTATAAGGTGTATTATGAGACATTATGAATGTATTATAATCTAAAGTATAACTATGAATAGTGGAAGTCTTATAATGTGTTATAACTGTAGTTATAATTATTTATGAGAAGTTATAACTCATTATAAGGTGTATTATTAGACATTATGAATGCATTATAATCTAAAGTATAACTATGAATAGTGGAAGCCTTATAATGTGTTATAAATGTTGTTATAATTATTTATGAGAAGTTATAACTTATTATAAGTTTTGGAGCGTCAAAGATCTGGCACCCATTCAGTTGCATTGTGAATGAGCTTCAAAATTTTGGCACGCATTAAGTTGCATTGTACGGACCTGCAGAGCTGATACGTTCTTCTACAAGTCTTAATTTTTGTTCTAATGAAGAAAGGAAGTCATACACATCTGGGATGGCATAAGGGTGAAATAATGATGAGAGAATTTTCATTTTTGGGTGGACTGTCCCTTTAAGAAAGGAAAAGTCAATGAACATCTTTGGTTACTCATTCCATGTATATTTATACAACTGATGTATGCATATAACCTGTAATATACCTTCCTGGTCTCGTTCAAACCTCCACATAAACAAGACCTGATGTCGCCCACTGGGCCGCACTGACATGTGGGAATGTTTGGAAATGCTGATCCTGTGTTTTCCCGACTGGCCATTTCCATTGTTCTGTCTGTGTGTTCTGCAGGGGAATGATTCACGCGCTCTCGCTGAAGCTGATAACTATCTGGCATCTGCTTCTGATGCCAACGAACAGCTCAGAGGCTTCGCGTTTGACCTCATTCAACAGAACGTGCCCACTGATAACATCATGCGGAGGTGAGAGTCACACACACACACACACACACACACACCGGGCAGGTGGTGGAGAGGAGAGAGTAGAGTGATGTAGCCAATGCAGGGATGGGGATTATTAGGAGGCCATGATTAAGAAGGGCCAATGGGAGGAATTTGGGCAGGACACCGGGGTAACACCCCTGATCTTTACAAGAAGTGCCCTTGGATATTTAATTATATATATAGTTGTAACCACGATTATAATACACACCTATTCATAGATACACATTAGAGTATAATGCATTATAACACAAGGAACATCCAATTTTATCTGCAGAAGTTATATATTTGTAATATATATAATAGGAATGCTTTAAGTAAAGTGACAAATGCTTTATTTTTAAGTGGTTATAAGACATTACTAGTCATTCTGGAAGATACAGCATATACATCACACATTACACATGCACAAAATATAACATAACACACATATAATGTACATTTTGAGATTTATGAAATACACTTGTGACGCTACATGGTTAAAACATATCAGAAACTCTAAATATGTATGTTGACCTCACATGTAAACACACTAACACAAACTTTAAAATCAAACTGATTCTATACTGAAATATATTCAAGACATTTTAATGTTTGTGCATCTTATTTGGGGGCTTATTTATAAATAACATCCACTGTATAAGTTTGGCTTGTTTTTTTATGTTACAAGTTTATGTTATGCTTGTTTATAAGAAGATATTGCTTTTGTAACTTAAAGCAGGTAAAGAACACTTATAATATGATGATGATGTCATAAAGTCTTTTGACTTCACTTATAACATGAACTTAATTAACTTCTGTTGATTGTGTTATAATGCATTATACTCTAAAGTATAATTAAGAATAGTGGAACCCTTATAATGTGTTATAACTGTAGTTATAATTATTTATGAGAAGTTATAACTCATTATAAGGTGTATTATGAGACATTATGAATGTATTATAATCTAAAGTATAACTATGAATAGTGGAAGTCTTATAATGTGTTATAGCTGTAGTTATAATTATTTATGAGATGTTATAACTTATTATAAGGTGTATTATGAGACATTATGAATGTATTATAATCTAAAGTATAACTATGAATAGTGGAAGTCTTATAATGTGTTATAACTGTAGTTATAATTATTTATGAGATGTTATAACTCATTATAAGGTGTATTATGAGACATTATGAATGCATTATAATCTAAAGTATAACTATGAATAGTGGAAGTCTTATAATGTGTTATAACTGTAGTTATAATAATTTATGAGAAGTTATAACTCATTATAAGGTGTATTATGAGACATTATGAATGTATTATAATCTAAAGTATAACTATGAATAGTGGAAGTCTTATAATGTGTTATAACTGTAGTTATAATTATTTATGAGATGTTATAACTCATTATAAGGTGTATTATGAGACATTATGAATGTATTATAATCTAAAGTATAACTATGAATAGTGGAAGTCTTATAATGTGTTATAACTGTAGTTATAATTATTTATGAGATGTTATAACTCATTATAAGGTGTATTATGAGACATTATGAATGCATTATAAACTAAAGTATAACTATGAATAGTGGAAGTCTTATAATGTGTTATAACTGTAGTTATAATAATTTATGAGAAGTTATAACTCATTATAAGGTGTATTATGAGACATTATGAATGCATTATAATCTAAAGTATAACTATGAATAGTGGAAGTCTTATAATGTGTTATAACTGTAGTTATAATAATTTATGAGAAGTTATAACTCATTATAAGGTGTATTATGAGACATTATGAATGCATTATAATCTAAAGTATAACTATGAATAGTGGAAGTCTTATAATGTGTTATAACTGTAGTTATAATTATTTATGAGAAGTTATAACTCATTATAAGGTGTATTATGAGACATTATAAATGTATTATAATCTAAAGTATAACTATGAATAGTGGAAGTCTTATAATGTGTTATAACTGTAGTTATAATTATTTATGAGAAGTTATAACTCATTATAAGGTGTATAATGAGACATTATGAATGCATTATAATCTAAAGTATAACTATGAATAGTGGAAGTCGTATAATGTGTTATAACAGTAGTTATAATTATTTATGAGAAGTTATAACTCATTATAAGGTGTATTATGTGACATTATGAATTCAACAAAGAATTGTATTTTATAGGTAACGTTAATTAAGCATGAAGATAAGGTAAGAGGGAGGTGAATGTTGTTTTGCTTTGAAGTGCATACTGTCACTGTAACATTCTCTTGTTCTGTCTGTGTGTTTACAGTGTGAATATATTTTCGGATCAAATCAGAGAGCTCAGTGCCGCTGTAAACGGCCCTCAACAACAGAAGTGGACCAGCAGATCGATCAGACGCAGCGTGAGTCGAGAGGAACCCAACAGACACTTCACTGAGGCCATGGGCTGGATTACACAACAGAAGGTACACAACATCATCTCTGCACCTCACAGCTGTTTAAGAGCTTATAAACGTGCTGTATAGCCTTAATCAGGCATGACGTGACACGTTCTCCGTGGAGTCAATGGGGACTGATGATCATGAGCTACAGAAAGGACAAAAATCCTTGTCTTGTGCTCTATTCCAGGTCTTCTGAAGCCATACGGAAGACAGATGTTTAAGTTGTTATTCACTGAAAATCTTCTCTGCTGCAGCTCTCAAATGAAATATGGCGGCATTGGAGAATTGATCACGAGAGACGCGAGAACCAGTGGCATTTGAGGAAGATTATCAGTGAATAACGACTTCAATTTCACTCTGCTCCTCACACAAAGGATTCATATGACTTTAGAAGAGTTGGAATGTGCCGCACAATCTCCGGGCAACACTTTTAAAGCGTTTTATTGTGCTTTTTTATCCATGTTGGAGCTCTGTTTACATTTACTTTCAGTGAAAAGTTAAAGTTAAGCAGTGTCAGGAATTAAGAGGGGCTTGGGGCAAAAATGCCACCCAAAAAATGCCCCGTAAATCAACATGTAGGTGCAAAAAATGCATTAGTAATTAAGTCTATTTTTTATTTTTAACATCTGATATACTGTAGTTCTTAATAGTCTATTATTATAGTTATATTATGGCATAAAATATAAGTATTTTCATTAAATAATTAGGGTAGAATTATCTTAAGAATTTGTATTAATGAATGAATTAAATCTAAATATTTGACTTTAATGAATGAGACACAGTTATTTTGGCCAGACCGGCTCAGAGGGAGAAACCAAAGAAAAAATGTGACCAAAGTGCGAACCAAATGTATCCCGGCATGCGTTAAGCCGAGATTAGACTGTGGCGTCCTGCCTAAAAACACTTCAAGTCCTTCACAGATTCAACACACCCGAGAAACACTGTATGCCGGACTCCAACCACATCAGTTCACATGACAGAGTGACGGGACCGTGACACTATTAAAATATAATTAGTAAAATTAATAATTTCGTTAGTACCTTCTGTATGATTCACAGCATTAGCTGGGAGACAATTTCTTTCATATGCAAGCATATTAACGGATATATACCCAAATGAATACCCATATCGGATCGAAATCGAAAGTGACGTCACTTTGATTAGGCCCCGCCCACGACTGTTGACGGACACTGCCGGCGGATATGTTTGTTTGTGTGTGGTGTTTCGTTATAGTGCATAGCGAACGTTGTAACAGTATTTGTGTGTGTGTGTGTTGCTCATCCAATGTTGCAAACCTGCTCAAAAAAACTCTATAAATAAATGTATTAAATAACCATTCGGAAACTTCCGGGTTCCCAAGTCTCTCCCTCATCAGTGTCTGACTCCGGTTCAAACATATCGGTTCTGAACATCACTATTTTCACTGTCAGTCATATTGCGTATGATGTCTAGTTATCCGACGCAAAGATGCCAAAACTCCACCCTATTCTGGATATGGGGCCGGGAACACCAGCTCATTTGCATTTAAAGAGACACACACACACACACACACACACACACACACACACACACACACAAAGCGCTAGTTTTTAATCCCACACAAAAATTGGCATTTTCAACATGGTATCATAAATGATCTGTGGGGTATTTTGAGCTGAAACTTCAGACACATTCTGGGGACACCAAGGATTTAAATAACATCTTGTGAAAAGGGGCGTAATAGGTGCACTTTAAGGCCGAAACATACTTCACGCAAGTACGCAAACTTGAGCGCTTGGCTAACGCATGGTCCCGTTGTACATACATTACGTGCACTCTTGCGTTGCTCCAGCGGTTACAAACCTCAGACCACAAGAGGGCAATCGATTTTGTAGGCTACAACCACGAAACCGGTTTTCCGAAAAGATTCAACTCGTATATCAGCCCGAGTCCGCCATGATTGAAAGAAGAAAATCTGCTCTAGCGCCCCTTGTGGCAACGCTGAGAATGTACACGTACTTGAGTTCGGTTATGAATTCAGCGCTGACACATTTCACAATGCAACGACACGTGACACCAGTTTGCGTAGCGAGGTGTGTGCACATTCACGTACTTGCGTAGCGTATGTTTGGGCCTTTAATGTGGGCTATGTGCATTACTGGAGATAGAAACAAGATACAGATGCACCAAGACTTCAAACGCGATGACGGTAACAATCAAAATTATGAATGGGTAGTTTTAAAGTTACCAAATGTAACAACATCAACCATAAAAATGGTGTAAAAATCAAAAAATCAAACACGGTGATGTCATTCTGAGATAAAGCTTCTCCCTGCAATAATACAATCTGTTGCGCGCAAAATGACAGTTCAACACGACTGCCACTAGGGGGAGATATACGACAGTCGTGTGTGAATGTCGGAGACAGTGTCTGTCTAAAAAGGCGGCTTTAGACAGTTTAGGATACTGCGTATACGTGTAGCGCGTTTGTAAGGAAACGCCGTATTCAGAACGCAACTTACGCATTCGGACTCGTGCGTAACTTATTTTAAATTCACCTGTTCACTCGCTTCATTAGCTGTGCAGATGTATGTTGTAATATTACATTTCAGTTGTGGATATAGCTGAGTAAAGACAGGTGTAAACTGCTCATCCGGAGCTAGCACCCCCTAGCACTCCCTAGTACCCGCTAGTACCCCTTAGCACCCCCTAGCACCCCCTAGCACCCCCTAGTACCCCTTAGCACCCCCTAGTACCCCCTAGCACCCCTTAGTACCCCTTAGCACCCCCTAGCACCCCTTAGCACCCCCTAGTACCCCCTAGCACCCCCTAGTACACCTTAGCACCCCCTAGCACCCCCTAGTACCCCTTAGCACCCCCTAGTACCCCTTAGCACCCCCTAGTACCCCCTAGCACCCCCTAGTACCCCCTAGTACACCTTAGCACCCCTTAGCACCCCCTAGTACCCCTTAGCACCCCCTAGTACCCCCTAGCACCCCTTAGTACCCCTTAGCACCCCCTAGCACCCCTTAGCACCCCCTAGTACCCCCTAGCACCCCCTAGTACACCTTACCACCCCCTAGCACCCCCTAGTACCCCTTAGCACCCCCTAGCACCCCCTAGTACCCCTTAGCACCCCCTAGTACCCCTTAGCACCCCCTAGTACCCCCTAGCACTCCCTAGCACCCCCTAGCACCCCCTAGTACCCCTTAGCACCCCCTAGTACCCCTTAGCACCCCCTAGCACTCCCTAGCACCCCCTAGTACCCCCTAGCACTCCCTAGCACCCCCTAGCATCCCTTAGCACCCCCTAGCACCCCCTAGTACCCCTTAGCACCCCCTAGTACCCCCTAGCACCCCTTAGCAGCCCCTAGCATCCCTTAGACCTGCCCATGATTCGGAGAAACAATGCACCATTTTTGGTTTTCCTATTTTACTTTATTGCACTTTATTATCATGTAGTAATAGACTGATATAATGATTGGTGACAGGCCCGGCTCCACAAGGGGGCCTGGGTGGGCATGGCCCACCTTGAGGACTACACCTACACCCACCCCTAAAACTGTTTGGCCCACCCGGTGGGTCCTATGGCCCACCTTACACCTTAGAGCTGGAGCCAGGCCTGATTGGTTAAGGTCTAGTTCGTTTTGACATTTGTTTTTTAATGAATGTTCTCTCAAATGTGTGTGCGCAGCGATTGATTGAGACATCGACATGGGGAGAAGAGATGGCGGCCATCGATCAGCAGATTACCAATCACATCGCCTTTCAAAACACCATCCAGTGGAGTGCGGTGGTTGACAGAGCTCGAGCAGATCTGGTGAGGGAACACCCATGCGGTGTCTGCAATCATAGCAGCTATTCGACATTTTTGTGCAGTCTTTCAAACACGCTCAGATAAGTGTATGAATTCATCTTCTTACTTTAGACGCGAGCTAAAGACCAAAACGCAGATGTAAACAAATCCTATCTGAACAAAATGGAACAAGAATGGGACAGTCTGCAGGTATGACCAGTTCTAATGAAAAGGACAAGCTGTTCGATCTCTCTGGAGCTGAAGGCATCATGATTTGTTACTTTTCAGAAAGCGTCGTACCAGAGAGGCAATCAGCTGCAGGAACTGAGGACCATCATCGAGGAGATATCCAATCAGATCATGTGGGTGAACGACAGAGAGGAAGAGGAGCTGATGTTCGACTGGGGCGATAAAAACATCGACACCTACATCCCGAAAAAAGAGGAGAGCGTTTCGGTAAGACCAGACGCAAACACATTCAAACAGCCTCACGGTTAACGTTAATATTTCGGGTTATTTTCAAACTCATGGCCATTTACTGTGTTCATGGCATGTTGTTGTTAACCCTTTAAGCTCTGATGGTGGAGGGTCAAGTGCTTAGTATTGTTGTAAAGAAAAATTGTAACATTTTTAATGATATCAGCCACAACATTAAAACCATTACATTTACATTTACATTTATGCATTTGGCAGACGCTTTTATCCAGTGACTTACAGAGCCCTTATTACAGGGACAATCCCCCCGGAGCAACCTGGAGTTAAGTGTCTTAATCAAGGACACAATGGTGGTGGCTGTGGTGATCAAACCAGCAACCTCCTGATTACCAGTTATGTGCTTTAGCCCACTACACCACCACCAATGTGACTTACAAGTGCACTTATTACAGGGACAATCCCCCCGGAGCAACCTGGAGTTAAGTGTCTTACTCAAGGACACAATGGTGGTGGCTGTGGGGATCGAACCAGCAACCTTCTGATTACCAGTTATGTGCTTTAGCCCACTACACCACCACCAAAGTGACTTACAGTGCACTTATTACAGGGACAATCCCCCCGGAGCAACCTGGAGTTAAGTGTCTTACTCAAGGACACAATGGTGGTGGCTGTGGTGATCAAACCAGCAACCTCCTGATTACACGTTATGTGCTTTAGCCCACTACGCCACCACCACTCTAATAAAATCACCTGCCTAATATTGTGTAGGTCCCCCTCGTGCCAACAATCATCAGTTACAGAAAATCTCAAACCAGCCCGTCTGGCACCAACAATCGTGCCACGGTCCAAATCACTGAGATTGCATGTTTTCCCCATTCTGATGGTTGATGTGAACATTAACTGAAGATCCTGACCTGTATCTGCATGATTTTATGCACTGCTGCGACATGATTGGCTGATTAGAAAATCACATGGATTGTTGGTGCCAGATGGGCTGGGTTGATTGGTGGCACGAGGGCGACCTACACAATATTAGGCAGGTGGTTTTAATGTTGTGGCTGATCGGTGTAGATTATGATATATTCTGAGAGTCTCAGAATATAATATATTTCTCTGGGTGTAAATAAAGTGGCTCTGAAAAACTGCTTTTGATAGATAAAGGCCTGGCTAAGTCATGCATTTAGTCTAGACTTAAACTGAGTGAGTGTGTCTGAGTCCGAGCAGTGTTAGGGAGACTCTTCCATCGTTTAGGAGACAAGTATGAAAAGGATCTTCCTCCTTTTGTTGATTTTGATATTCTTGGTGTTATTAACAAGCCAGTTTTGTGATCATAATGAACGTAATGGAATATAGCGTGTCGGAAGGTCACATAAGTACAGTGGAGCTAGACCATTCAATGCTTTGTATGTAGTGAATATGATATTTAACAGGTAGCCAATGTAATGATGATAAAATTGGGCTAATATGATCATATTTCTTGGTTCTAGTCAGCACTATAGTTATATTCCTGCCATTGTCTACTACTATTTATTTGGTGCTACCTCGGCTTGATAGGAGCTTTAGTAGGCTACTAGGTCTTCTACGTTTCTTAGGAAGTACCCAGGAGCTTGAATGGGGGGTGTGTGCACATCTTGTTTGGGGTGACGCTTCAGTGGATGGGGGCAAAGTTAATTCGTTTAGCTGTTTTTGTTCTCTGCAACGTACAGTATGTTACAATTGGTCTTCTAATGCTTCTTTAGGCTACACACACTTTTATTCTTTTCAAAAGATGACTCAACAACCTAACCTTATAGGGCATCCAGCTAGGAATATACTTCGGTTTTGTGGTTGGAACTGTAAAGGATTAAACCAACCAATTAAGCGTGGTAGAGTGCTCCAACGTCTCCGGTATTTGGTTGCTCTGATTGCATTCTTGCAATTGAAGGTCTCCTATCACTATAGGTTGTGGAAGAGTTGGGTTGGCCAAATATACCATTCGGCTTATCAAAGTAAGTCTAGAAGCTCTGTATCTTTTGTTCCCTCCAATGTCATCTCAGCATCTGTAACACCAAGTTGATTTTTGCCAGCATATATGCGCCAAACTGGGACGACGATTTCTCTAGGCTTCCAGAAATGACCTCACGCCTGCTTGTCCTTGGGGGAGATATTAACTGTGCTTTGGGTCCTCCAGTAAACTTAGTAATCCATCCACTTCTTCTAAAGTTATTAAAAATGTTGCTCAGGAATTCTCTGTTACAGACTCCTGGCGTTTTTTCAACCCCACAGGTAGGGAGTATTCATATTTCATATTTCATATTTCATATTTCGACTAGCTCCTGCCTCTTTAGTTCATATGTTCTGGTCTTGCCAATCGCTCCATAACTATTGGTCCAGTATCTAGGAAACATTATCAAGAGAGTCCTTACATACAGTTGCATTAACAGCACTCTTTGGGGTGTTGCCGGATACGGTGGTACTGCCTAAACATAAGACCTTGTGGCTTTCTTGACCCTTTTGCTAGACGACTGATTTTACTTTGTTGGAAGTCATCTTCTTCCCCTTCATCCCACGAGGCATGGATCAGATATGTTCTTCATTTCAGTAAATTAGAAAAGATTAAGTAAAGATTGCGTGGATCTACGGTAAAACATTTTTTAAACATGGCAGCCCCTCTTTCATTATATAAATACGTTACAGTTCCAGAGTGTATGTGGGTGTGTGTGTGTGTGTGTGTAACTACTGTTTTTGTTTTTATTGTAATGTTTATGTGACATAATTTTCAAAAACAAAAACATAATAATTGGACATAAAAAAATTATTACACATGCAAACACAACAAAGACTAAAGGCATACATGGCATGGAGACTTTAGTCATGAGATTTCACAGAATGAGTTTCATTCTGTGTCATTTGAGTCATCATTGAGTCTGTGTCATGTATTTGGCGCCATCTCCTGGTGGTCATATGTAACATTGTGCTTCATGTGGATTATCTAATGATCAATACATCTGATTATCTTGTGTGTGGACTCATTTGAAAGATAATCATCTCATTCAGTTTCATTCTGTGCCATTTGAGTCATCATTGAGTCTGTGTCATGTATTTGGCGCCATCTCCTGGTGGTCATATGTAACATTGTGCTTCATGTGGATTATCTAATGATCTGTACATCTGATTATCTTGTGTGTGGACTCGTTTGAAAGATAATCACTGACTCTAAGTAATGATATGTGATGTTTTATGTTCCGTTTATATTTCGTGTAGTTATAAGTGAAAACACGGCAAACAAGCAACACTTAACAGAATTGTCAAAGATGTATACACTGATGAGTCAAAACATTATGACCACCTGCCCAATATGCTGTTGGTCCTCCATGTGCCACCAACACAGCACTGACCCGCTGAGACATGGACTCTACAAGACCCCTGAAGGTGTCCTGTGGTATCTGGTATCTGGAGGAGGCCTCGGGGAAGACCCAGGACTAGATGGAGAGATTACATCTCCACACTGGCCTGGGAACGCCTCGGGGTCCCCCAGTCAGAGCTGGTTAATGTGGCTCGGGATAGGGAAGTTTGGGGCCCCCTGCTGGAGCTGCTTCCCCCGCGACCCGACTTCGGATAAGCGGTTGAAGATGGATGGATGGACCTCAATCCACTATCGGTCGACCTCTAATAATGGCAGTGAATGTAGCATAAATAAAGAGAAACTTAAACCTAATTGAGGGTGTGTTTATTTCTCATTTAGAAACTGATGAGTGAACTGGAGCTGAAGGAAATTGATCTGAATGTTCTTAAAGGGAAGGTGGACACTCTGTTGAAGAACAGTCACCCTGCGTCTGATAAGATCCAGGTAAATGTGTTTCTGATCCACTTGTGTTGCGTTTACACTCTGTTGCGTTACTGACTCTGAGAACTCGTGTGTGTTTTTCCAAAGGCGTATATGGAGACGCTACAGACGCAGTGGAGCTGGCTACTACAGATCACCAAATGCATTCAGGTCCATCTGAAGGAAAATGCACAATACAGCCAGGTAACACACACACACATTCACTAAAGTCCCCGATATACTTCCGGAGAAGTTCTTCTTCGTTCTTCAGGGGTAAAAAGAAGCTCTAAACAGCCGTGCAACGGTATACTGTTCCCGAACATTCAGACTCCCGTCACACCGCTTTTTATATACGCACATTTAAATATGAGGATGCTCCGTAACTAATGTTACATTAAAATGTGTCATTAATAACTTTATGCCTCATTCTACGAGTCTGACATGAGGTCAGTAAAACAAGCTGTTGATGCAGGAGATAATGTTTACATTCTGAATTCATGATGCTAATGCGCTAACACGCTAACACACGGCCATAATATGCACCGATTACACACTGTTATTGTCATTTATGATGAGACTGGAACTACTGCAAAGATGGGTGCATAAAAGAGTGTTAATGTGCAGAATAAAGACAGAAGAATGATGATAAGAGAGGCGTATCTTTGGGCACTTGAGAGTATTTGATTCCTTTTGTTGATGTTTTTGGAAAATGTCTCTATGAGAACGATCGTACAGATGTAGGTACATTTGCACCAGCTCGCTAATAACGGCACGCTGGTGTGTTCGTGTGGACTGATCTTGACTGACTGAACAACATAAACAAAATGAGTCGTGTTGTGCATTTGGTTATTTTGCCTCTTAAATACTACATGGATAAACCGGCCAAGTTTTTGCAATGGAGGTTTTTTTTGTGTGCTGGATCAAGTTCTGTGTGCACATATTACATGCATACATGATTACATACGTGTTTGTTTGTGTTGGATTTGGACTTCAAATTGTTTTCTTTCTCTTCAAAATGTTTTTTTTCTCTTAAAATTTTTTTTCTCTTAATTTTTTTTTCTCTTCAAAATATTTTTTCTCTTCAATTTTTTTCTTTTAAATTTGTTATTCTTTCTCTTCAAATTTCTTTCTTTTATATTTTTTCTTTTCAATTTTTTTACTACCTGATTTTTGTCTGCACTTTTTTAAGTGAGTTCTGTGCATTTTCTGACATTTGATTAAGTTCTGTCTACACTTTTTTCCATTTTTGTTCTTAATGATCATGCGAGTTCAATCTATTTTTTGTGATGTTTTTTTTTTTAGATTAATTTTAGTTTTGTGTCCAGTTTTTAAGCCAGTCCTGTGCATTTTTTGGAATTTGTATTAAGTTCTGTTTATGCTTTTTTGTGTTTTTTTTATTCATTTATTTTTTTTAGATTATGTGAGTTCTGTGCGCACTTCTTTTCTAGCAATCCATCTACTTTTTTGTTTTTTTGTGTTAATTCTCTCAATTTTTTTTCTCTTCACATTTTTTTCTCTTCAAACTTTTTTCTTTTCAAAATTGTTTTTTTCTCTTCAAACTTTTTTCTTTTCAAAAATTTTTTTCTCTTCAAATTTTTTTCTCTTCAAAATTTTTTTTTTCTCTTTTCAAATTTTTTTCTTTTCCAAAACTGAGACACAATTTCTGCCTTGCGGTTCAGGGCTTCCGTACTTTATTGCTGGGTTTTTGTTTGTTTCTTTTGTGTTTTTGGTAATTCTGTAAGTTCTGCCATTTTTGTGATGGAACGGTTCCGTTAGTTCCAGTTGTGAGTTCTGTTCCTTTTTCTTTGATGCCGTTTCAAGCTGAAAATAGTTAAGCTTTTAAAAACAAGTCTGAAGTCGTTCCATTGCGCTCCATCCAGCTGTTTGTAATATATGATATGATTACATTGATGGTTATGCTTGTATACGTTAATGTTAACTTAATTCATTTGTTTCTGTAGTTCTTCAAGGAGACGACTGACATGAACGTCAAACTCCAGAAAGAGCACGAGAACATCCGCAAGAACTTCTCCGTCGATAAGTCGACACCGCTGCACAGTTTACTAGAACTTGTCCAGGGTCTGGAGGTAACACACATTTAAAGTGTCAGTATAAACGGAGAGATGGATGCAGGTGTTTTGAGCCTGTGATGTGTGTGTGTGTGTGTTTATCAGAGGGAGCGCGAGCGTTTGACCGAGCAGAGGGAGATGGTCCAACAGCTGGTGATGAAATCCAAGACCATCATCAGACTGAAGCCGAGAAACTCAGAGGAGAAAATCACCAGCCATGTGCTTGTGCGTGCGCTGTGTGACTTCAGACAAGACGAGGTGACACACGAAACTCAAAACACACATACATACATGAACTTGGAGTGGTGGTGGCGTAGTGGGCTAAAGCACATAACTGGTAATCGGGAGGTTGCTGGTTCGATCCCCACAGCCGCCACCATTGTCAAAATCTCCGGAGTTATCTCCATCTGTCTCATCAGAGTGTGTCTTGTGTTGTCTGTGTGCAGAAGGTGATCCGTAAGGGAGATGAAGGGATTCTGAAGGACAACTCTGAACGGACCACATGGAAGGTGACGGGACCTGGAGGATTGGACATGCAGGTGCCTTCGGTCTGCCTGCTGGTGCCGCCACCAAATCCACTCGCCATCAGCCTGGCCAACAAGTAAGACACACTGTGGTGGAAGTTCTGTACTAAAGACTTCTAATAAGTATTTAATGAACACACTTGCAAGGTGGACTCAAACCCATACCGAGACTCTGGTGGTGAGCAATGAGCCTCCAAATTCTCTAGCTTATATGGGCCCAAGGAGGCAGCTGGATTTCAGCATTCCTGATAACCAGTCACACACTCAACTTATATTTGGTTTCTCTCTGGGGTCACACACACACACATACACGCACACTCACTCACTCACACACACACTCACACACACACACTCATACACGCACACTCACTCACTCACTCACACACACACTCACACACACACACACACACATACACGCACACTCACTCACTCACACACACACTCACACACACACATACACGCACACTCACTCACGCACACTTACACACACACACTCATACACTCACACTCACGCACACTCACTCACTCACACTCAAACACACTCACGCACACACAGACACACACACTCACAAACGCACACACATACACGCATACTCACACACTCACTCACACACACACTCACTCATACACGCACTCACACACACACACTCATATACACACACACACACACATACACTCACACACACACTCACTCATACACGCACTCACACACACTCACGCACACACAGACACACACACTCACAAACGCACACACATACACGCATACTCACACACTCACTCACACACACTCACACTCACACACACACTCATACACGCACTCACACACACACACTCATATACACACACACACACACATACACTCACACACACACTCACTCATACACGCACTCACACACACTCACTTATACACGCACTCACACACACTCACTCATACACGCACTCACACACACAAACACACACTCACTCATACATGCACTCACACACACTCACACTCACACACACACTCACTCATACACGCACTCACACACACTCACTCATACACGCACTCACACACTCACTCACACACACACTCACTCACACACACGCACACACACACTCACTCACACACACGCACACACACACTCACACACATACACACACACACACACACACAAACACACACTCACTCGCACACACACACTCACTCGCACACACACAAACACACTCACACTCATACACACGCACTCACACGCACACACACTCACACACACACACTCATACGCACACACACACACACACACACACTCACTCACACACACACACTCACACTCACACACTCACACACACACACACACACACACACACTCTCTGTATATGTGTTGTGTTTGATGTGAACTGTTTGTTTGCTGGCAGGAATTCTCAGTATTATGAAGCCATTCTCACAGTGTGGAATCAGCTGTACATCAACACAAAGAGTATGATCTCATGGCAGTACTGTCTGCTGGACATCAACCGCATCAATTCTCTCACAATCACCATGGTAACTGAGTCAAACCCTTATTGGACCCTTAAACAATTCCATTGTCTTCAAGAACTAGTTTGGCCTTTTTGTTTGTCTACTTAACATAAAACATAAAGTGTTTTTATAACAGGATGTATCATTCTGCTTGTCTGTGTTCAATACATATAATTCTATCGTTTGACGTTTCGATGTGGCACAATTTTGCAGAACACGTCTCTCAAAGTGCAGTTATGAGCCAAGTGTCCAAAAACGTCTCCAAACAAATAAAAGATAATAATTGTACATAAGAACTAATTACACATGCAAACACAACAATGACTAAAGGTTTGCATAGCATGCAGACATGATTTTAGTCATGAGATTTCACAGAATGAGTTTCATTCTGTGTCATTTGAGTCATCATTGAGTCTGTGTTGTGTATTTGGCGCCATCTCCTGGTGGTCATATGTAACATTGTGCTTCATGTGGATTATCTAATGATCTATACATCTGATTATCTTGTGTGTGGACTCGTTTGAACGATGATGATGACTTAATTTATCTGTGTGTGTGTGTGTGTGTGTGTGTGTTTGTGTTTAGCTGGCCAAAATGGGTCCAGAGGAATCCATGAGTATCATCAAAAGTTTGGAGATGCATTTCCAGGAGTTTATGAAGCAATCTCAGGGTTCAGAGCTGTTCGGGGAGGAAGATGTGACGACTACTGAGAGTCAATACAGCGGAGCACTGAAACACTTCGGCAAACTGTCCGCTCAGCTGCCCACATACAGTCAGTGTATATCAACACATACAGATACACATGAATCACAATAAGGACACGCTGCTGCCCACATTAGCACCAGTGCTGGAGAAGTTACTTTAAAATATTAGCTTATCTAGCCATTACATTTATAGTAGTTAAACTACTGTCAACTAGGCGGCTCTGAAGAACTGCTTTTGTTGCCATCTCCTGGTGGTCATATGTAACATTGTGCTTCATGTGGATTATCTAATGATCTGTACATCTGATTATCTTGTGTGTGGACTCGTTTGGAAGATAATCATCTCATTCAGTTTCATTCTGTGCCATTTGAGTCATCATTGAGTCTGTGTCATGTATTTGGCGCCATCTCCTGGTGGTCATATGTAACATTGTGCTTCATGTGGATTATCTAATGATCTATACATCTGATTATCTTGTGTGTGGACTCGATTGAAAGATAATCACTGACTCTAAATAATGATATGTGAGATTTTATGTTCTTTTTATTTTTCCTGAACTGGCATACTGCTTAAGCAACAACAATATAATTGTCAAAGACATATATTTAGCTTTTACTCGCTATATTTTTGTTTGTAAGTAAAACAAATCAGCTGGTTGTATTTCACTCTTTGAGAGCTTTTCAACAACATATGATACATGGATATTTGATGGCGAGCACACACACACACACACACACACAAATATACACACACATGTACACACACATACACAAATATGCACACTTGCGCACACTCACACGTACACACTCACACAAATACACACACGTACACACACACACACACACACACACGTACACAAATATACACACACATACACACACTCACACAAATACACACACACACACACACTCTCACACAAATACACACACACACACACACACACACACACACACACAAATATACCCACACATACACACACTCACACAAATACACACACACGTACACACACTCACACAAATATACCCACACGTACACACACACACACAAATACACACACACACACACACAAATATACCAACACATACACACACTCACACAAATACACACACACGTACACACACTCACACAAATATACACTCACACGGACACACACACACTCACACAAATATACACACACATACACACGTACACACACACAAATACACACACACACATGTACACACGGACACACACACACACACACACACTCACACACTCAACACTCACACAAATATACACACACACACATACACGTACACACACACACACACACAAATACACACACATGTACACACGGACACACACACAAATACACACACATGTACACACGGACACACACACAAATACACACACATGTACACACGGACACACGCACACACAGTCTACATAGAGATGTGTTGTTTACAGCAGTGCTCTTGAATGTTTTGTGTGTGTTGTAGCTGCACAAGGAGAGGGATCACAGTATTCTGCCGCAGTGAGTGTGAAATTGTTGAACGAGCTCCACGCTCTCAGATTCAAACTGGACAAGGCCGAATCATCCCTCGTCTCGTTCCTCTACATCCCCATAGGAGAGAACGCGCCTGATGAGTGTGCTCGCCACATCAGCAACACACAGGTATCACAAACACATAAACGGCCAAAAAACATGTAGTCGTGCGTAGTTAGGAAAATTAGTTCATCAACTTTTAAAAAAGGAGAAAACACTTCCCATACGTTCCAAAGGTCGTGTGTCCAATCAAACAGTATTTTGGCACAAATTTAGAAGCGACATGAACTCACCCTCAAAAACCATCAACAAAACTACATCTAACTTTCATTAAATATGGGTAAAAATATACTATAACAATAGATGGCACTGTATGAACTGTATTTTGGGGGTCTGTGTATCTCAGCGAGTATTGACGCGGACTATCACACCTGGAGTCGTGAGTTTGAATCCAGGACGAGCTGAGTGACTCCAGTCAGGTCTCCTTAGCAACCAAATTGGCCTGGTTGCTAGGGAGGGTAGAGTCACATGGGGTAACCAAATTTTCCCGGTTGCTAGGGAGGGTAGTCACATGGGATAACCAAATTGTCCCGGTTGCTAGAGAAGGTAGAGTCACATGGGGTAACCAAATTTTCCCGGTTGCTAGGGAGGGTGGAGTCACATGGGGTAACTAAATTGTCCCGGTTGCTAGGGAGGGTAGAGTCACATGGGGTAACCAAATTGTCCCGGTTGCTAGGGAGGGTAGAGTCACATGGGGTAACCATATTGGCCCGGTTGCTAGGGAGGGTAGAGTCACATGGGGTAACCAAATTTTCCCGGTTGCTAGGGAGAGTAGTCACATGGGGTAACCAAATTGTCCCGGTTGCTAGGGAAGGTAGAGTCACATGGGGTAACCAAATTTTCCCGGTTGCTAGGGAGGGTGGAGTCACATGGGGTAACCAAAATGGGCCGGTTGCTAGGGAGGGTAGAGTCACATGGGGTAACCAAATTGTCCCGGTTGCTAGGGAGGGTAGAGTCACATGGGGTAACTAAATTGTCCCGGTTGCTAGGGAGGGTAGAGTCACATGGGGTAACTAAATTGTCCCGGTTGCTAGGGAGGGTAGAGTCACATGGGGTAACCAAATTGTCCCGGTTGCTACGGAGGGTAGTCACATGGGGTAACCAAATTGTCCCGGTTGCTAGGGAGGGTAGAGTCACATGGGGTAACCATATTGGCCCGGTTGCTAGGGAGGGTAGAGTCACATGGGGTAACCATATTGGCCCGGTTGCTAGGGAGGGTAGAGTCACATGGGGTAACCAAATTGGCCCGGTTGCTAGGGAGGGTAGAGTCACATGGGGTAACCTCCTCGTGGTGGTGATTAAAAACATTTTCGTTAACTGAAATAAAAATAAAAACTAACATGGTTAAAAAAAATACAAATACTTTGATTTAACTACAAAATGAAATAAATTGAAATTAAAAAATAATATCAAATTAATTTTAGTTTTTAATACAGTGTATTATAAAATTTGAAACAATTAAAATCCTACTAGATTACATTAACACAAGACTGTCCTGAGAAATGTAACGACTTTAATAATATTTAAATGATCTCAGAAAACGATTTGGCTAAAATTGAAAACTAAGAAAACTAGAAAAATGGGAAAAACTAAACTAAAAATAATAATCAGAGTAAAAACTAACGAAAACTAGAGGAAATGGGAATGACCAATTGACGAGAAAAAAATAAATATATATATATAAAAGAATAAACAAAATGTTAAATTCAAAACTATAATTTTAACTTCCACTTACAATCTAAAAAACTGGTGAAATTTTGATGCATTTTTTTTTTTTTCAAAATTCACCACAAAACAAAATATGCTATATATATATATATATATATATAAAACCAGTGGCTTCCAAAAACTCTTTCGAGGAGGAGAAATATATATATATAAATTAATTAATTTAAATTTATTTTCATCATTTTCAATGCTTGGGACAGCGAGAATAAACATGATTTGCTGATTGCACAAATCCATTAAAATTCAACCAAAACCACACGGTTGTTTTAACTTTGTGTGTGTGTGTGTGTGTTTGTGTGTGCGCGCAGGTCTTTCAGAAAGACGTGGGGTCTCTGAGAGGAGAGTTTGTAAAGCTGCAAGACTCCGTACAGGCTGATCTGAAGGACGCAAAGGACACCGATAAAGCCAAATACCTGAACAGTCAACTAGATTTCATTAATCAGAGTCTTGTGAACCTGGACAACTACACTGGGACTCATCTGCAGAGGTACAGCATGCACAAACACATGCCTGTAAAAATAATCCACAGTTCTCCAAGCCTGACTCTTTCGGCGTTTAAGGTTAAACTCACTGAAGTCCCTGCTGAAGACCGTACTGAGCGCGGAGGACGTGGTGAAAGTTAATGAAGCTCGACTCACTGAGAAAGAAACGGCTTCAATGGATCCAGAAGAGATTCAGAAATACCAGAACGTGCTCAAGGTAATCTTCACTCGTGTCAGTATTTAAGAGCAATTCTTTAATTATGGGAATGTTTCCGCCATATTGGATTCAGTTTAACGCACTTTTCTCTGCATCTAGAATATGCGCAGCGACTTGGAGCAGAAACAGGATGTACTGAGTTCACTGGAGGCGGAGTTAAGCAACGTTCATCAGTTTAATGATCAGGCGGATCAGGGCCGGTACAGGTGTATTATCAACCTGTCTCAGTACGCTGAACATGTGAACCAGTTGACCGACCGCTGGAAACGCATTCAGATACAGATCAAGAGCAGGTGAGATACGCGCGCCATTACATAACCATCTGTTTCCTTTATTACATTTATGCATTTGGCAGACGCTTTTATCCAAAGCGACTTCCAGTGCACTTATTACAGGGACAATTCCCCGGAGCAGCCTGGAGTTAAGTGTCTTACTCAAGGACACAATGATGGTGGCTGTGGGGATCAAACCAGCAACCTTCTGATTACCAGTTATGTGCTTTAGCCCATTACGCCACCACCAAAGTGACTTACAGTGCACTTATTACAGGGACAATCCCCCCGGAGCAGCCTGGAGTTAAGTGTCTTACTCAAGGACACAATGGTGGTGGCTGTGGGGATCAAACCAGCAACCTTCTGATTACCAGTTATGAGCTCTAACCCACTACACCACCACCAAAGTGACTTCCAGTGCACTTATTACAGGGACAATCCCCCCCAGAGCAACCTGGAGTTAAGTGTCTTACTCAAGGACACAATGGGGGTGGCTGTGGGGGTCGAACCAGCAACCTTCTGATCACCAGTTATGTGCTTTAGCCCACTACGTCACCACCACTCCATTGATGTATTTTGATTTTTCCTTAGGTTGGATGACCTGGATGCTTACCTGCCTCAGCTGCAGCGCTACCAGAACTCTAGTTCCAGTCTCAGCGGCTGGATTGACGAGACTCAACGGCATATTGATGCTCAGCAGAGCACGAAGACTGATGACATCACAGTTTACATGCAACTTCTCAACCAACAGAAGGTAATCTGTTTTCATTAGCATTTTTGAAAATTATTCTTTTTGTGATTTAGCTTTAGTATTAGCTTTCTATTCTTTTTGTTTATTTTATTAAAACCCCTTAAACTGCAATTTTTCACACTCCCAATTTAAAAGCTGGACTAGGACTGGACTGGTAGTGGCATAGTGGGCTAAAGCACACAACTTGTAATCAGGAGGTTGCTGGTTCGATCCCCACAGCCACCACCATTGTGTCCTTGAGTAAGACACTTAACTCCAGGTTGCTCCGGGGGGACTGTCCCTGTAATAAGTGCTCTGTAAGTCACTTTAGATAAAAGCATCGGCCAAATGCATAAATGTAAATGTAGAAATCGGTCTGGGATTTTACATAGCAACTGGCCCAAAAGTTCCTGTCCTAGTCTGCATATCGTGGCGCCATTTTGTGGTCCGTTCTGCATAACGCAGCGGCTCATTTTAGCTTATCGGCGGCCGACCCACCTGCCCGCTCGGTTCTCCCGATGGCCAGCCCGCCACTGAGTGCATCGGCCCACCGGGAAAATGCCAGATTACCAGTCCAGCCCTGCTGTGGTGCAAACAATTGGTGTCTCATTTTTCAGAGAACTCCCGAAATAATAAAAAAAGACACAAATTATTTATAAATAATATTGTATTTGTTTATAATCTTATGATAAACAAAGTAAAAAAAATATAAATTATAAATTGTTTTGTAAACATGTAATTCTGGTTCTTTTCACACATTTTCACTTTGAAAAGTCTCATTTTATTCCACGAGGTGGCAAAAACCACTAAAAAAAAGTTTTCTCCATCACAATATACAGATCTGAAGGTGGCGCTATAATGCATTTTATCCCTCACAGATGTGCTCGTCCATAGACGTTCAGTCTAATGTTCAGTTCAAGCAACACCCTTATTATTTAATTGAATATCTCGGCCTCTGAGTGGACTACAAACTCAATCTAGGTGTCAATAGAAAGCTGAGATCCTCCCCTTTGCGGTGATCATCATTTATCATCAATAGTCAAAAACATATGTTTAGCATGCTTTTCCTGCGGGACTGCATATTTTGTTCTGGACATCTAAGATATAACAGCAGACTCGGGAAGAGCTCGTCTTTATCTCGGCCTTCTTCGTTCTCAGGAATTCCAACAATTCGGATGTTGTTTTCACCAGTTACATTTCTCAAGGTCTTCCAATTTTTCCCAAATGCACTCCAAGTCTGTCTTGGTCACTATTGGGTTAGCAGCTAATTCCCTCTCTGATGACTCCAGATAATCAATCTGTTTCTCGACGTCCCCCATTCTTGTAACCAACTCCGAGAACTTCGTATCCATGGCAGTGATTGATCGACGTTCCATATTACAGCAAGATCCTCCAAGTCAGCAACGACCTTCGCCAGGTTTATCGACATGATTGAAAGTTGACGCTGGATCTCTCCCACTGCACCGTCCAAACCGATTCCCCGGTCTGCAGCCTTGTCAGGGGTTTAAGCTTAAGCTCGTAAGTGTCTTTTAATGTCTCCAGAGCCCGAGGATTTTGAATTCTTTGATATTTTGTCTTCATAGAACAGTTATGGATCAGGGTGTATCGAATCTCACCGGTTTATGAGCAAAGTGTGCAGAGATCACCATTCACATGCCCGACTCTCGCATGGCAACACACAACCTCTTTTTCTGTCCTTTTCAATAATTTGTATTGTTAACCTTGCTGAGTAATTTTAAAGAATCTACATACCCCAGTTTGTTGCGTTTTTTTTTTTTTTTAAGTTAAACTTCAGATTTTTGCCGTTTTGTAATGTGTGCAGGCATTAAACTCTGATATAAAGGCAAAGAGGGAGCTGGTAGAGTCTGTACGGGAAGATGGAGAAGCCTGTATACAAGCAATCAAGGTATTCTTTCAATTTATTTGAGTGTTTTATAGGATTATGCTATATGTTAATTACAACATTAAAGTCAACATGAAATAAAATGGGACTCTATTTACTTTCTTAGCGCACATTCCTGGTCTTTTTGTGCATAACTCATCAGTGCATGTTAGAACAAAGATAAAATGTTTAGGGGTATAATATTGGTTGCTAATGGTGTTTCATGTTGACTTTGACATTACAGTTTATGTGATTTGAGCAATTAATAAATGAGTGTGAACTGTGTCTCTCTGTAGAATTATGAGCTGGAGTTAGCATCTTATGGTGCTGGACTAGAAACATTACTAAGCATCCCCATCAAGAGATCTGTCCTGCAGTCTCCATCTTCTGCAATTTCAGAGGAGGTAAACCAACTAACATGCACTTTCACAACCAACACACAAACATTTATATTAGGAGGCCTGGATAGCTCAGCGAGTATTGAAGCTGACTACCATCCTTGGAGTCGCGAGTTCGAATCCAGGACGTGCTGAGAGAATCCAGCCAGGTCTCCTAAGCAAACAAATTGGCCCAGTTGCTAGGGAGAGTAGAGTCATGGTCTCGGTGAGGCACGTGGTGAGTTGTGCATAGATGCCGCGGAGAATAGCGTGGGCCTCCACACGTGCTACGTCTCTGCGGTAATGCGCTCAACAAGCCACGTTATAAGATGCATGGATTGACGGTCTCAGATGTGGAGGCAACTGAGATTCATCCTCCGGATTGAGTCACTATGCCACCACAAGGACTTAGAGCGCATTGGGAATTGGGCACTCCAAATTGGGGAGAAAAGGGGAGGGAAAAATTCATATTATTGCATTGTTGTTTATTATAATATCATCAACTTGTACTTGTGTTTATGCCCTAGGTCTCTTCTTTAAATGCACACTACTTAGAATTACTTACCCGTTCATGTGATTACTACAAACTTCTTTTGGTCTCATCGAAGAACATAGAAGAACTGAAGGTATAAAAATTCACCTCCGTTTTGGCACAGAACGCTCACATGTCATCTTTTACCTTATGACCCTGATTGTTTCTTTGTGATTTCTGCAGATCCGTAATACCAGGATTGACCTGCTTGAGGAGGAACTTCAGCAGCTAAGAGACACCATCAAGGATCACAATGCCACAAATGCCTCTTTGCAAGAAGCTCTGATGAAATACCAGCAGGAGCTGAGTGACTCGCAGCAACACCTGCTTTCTCTGGAGGAGGTCAAGAGGAGCCAGACTTTAAAGTGCATGGTCACGCAGGAGACCCTGGACTCCTCGGAGAACCATCTGCAAGAGCTTATGGAGCAAATACGTCACCTCGAAAACCAGTTGGAAGATGTGGAGAGGAAGAAGAAAATTGTGGAAGACCGCTATACGTTTTTGCAAGAAGAATATGACGAGACCATGCGCAAGCAGCTCAAAGAACTGGAACAGGCCAGCTGGGCCAAGATGGAGTTGGAGAAGATGGTGTCTGATCGGACCCGAGAGGTGGAACATTTTCGCAGGGAGTTGGAAGAGGAGGCGCAGCAAGTGAAGGAGGCGCAGGCAGAGCTGGCAAAGGTAAGGGAGGAGCACAGCATTGAGATACGAGAGATGAAACAGACCTATGAGTCTCAAATCCTTGTTACACAAACCAGCATGGAGAGGCTTTCGCATCAGCAGGAGAGTGAATTGCCCTCAATGAGTCTGGAGTATGAAAGATTAGAAGAAGAGTCTAGAGATATGAAGCAGCAACTGCAACGACTCCATCTCTCCCTCAGCCAAGAAGAGGCACAGAGAAGGAACCTAGAAGAGGAGGTAGAGAGACTCAGCAACGTAGGCACTGAGGAAGGCCAGAAGCGGCTTGAGCTGGAAGATCAGCTCCAGTTGATACTAAGCCAGAAACAAGAAGCAGAGAACAAATGGAAGGAGGTGCACGAAAGCTCTAATAGGACACTGCAGGAGAAGAGCAAGGAGATCAAACATCTTACAAACTGTCTTGATGAGGTGCAACGCATGAAAAATGCTTTGGAGATGGAGACGAAGCAACTGCAAGGCGAGTTGACTGAAATCAAAGCCAAGAACAAAACCTCAAATGAGGAGCTGGTGCAGCTTCGTTCCAGCCATAGTGAGTTGAGCCTTATCCGCACTGAGTTGGAGGCCCATGCTCTTGAGAAGGGCCAGTCTGAACAGACTATAGCAGAGCTACAGAGCCACATTCAAGAGCTCCAAGAGGAGCTGAAGCAACTGGAATGTGAGAAGGAGAAGCAGCGACAAGTGGCGGAAGAGGAGGCCGGCAAATGCAGAACAACAGAGATGGAACTTGAAAAGTCTAGCCAGGCCATGCGTGAGTATGCATCTACCATCACCACACTGCGTAAAAGCCAGGAAGAGACCAGTCTCGAGGCCAAACAGGCAGATCAGGAACTCAAGAAGCTGCAGGAGACTCTGGACCGTACCTTTAAAGAGCACAAGGCGTCGTCTCAGAGTCTGGCCACTTTGAAAGCCGAGATGAATACTCTCAGACTACAGTTGGAGCAAGAGCAGGGTCGAGTCCATGATGCCAACAAGCGCTATGAGGCCCTTCGTTGTAGCATGGAAGAGAAGACAACTACACTAAACACAAACACTGTTGAAACTGAGCGTCTGCAGAGGATGAACGAAACACTTACTAAAGAGCGCCTCCGTCTGGAGGAGGAATTACGCAGTGTGCGTCTAGAGCGTGAGGAGCTTCTTAAAGGCAAAAAGCATGAAGATCAGGAAATGGCAGAGCAAATCACAGCTTTGAAAAAACAGCTTGATGCCAGTGAGCGTGCTGGTGTGGAACATGATCGCCTTATACGGCAGCTCTCACGAGAGAGAGAAAAACTGCAACAGGAGATAGAAAATGTGCAAAAGCAAGCCAGCGAGGTACTGGGCTGCAATAAAATCTCTTGAAATCTAGAGTTCTCAAGTTCCATCTTTGAAATAGATGTAGCTAGATGCATGCTTGTCTCTCTCTCAAACTGCATGCTTATGCTTAATGTTCTGACTTGTAAAATATCTTCCACTAATCATCTGCCTCAATTCTGAATGTCTTAACAATTTGCATCTCTGCACCACACCCCACAGAATGATCAGATTTCCATCTTAAAGCAAATGCACACCTCTGTACTATGTTCTTCCCAAGCTTCTGCAATGCTGCATGCTTTTTTTGCTCTTGCGTATTTGTCAACAGCATCTATCACACCCACATTCAGATGAAATTATCTTGATGTGTTTTTCCCATTGTGTCCTCAGCCACCACTCTGATTGTCATAAAGCCAAGTCATGTGCTTAGCTTGAAAACAAATATACAATATCAGTTTAATTGTCATCGACTGCAACAAATCATATCTGCAAAATCATTCATAGTTGCATTATTTGAATTGTGTGTTAAAATTTTTTTAAACAGATCTCCTGAACAATTCCCCATCTTCCATTGGTTGGCCAAACAGATTGGCCCACCTCTAACTCATGCCATTGTTTGAGCCAATTTGTCTGGCTGATTGGGATGCTGAAACAGAAATGTTTTGATAGTGCCACAGCGACAGTGTTTTTTTGAGGAAATTGAGCTACAAATGGCTTACTTACAGTTGTCTCTATTAAACTGAAATAGTATATAGAGAAAGTATTTAAACATATAAATACACACTTTATCCCTTTAAATTTAAATACTCTGAAATATGTTTAAAATGACATGGCTTCTTTTTACCTTTTGTTGCAGACTTCCTCTGTGATCCAAAGTTCTCAATCTCAGTTCACTGAGCTGCAGCAAGAGCGTGATGCCCTCATCAAGAAAATAAAAACAATGGAACAGGATATGATGCGTTTGAAAAAACTGGAGGAGGAGCTCACCCATATCAAACATTCACTGGAGTCAGAATTGCAAATTAAATCACAGCTGCAAGAGGACAAAGACAGGATCAACAAGGAACTTACCCAATGGAAGATCAAATGTGATACTCATGAGGTCAAAATACAGCAGCACAACTCAGATTGCTCTGCCCTGGAGAGCCATTTTAACTCTGTCAAGAGCGAGATGGAAAGGTTGAGGGCCCTACTGAGTGAGACTGAAGAACACTACAGGGTGCATTTGCAGACCTTGGAACGAGAGAGGACTGAGATGCAGGTACTGAGAAGCTCACAGCAGAACCAAGATGGTGCTAGCAAGTATACCCAGACAGACCAAACTGACTCTTCCTCTCTGGTCTTCGATGGTGTCCGCAAAAAGGTCACTGCGCAGCAGCTGCTAGACTGTGGCGTGATTGACAAAGGTACATTTGCACAGTTGATAAAGGGCGAGCAGACTGTTCAGGATGTAGCTGTCAATATCATGCTCAATCTTAAAGGCACAGGAGCGATTGCAGGGCTAGTAGGTGGGCCTAAAGGCAAAATGACCTTCACAGAGGCCAAAAAACAACAGTTGCTCTCAGATGAGAGTGCAAACATGTTGCTGGAGGCTCAAGCTGCCACAGGGTACATGATAGACACCCAAGCTAATGTGAAAATGACAGTTGAGGAGGCTTGTCAAAATGGACTTATGGATGAAGCAGACAAGAAGCAGCTTTTGATTGCTGAGTCTGCCTGCATTGGGTTTCGGGATCCAAAAACTGCAAAGCTCCTGTCAGCTAGTCAAGCCATGAGGAAGGGAATAATCAATCGAGACACAGCTCTGCGTCTACTGCAAGCACAAGAGGCGGCAGGAGGGATCCTTGATCCCATCCTTAGCATCTATCTCTCAAAAGATACTGCCATGGACCGTGACCTCATCGATGATGATCTTTACCAAGCTCTAAATGCTGCACCAGCGTGCTACATTGATCCCGTCACTGGTCTACATGTCAACTATGTTACCCTGAAGAAGCGATGCAAGGCTGACCTCACCACCAGCTTGCTCATGCTTCCAGCTCCAGAAAAACCCATGACTGTGCAGGGACTCCGTGCTGAAGTTAGTGTGTCAGACCTGGTGCATGCACAATTGCTGGAACCCTCGGACGTGGAAAATCTGAGAGAGGGCAAGATTACCAGCCAAGACATCGAACACAGGCTTCGGGCTTATCTACGAGGATCAACCTGCATTGCCGGGGTTTATGATGAGGCCAATGACTGCAATTTAACCATATATCAAGCCATGAAAAATGGGCTTCTGCGACCAGGCACTACCTTGGAGCTTCTGGAGGCCCAAGCCGCCTCAGGCTTCATGATCAATCCAATCAATAACGAATACTACACAGTGGAGGAGGCCTGCAAGAAAGGGATTGCAGGTGTGGAATTCAAAGACAAGCTTCTTTCTGCCGAGAGAGCCGTCACTGGGTACAAAGACCCTGGAACCAACAAGATCATCTCCCTTTTTGAAGCCATTGAGCGTGGTATCATTGAGAAAGGTCATGGCATTCGACTGTTGGAGGCTCAGATCGCAAGCGGTGGAATTATTGACCCTAAACACAGTCACAGAATTGATGTCGATGTGGCATATCAGAGGGGATATTTTGGTGAGAAGATGAACCAGATTCTGAAAGATGAAGGAGATGATACAAAGGGTTTCTTTGACCCCAACACAGAGGATAATTTAACATACCTGCAGCTGAAGAGCCGCTGCATCACGGATAAGAAGACAGGTCTGGTGCTACTGCCTCTTAAAGACAAAAGAAAGAGCCAGCAAAAGAACACTACGAGAAAGAGAAGGGTGTTGATTATTGATCCAGAGACTAATAAAGAGATGACAGTGCGAGAAGCCTACGAGAAGAAACTCATAGACCACCAGACATTCCTGGAATTGTCTCAGCAAGAGTGCGAGTGGGAGGAAACGATCATAACTGCCCCTGATGGCTCTACCAGAACAGCAATAATGGACGTGCAGACAGGCATTCATTATGACTTGAAAGAACTGCTTGATAAGGGTGTCATTGACCAAGACATATTTGACAAGTATCGCTCAGGAGAAATTACAGTCACACAGCTTGCTGACAAGATCACCAATAAGGCAAAGAACCTAAACAAACCTCTGAGTTCCACTGCCTCCTCATCTTCGTTCACATCCCAAACAGCACTGAGAAGCCAGAGAATCAAAAGTGAAACCATACAAACTGTGCAAAGTGTCTCCACTCAGCAAGATCCATCTTCAACAAACAGTGCCAAACATATATTCAACATGTCAGTCAAACTGGTCCCAGTAGAAACGATAGAGCAGCAGAATCCAGTTGGAGCAATTTTTTACACAGAGAACCTGGAGAAGATCGGCGTGTGCAATGCCCTCAAGCGAGGAATACTAGATTCTATCACTGCACAACGACTGCTGGAAGCACAAGCTTGCACCGGTGGGGTCGTGAATCCTGAAAATGGCCGCCGCATATCCATTCAGGAAGCAACCCGTCTTGGCATACTTGATGATGAGATGGCTAACAGGCTAAAACCTGCTCAGAAAGCATATATTGGTTTCGAAGATGTGAAAACGAAGCGTAAGATGTCAGCCGCTGAGGCGGTCAAAGAAAAATGGCTGCCATATGAGGCAGGGCAGCGCTTCCTTGAGTTCCAGTATTTAACCGGTGGATTGTTGGACCCAGAGCTTGGGTGCAGACGTACACTTGAGGAGGCCTTGCAGCTTGGCTGGCTCGACATGAGAGGAGTTCAGAGGCTCCAAGATACACGCCACCATCCCAAAATGCTAACCTGCCCCAAGACTAAACTGAGGATATCCTACAAGGAGGCTCTGGAGGGTTGCATGAACGAGGAGACCACGGGTGTCCGCATGCTCCCTGCATCCACAGTTTCATCGCATGGAATCGCCAGCCCTAACAAACTTACCAATCCAGTATCTGCTCCAGGGTCTCGGAACAGTTCTCAAAGTGGATCCCGTAAGGGTAGTGTGGACTACAGTTTGTCCCCTTCTTCCTCCACCAGATACAGCAGCTTCAGCTACAACAGAACCTCTTTTAGCTCAAGATCGCTCTCCTAAACACTAATTTTATACCGTGTTTCAATTATAACGAAGAAGTATCCACCAAAGTATTATTTTGGATATAACATCAGGACATGAATCAAATTAGTCAGACATATCACTCAAAAGCAGTAACAAGCTTATTAATAAATAATCACAGGAAATGTGTATGGTGTTCTTAACAAATGAGCATTTTCTACAACTTTGTTAATTACATTTTTGAAGAAAATACAATACCATTTGATGTTTCCCAAATCTATCTTTAAATGTCATTGTGTGGAATGTATTAGTCCTGAAAATGCCTTTTTTTCATACCTGCTTACTAACGGTCCGGGATTCTGAATTTTATTATGAAGATTTGAAAGTTGTTTATAACATTAAATGGGCCAGGATATAATTGTCTTGTTTTCACAACACTAAGAATGTTGAATTGCTGTCATTCTTCACTTTATTGCCTTTTGTAGTAGCCTGACTTACTTTGTGACAAAATAAAATTTATTGCTCAAATTAAATGGGGTGATTATTTTTGGATTTTATTTTTTAAAGATTTAAAGGAGAATTATTCCCTGTCCAAAAGCAATTTCCAACCAGGTCTGACCTCAACTGTAAATTCAATCGTGTAAATTTACAACCATATACAAATACCTTTTAAAACATTATTTCAGTGGTTATAACAAAACAATAGTCTTAAATCAATGCTTGGTGAAGAAATTCCCCTCTGACCCTATGTTTTGCCAAAACTAAAGACAGGCCTCCAGAAGATACATAACTATGAACGGGGATGGATTATGACTTGCTAAGGCCCTGGGGCCAATTATCTCCAAGGTTACCCCATGTGACTCTCCCTAGCAACCGGGCCAATTATCTCCAAGGTTACCCCATGTGACCCTCCCTAGCAACCGGGCCAATTATCTCCAAGGTTACCCCATGTGACTCTCCCTAGCAACCAGGCCAATTATCTCCAAGGGCCCCCCTACACCCAAAAGTTGTTGAGTGGTGGTGGGGGGTTTCGTTGTTCATGCCAAAAAAGCACAGGGCACCCCCCGGTAGTCAAAGGTCCCTTTATTTTTGCGGTGTGTATGTATGTGCATATAAGAGGGCTTTAAGTTTGATTAGGTGTTCTAACTTAAAACAAGAAGTGCAATTTATTTTACAAGCACCCTGTCTGACTCAAAACATGACTAACCAGCTACCAAGTTAAACAAAACATTGTTTACTTCAAGTAAAATATAACAATGCAAACCTTACAAAACAAAATTCACCACGAGGTCAGTATCTTTGGAAATGTGTAGGGATCCGTCCAATGATTTTACATAATGGCCATCTTAAAACTCTGACTTGTTTGAGAATCTTGGGTTGAACTAATTGGGTAGAAATGTTACCACTGTATTGAAATACACTTAAAACAATTAAAAACTGGCAATATAAGTTACAAAAACAAATCACTTGTCTTTACAAAATAATTTGAATAACATTGAATTGATCATTCACACAAAAAAAAAATATTCTGTCATTATTTTAAAAATGTTTAGGGAGCATGTTAGCCTCAGTTAGCTTTAGCCTATTTATTGGCACAACCGTTAAGCTGTGTTCCAAATTACACTCTATACACTTATGAAATATACTACGCACTTAACCATGTAGTGTGTGAATTTACGAAGTGTAGTACTGTCCCAAATGGAACACTTAGCGGTTTATTAGTACACGGAAGGATTTGCCATTTAACATCTGGTCTCCATAAATGAACAATTAGCTTAGCTAAAATTATTGGTTAATAACAATGGGTTAAATAATGAAATTGGCATCATCACTGTATCTGACAGGACAGTTAACATTGTAAGCTAACTTACCTCAGGCTTGCTTTCCGACGTGCAGTTCGTTCGGCAGTTTGTCCAGTTGTCAGACTCGCGGTTTTTTTTTTTAAACCACGCCCTACTCTGACTCGGATTGGCTGTCAGGTTTCGGTATTATGAGTGATGATTGGTAAGGCAGAGCCTAAAGTTGCGAAGTTTATGGTAACTGCAGATATAGCAGGTAAATGCTGGCCACTGAAACACAAGCTCACGACCACGCATCAAATGTGTGTGTGATTATTTTATTAAAGTTCCTTTACAAGATGATCTGCATCATCCCAGAGTGACAGTAACGTGACATGCACGTGCGCTCTCTTCGCGGGTTTCTGAGCTAATAGCAGCAGCGCAAGAGAGCGACGTTAACGGACTGTAAACGGAAAACACACATCAATCATTCAAAACACACTTAAAAGGAAAAGTTTGACCGGAAATTAACCTCATGTGGTTCTAAAGTCGTATGCTGTTATTTTTTATGTGGAACACAAAAGAAAAACCGCTAGATTAAATTTTCTTTCAGCTCTTTTCTACGGAAGACTTATTATTATTTTAGGCAAAGTGCCTTCCTGAGTCTATGTCCTACAAAAAAATAAATAATTATATATATATATATATATATATATATATATATATATATATATATATATATATATATATATATATATATATATATATCAAAAAATTCATAAATAATTAAAAAAAAAAAATCTCAAAGATTTTTAAAAACCTTAAAACAATTCCTTAAAAAAAATTAAATAAAAATTATAAATAATAATATTTTAATCTTGAAGAGGCAACAAATGAGAATTTTTGTATTTATTTTTTTTGCTTGCAAGCTAATGTTGCGTTCACATACAGCGCGAAGAGAGCGTCTCACGCGGTGCGATTACATACAAAGCCAATTCTAAGATGCGAATTCGAAGCCAGACGGCGCAAATTAATTGAATGGCGTGACTCGAACACACAAAATCTATTAATTCGCGAAAAATCCGCCTGACGCTTTGTCGCGAAAGCCAATAAGCATTTAGATTGTCCAGATGTCACTGACGTAGTCGCAGAAGAAATCTGGAAAAATGGATGAATAAATTGTTGTAGCGGTGTGTGGGCACCCGGAATCGTAGGACACAACGTCATACATGTACAGAGACCGGACAAATAAAGACATCGCTTGGAGGAAAGTGAGAGAGGAAGTTGGACTACCTGGTAAGTTCTGGAAATATCCGCGTCTACTTGATTCCAGCTATTGGTTGAACTTTACTATGAACCAAGTCGTAGAAGCCCCGCCTCCTTTTCTGGAAGAGAAGAGGGAATACTCACGGGCGTGTGTTACTTGCGCAAACGCGAGTTTAAACAAATTAATAATCTAGCGGTCAAACTCGTGCGAGCGATGTGAGGCGAAAATTTTCTTTGCGTTGTATGTGAACGCACCATAGCAATTAGCATGCAGTACCAACCTTGGCCACCAGGCGCCACTAACAGGAAGCAAATCAAGCAAAGAAACATTTGTCACCATGTAAGAATTCCGGTGGCCTGGTGAATACTTACACCTGGTGGCCGAGGTTGGTACCGCATGCTAATTGTTAGCTAGCAAGCAAAAAAAAACAATTATATATATATATATATATATATATATATATATATATATATATATATATATATATTTTTTTTTTTTTTTTTTTTTTTCTTTTCTCATGTGTTGCCTCTTCAGGATAAATATATATATAATTAATTTTATTTTTTTTACGTTTGTCTTTTTTTTTTTTGAGAGCGAGAGAGCAAAGTATTTGTAGGCCATAGGCTCAGGAAGGCACTAAGACACCTAAAAAAAAAAAAAAAAATGTTTTTATCTAGTAAAAAAAATCACGGTGTGGTTCAGGGCTTCTGGACTTTTCCATACAATTGCAATTAATAGTGACCTCAGCGGTCAAGCTCTTAAAAACACCAAAGAATTATAACAGAAGTCCATAAAATAACAGCATATGGGTTTAGAATGACATGAAGGAGTGTAAATAATTACAATTTTCATTTTGGGGTTTTTCCTTTAAATGTTTAATGCCAATATGTTTCGGCCCATATAAAAGTCAGTTAAAACACAATGTATTGTCACACATCGTTTCACAATTTCTGTGTGATCACTGACAATAAAATGTGAATAAATAAATAAATAAATAACATAACACTGATTATTTTTGTCTCTCTCGAATATGAACCCCCATTTTGGGAACACAGCGCCCCGTAGAGCGGGCAGAGTTTAAAGGGTGTGCTCCAAATCAAGGGCGCAGCAGCCGCAGGGGACATTCTCCGCACTCTTTAAAAAAGGTGATTTTTGTCCCCCACACTTTTCCAAGCTAAACCCACACCGAGTCCAAATGGTGCATATTGCAGCACCGTTTTGTGGTCTGTTTTGCGTAACACGGCAGTTCATTTTAGCGTATCGTGGCCCATACGGCCCATTTCGCGGCCGCCCCACCAGCCCGCTAGGTTCTCCCGATAGCCAGTCCGCCCTTGATCGGCCCCAAAGTGCGTCGGAAAATGCCCGGTATGCCAGATTACCAGTCCAGCCCTGGTTGGGTCTGTGCGAGCCACCTACCAACAGCTGTGCCCCCCCCCTCTTTTAAAAGACTGCTACGCCCCTGCTCCAAACACACACCACACTTGGAAAACTTCAGCCAAGCACTTGTTTAGTAAAATGTCGAGAGTTTAACTGCAGGTCTGAGAGCACACGGAGAAGTCCGATGAAGAGAAAATAAAGGAAAGCGTTCCTGTTTGAAAACAGGACGCATATCGAGGCTTTAACGCATTATTGCTTTGTCCTGTCAATCATCTGTAGCACACGCCCACTGTGAGCATGTCATGAAAGCGTTCAGAGTTAAAGACGTTTTTCTGTATAAAAGTCATTTCTGTTGTGTTTCCGGAAAGTGGAATTATTTAGAAAATCCACCACGTTTATCTGTTGAATTAAAAACGGTCATCCCGGAAAATAAAAATGAATGGCAATGAGCACAAATATTTCTTTTTTTTTGTTTGTTTTTTTTTTTAAGTTATTGTTCAGAATATACACATATTTGCACACACAAAAAGCTCGCTCTCTCTCTCTCTCTCTCTCTCTCTCTCTCTCTCTCTCTCACACACACACACACACACACACACACACACACACACACACACACACTATGGCCACATTGACATCAATCCTAAAATCCTTTCGCTGTGAATTGGTCAGTGCACGCAGGGCGATGCTCTCAGGATCGGAAGCTCCGAGCTGTATCCGATCGGAAATCTTTCCTACGTGGTGATTCCTGTCTCGCCTTCAGAGTCACCAAAGTCTGATTAAAGTTTAACAGCTCCTTAAGAGTGCTCAATGGGTCCGTCATGGACTGTATCTGCTCCTACGGTCGATGAAACCTGCAGTGGAAGAAGAGAAAGGGATGTGTTCAGCACAGCACACTCTCATACTGGTTCTGTGGATCGTGTGCGAATCTGCAATAATCCGAGCATCCAAATATTTACACTTTCTGGGTAAATCCTTTGAAAAGTTACTCTTATGTAAAATGTTCGTAAAACTATTTTAATAAAACGTAAACATTTTACATGTTAATTGCTCAATTTTGCTGCAAAATTTGTGAGCAATTAACATATAAAATGTTTACGTTTTATTAAAATAGTTTTACGAAAAAAGTTTTTACACAGAAGTTTGTGGAAATTTATGCAGAATTTCTGTGTAAAACGTTTGTTTAACTTTAAATGAAAATAGCTTTACAAATGTTTTATACAAATTCGTTGACAGTTAACGCTAAATATCTATAAAACATTCGTTTGACATTTTATGAAATTAGTTGTATGAAGGTTTTATACCGAAATTTGTGGAAAATTTACATCATGCGCAAATTATTGCATTAATGCTTTTACATTTTATTAAAATTGTTTTACAAATGTTTTGCAGTAAAATTTGTGCGCAATTAACGTGTCATTTCTTTGTAAAATGTTTTTTATGAAAATAGTTTTATGAAGGTTCTATACCGAAATTTGAGGAAAATTTACATCATACGCAAATTATTGCATTAATGCTTTTACATTTTATTTAAAATAGTTTTACGAACATTCTGCAGCAAAATTTGTGAAGTAGTAACGTGTAATTTCTGTGTAAAATATTTTATGAAAATAGTTTTATAAAGTTTTTATATAGAAGTTTGTGGAAATGTATGCAGAATTTCTGTGTAAAACATTTGTTTTACGTTTAATGAAAAGTTTTACAAACGTTTTACACAGACATTCATTGACAGTTAACGCTAAATATCTGTAAAACATTTGTATGACATTTTATTAAATTAGTTGTATGAAGGTTTTATACCAAAATACGTAGAAAATTTACATCATGCGCAAATTATTGCATAATGCTTTTACGTTTTATTAAAATAGTTTTACAAATGTTTTGCAGTAAAATTTGTGCGCAATTAACGTGTCATTTCTTTGTAAAATTTATTTTTATGAAAATAGTTTTATGAAGGTTTTATACCGAAATGTATGGAAAATTTACATAAGTTGCAAATTATCGCATAATGCTTTAACATTTTATTCAAATAGTTATATGAAAATTTTAGACCGAAATTTGTCGTGAAAATCAACGTGAAAATTGTGTGTAAATGTTAATTTTATGTTTAATGAAAATAGATACACAAATACTTGCGGACAATTTACAGTCCATCTTGCGCAAATTATTGCACATTTTCGGCTTACGTAAAACTATTTTAATAAAACGTAAACATTTTATATGTTAATTGCTCCAATTTTTGCTGCAAAATGTTCGTAAAACTATTTTCATAAAACGTAAACATTTTATATGTTAATTGCTCCAAATTTTGCTGCAAAATGTTCGTAAAACTATTTTAATAAAACAAACATTTTATATGTTAATTGCTCCAAATTTTGCAGCAAAATTCATAAAACTATTTTAATAAAACGTAAACATTTTACATGTTAATTGCTCAAATATTTTGCTGCAAAATGTTCGTAAAACTATTTTAATAAAACGTAAACATTTTATATGTTAATTGCTCAAAATTTTGCTGCAAAATTTGTGAGCAATTAACATATAAAATGTTTACGTTTTATTAAAATAGTTTTACGAAAAAAGTTTTTACACAGAAGTTTGTGGAAATTTATGCAGAATTTCTGTGTAAAACGTTTGTTTAACTTTAAATGAAAATAGCTTTACAAATGTTTTATACAAATTCGTTGACAGTTAACGCTAAATATCTATAAAACATTCGTTTGACATTTTATGAAATTAGTTGTATGAAGGTTTTATACCGAAATTTGTGGAAAATTTACATCATGCGCAAATTATTGCATTAATGCTTTTACATTTTATTAAAATTGTTTTACAAATGTTTTGCAGTAAAATTTGTGCGCAATTAACGTGTCATTTCTTTGTAAAATGTTTTTTATGAAAATAGTTTTATGAAGGTTCTATACCGAAATTTGAGGAAAATTTACATCATACGCAAATTATTGCATTAATGCTTTTACATTTTATTTAAAATAGTTTTACGAACATTCTGCAGCAAAATTTGTGAAGTAGTAACGTGTAATTTCTGTGTAAAATATTTTATGAAAATAGTTTTATAAAGTTTTTATATAGAAGTTTGTGGAAATGTATGCAGAATTTCTGTGTAAAACATTTGTTTTACGTTTAATGAAAAGTTTTACAAACGTTTTACACAGACATTCATTGACAGTTAACGCTAAATATCTGTAAAACATTTGTATGACATTTTATTAAATTAGTTGTATGAAGGTTTTATACCAAAATACGTAGAAAATTTACATCATGCGCAAATTATTGCATAATGCTTTTACGTTTTATTAAAATAGTTTTACAAATGTTTTGCAGTAAAATTTGTGCGCAATTAACGTGTCATTTCTTTGTAAAATTTATTTTTATGAAAATAGTTTTATGAAGGTTTTATACCGAAATGTATGGAAAATTTACATAAGTTGCAAATTATCGCATAATGCTTTAACATTTTATTCAAATAGTTTTATGAAAATTTTTAGACAGAAATTTGTCATGAAAATTAACGTGAAAATTTTGTGTAAATGTTAATTTTATGTTTAATGAAAATAGATACACAAATACTTGTGGACAATTTACAGTCCATCTTGCGCAAATTATTGCACATTTTCGGCTTACGTAAAACTATTTTAATAAAACGTAAACATTTTATATATTAATTGCTCCAAATTTTGCAGCAAAATTCATAAAACTATTTTAATAAAACAAACATTTTATATGTTAATTGCTCCAAATTTTGCAGCAAAATTTGTAAAACTATTTTAATAAAACGTAAACATTTTATATGTTAATTGCTCCAAATTTTGCAGCAAAATTTGTAAAACTATTTTAATAAAACGTAAACATTTAATATGTTAATTGCTCCAAATTTTGCTGCAAAATGTTCGTAAAACTATTTTAATAAAACGTAAACATTTTATATGTTAATTGCTCCAAATTTTGCAGCAAAATTCGTAAAACTATTTTAATAAAACGTAAACGCATGCTGCAATAATTTACCCAAGACTCGTTTTCTAAATGTTTTACACAGAAATTGCGCAAGCGTTTGTGTTTGATCACCTGGTTAGATGTCGACTCGACTCGTGTACCTCCATCTCTGAGCTCTTAAACTCGTTGAGTTCTTTACGTATGGCAGCCTGCAAGAGACATAAAGCCATGCAGATCACGATAAGCAATGATAAGAATGTAACGTTTCAAGCACTTAGGCCAATACACAGTGTTTATAATGTTACATTTGTGTTTACAAATGCCCAAACATCCCCTTAAAGCAAGTGAACCTTGTCCGCAGCGGTGAGTCGTGTCCAGGGTTTGTCCGCGCGACGGTCGTAATCCTGAGCTTCCGAAACTTCTACATAATCGCTGAAGCGGATGAGAATCTTTGCCTGTCTGAGCTCCTCTACGGTCGGCCTCTGACTCAACTACACACACAAAATTGAAAGGAAATGTAATTAAAGCACTAAAAAGCCAATTCATGACATTTCTACTGCGATTTACAAACATTTGATATATCACAAACACACCTAAAGACGTTGTGAAACTCTAATCGAATCTGTGCCGTTACCCAAAATAGTGTGTTGCTATAGAAACACAGTCTGAAAACCCCCAAATCTCAAGTTTCAGGAAAATCTCTCGTCGTCTCACCTTCCTTGAGAGTCTTTTCTTTAATTCTTTTTTCTCTTCCAACTCGTCCTGTTCATTCCGAGCTGAACGAAAGACAGAGAATTTACTAAATACTATAAAGATGACTTTAACGTCGCTAAACGTCAGCTGATGTCGATGTTTGAAGAACTTACGTTTGAGGATGTTTCTCTGTTCTAGTTCTTCTGCTGATGGTCGCTGGCTGAGTCGACTGCAGACAGACATAAACTTTATTTTGGAAACTCAAAAATAAAAAGATCAACTACACAAAAGTACACAGTAAAAAATTTGTGAAATGTTTGTAAAACTATTTGCATAAAACGTAAAAATATGATTAAATAAGTTAAAAAGTTTTGACGTAAAAAACGTATGTAAATTGTCCACATATTTAGGTGTAAAACGTCAAATAACGTAACTTATTTTAATTAAAAACAAACAGTTTTGCACTGAAATTTCACATAAATTTTCCACAAATTTCAATGTAAAACTTTCTTTAAACTATATTTATTGAAAGTAAAACAAACATTTTCCACAAAATTTTCGCACACATTGTCCACATATTTTGGTGTAAAATGTTCGTAAAACTATTTTCATAAAAAGTAAAAATTAAAATTTTACCCAGAAATTTTACGTAAATTGTCCAAATATTTCCACCAAAATAAATTATGGTGGAAAACATTAATAAAACTATTTGCATAAAACATAAAAACATGTTTAAATAACTTAAGCAAGGCAGGTTTTAAAAAAGTTTAACGTAAAAAAATTATGTAAATTGTACAAATAGGTGTAAAATGTCAAATAACGTAACTTATTGGAATAATACGTAAAACAGTTTTGCACTGAAATTTCAAAACATTTTCCACAAATTTCAATGTAAAACTTTCTTAAAACTATTTTCATAAAATGTTAAATGAATTTTTTTTACACAGAAATTTTGCATAAATTGTTCATATCATTCAAATCATTCATTAAAATACATTTCAGTGTAAAACATTCCTAAAGCTATTTGCATAAAGATTAAAATGAATGTTTAACTCCAAAATATTATGTAAATTGTCCGCATATTTTGGTGTAAAACGTTCGTAAAACTATTTTCATAAAACATAAAAATAAATTTTTTTCACATTTAATAAAACATTAAATTACCTTTTTACACAGAACTTTTGTGTAAACTGTCCACAAATTTCAATGTAAATAGTTCGTAAAACAAAATTTTGGTGTAAAACTATTTTTTATTTTAATTTTTTTATAAAATACAAAACAAATTCTTCACCCAAATTTTTCATAAATTAGCCCCAACTTTCAGTATATACGTTAATAAAACTAGAACATTTTACACTGAAATTACACATAAAATGTCCACAAATTTCGGTGTGAAAATAAAGCATAAAATTATGAACCTGGTTTTTACGAACCATTCTTATTTAAACCATTATATTCGATTCAAATTTCAATTTACGTGAAAATGTTACTACTTAACAATTTATACCTAACGACACCAAACATTACACCAAATTTTAAGGTAAAACTTTCTTGAAAATTTTTTATTGAAAGTAAAAACGAACATTTTCGACAAATCTCAGTGTATAATGTTTATAAAACATGAAATGAATTTTTTACACAGAAATTTTGCGTACATTGTCCACATATTTCAGTGAAATCCTTCATTAAAGTAAATTTTGGTGGAAAACTTAAAACTAATGTTTAACTACAAAGTTTTATGTAAATTGCCCACATTTTTTGGTGTAAATCATTCGTAACGTATTTTAATAAAACGTTTAAAAAAGTTTGCACTGAAATTTCACAAACATTTTCCACAAATTTTAATGTAAAACTTTCTTGAAACAATTTTCAATGAAAGTAAAATAAATATTTCCCACAAAAATATTGCATAAAGTTTCCACAAATCTTAGTGTAAAATGTTGATAAAATAATTTTCATAAAACTATTTTTATAAAACGTAAAAAAAATTTTTTTACACAGAAATTTTACGTAAATTGTCCACATATTTCGGTCATATCATTAAAGTAAATTTTGGTGGAGAACTTAAATATAAAACTTAAAACGAACGCTTAACTCCGACATATTTTGGTGCAAAATGTTCATAAAACTATGTTCATAAAACTATTTTCATAAAACTATTTTCATAAAACGTAAAAATGAAGATTTTACACAGACATTTTGTGTAAATTCTCCACAAATTTTGGCGTAAATCATTCATAAAACAAAATTTTGGTGTAAAACATTCAGAAAACTATGTGCAGAAAACGAACATTTTATAGGAGACATTTTGCACAAATTGTTCCGCTGTGAAATGCATGAAGTTAAAATTACATTTTTACACAGAACTTGTGTAAACTGTCCACAAATTGGTATGTAAATGGCTCGTAAAACTAACTTTTGGTGTAAAACAATTTTCGTAAATTTTGTAAATAAAATACGAAAAAACAATTTCTTTTATTTGAATAAAACGTTAAAAAAACAGTTTTGCACTGAAATTTCTCAAACATTTTCCACAAAAATATTGCATAAAATTTCCAAAAATCTTGGTGTGCAATTTTATATCATAAAACGTAAAATGAATTTTTTACACAGAAATTATGCGTAAATTGTTCACATATTTCGGTCAAATCGTTAATTTAAGAAAATTTCAATTCAAATTTTGATTTTAAAACGTTAAATTACCTATTTAAACAGTACTTTTTTGTAAACTATCCACACATTTTAACGTAAATAGTTCGTAAAACTAAATTCTGGTGTAAAACTATTTTCATAAAATATTAAATTCTTTACCCAAATTTTACCCAATTTCAATTATTCCCAACTTTATAACTACAACTAAACATTAATAAAAATACAAGTTTTAGACAGAAATGTTACTTAATTTGTCCATAAATTTCAGTGTATAATGTTTGCAAAAATATTTTCATAAACGTAAAACAAATTCTTTACCCAAATTTTGCATAAATTATCAAAAAATTTCAGTGTAACTTAAAATGAACGTTTTTACACTGAAATTACACATTAAAATGTCGACAAACTTCGGTGTGAAAATAAAGCATAAAACCATGATGTAATAATGTACGAAAGACTGTTTTTTTACAAACCGTTCTTATTTAAACTGTTACATTCTATTAAAATTTACATTTACATGAAAATGTTACGACTAAACAATTTATCCCGAATGAGCAATTTACACCAAATTTCGGTGTAAAACGCTGTAAAATCATTCACATAAGTGTATTGCTCTGACCGAGTGAGTTTGGTGCCGATCTGTTGTCTGGACTCGAGTCTCTCTTGGTCGCTCATCATGGGCAGGATGTTTTTATCCTCTAATTCTCTCTTTGACGGACGATTATTCAGTTTGATTGCCAGAGAATCTTTCCGTAAGATCCGCAGAGCCAGTGTACCTGCTCAAACACACACAGATGTTCATATTTAATCCACACACACACACACACACTATACGCAGTATTCCCAACAGAGCTCGTACTTGTAAACAGCGAGTCATCATCATCTTCATCTTCCTCCTCTTCCTCGTGTGTGTTGACAGGCGAGTCTCTGTTTTCTTTCTCTTCTTCAGTCTCCATGAGGACCGACGGAACCGCCTGCAGTACAGAACTACACACACACACACACACACACACACACACAGTTATGTTCCAGTACCTCTGGATAATGGTCGCGAGTGTATGTGTGTGTGTATGTGTATGTGTGTGTGTATGTGAGTGAGAGAGAGAGTGTGTGTATGTGTGTGTGTGTGTATGTGAGTGTGTATGTGTGTGTGTGAGTGTGAGTGTATGTGTGTGCGTGTATGTGTGTGCGTGAGTGTGTATGTGAGTGTGTATGTGTGTGTGTGTGAGTGAGAGAGAGAGTGTGTATGTGTGTGTATGTGTGAGTGTGTGTGTATGTATATGTGTGTGTGTGTGTATGTGTGAGTGTGTGAGTGTGAGTGAGTGAGTGTGTGTGTGTGTATGTGTGAGTGTGTGTGTGAGTGTGAGTGAGTGTGTATGTGTGTGTGAGTGTGTATGTGTGTGTGAGTGTGAGTGAGTGTGTGTGTGTGTATGTGAGTGAGAGAGATAGTGTGTATGTGTGTATGTATATGTGTGTGTGTGTGTGTATGTGTGAGTGTGTGTGTGTGTGAGTGTGAGTGTATGTGTGTGTGTGTGTGTGTGAGAGTGTGTGTGAGAGTGAGTGAGTGTGTATGTGTGTGAGTGAGAGTGTGTGTGTGTGGGTGTGTGTGTGTGTGTGTTACCTCTCCAGTCTCTGCATGGTGAGCGCGAGTGTTTTATTGAGTTCTTCGATGATGCGGCTGGGTGGATGTATGGAGAGGGGTATTGTAGAGTACTGCTGTGGGTGAGAGTATGTGAGTGTGTGTGTGTGTGTGTGTGTGGCCAATGATGGCAGACATTTCAGAGGAAACGAAGGTGCCGGTTCACAAATCATCACTTTCTTCGGAGGGAGAGGTGGAGACAGTTTAGCAAGTGTTTCTAAAGAGAGAAAAAAAATTATATAGAATTTAATTTTTCATGATAATTTTCCACATTTACAATTAAACAGACTGTATTTACTATCATACCTTCCCAACACTGACCGTTGTTGATGTGTGACCAGGGCTGGGCGATATATTAGATTTGTGCTGTGCGGAGAACAGGGACTGAATGTCCTAGCGTGGTGATTAATCCACAAAAAGTGCAGATTTAATTGAAATAATATAAAGTCTGCATGTGCTGAGCACTTCATAGTGAATGAGCGAAACTGTCATCACAAACACACTGAAAGTGCTCTCTTGTCCCGTATCAGAGTGTTAAAACAGATGTTTAAATGAAACTGCAGCAGCACAAATAGCCTAAAAATGTATATGTAGGTTAATATTGCAATATTTAACAATTTTAATCACAATATATTGTTATATTGGTTTATATAAATATAAATAATCACTCTTTGTGTTCAATCAGAAATATGCCTTTAAAACACTATTTTAACTAGAGTATTTTTACAGTATTTTACTTGCATTTAACACTTGAAATCTACTCAGAACAAATTGGTGTTTGGTTGAAATGTTGGTCCTCCATTGAAAGAAAAATTACCATTATAAGCATTTTCAGAGCAAAATCATAAATACATATGAAATTATATTATATATAAAAATAAGATATAAATCAAATATCCTCAAGGATGAAAAAAGGCAAAAAAAATATTAAGATATAATTTGTTGCTTTATCGGCCGGTTATATGTTAATGAGCTCCAGTCATATGTTAATGAGCTTCGGTCACATGTCAATGAGCTCATGTCACATGTTAATAAGCTCCAGTCACACGTTAATGTTTTATTAATTTTAGATCTTGATAAAAATCTAAAATATTTACTAAAAATTTAATTAAGCTAAAATATGCTTATTTAAATTTTTAGTAAATATTTTTGATTTTTATTAAACATTTTAAATTGCATAAACTTAAAAGAAACATTGTTTTATAATTTTTATACATATATTTTAATTTATTATCATTTTTATTAAATCGTTGATGGTCTTTACTGTACTTTAGATGTATTATTTATTAAATAATTTTTATTACAATTTTAGTCATTTTAAATCTCCAATAATTTATTTTTATTAAATAATTTTTTCTTTTTTATTAAGTGTTTTCTTTTATCTAAACTTAACTTTTAAATTATTTTAGACCAATATTTTATTAATATTATGAATTAAACATTATTTATGCACCATTTTCTTTTCCCTAAACTTAAAAGAAATAATGTTTTAATCATTTTAGACCTACATTTTACATTATTATTATAAAGTCACATGTTAATGAGCTCCAGTCACACGCTCAGGTCATATGTTAATGAGCTCTGGTCATACGTTAATGAGCTCTGGTCATATGTTAATGAGCTCCGGTCACATGTTAATGAGCTCCAGTCATATGCTCTGGTCATACGTTAATGAGCTCTGGTCATATGTTAATGAGCTCCAGTCACATGCTCCGGTCATAAGTTAATGAGCTCTGGTCATATGTTAATGAGCTCCGGTCATATGTTAATGAGCTCTGGTCACATGCTCTGGTCATATGTTAATGAGGTCCATTCACATGTTAATGAGCTCCGGTCACATGTTAATGAGGTCCAGTCACATGTTAATGAGGTCCAGTCACATGTTAATGAGGTCCAGTCACATGTTAATGAGCTCCGGTCACATGTTAATGAGCTCCGGTCACATGTTAATGAGCTCATGGTTGTGATTTCATAATCATGAGGATTTCCGAAACAAGCCGAAGGGTTTTTTTGTTGTTTTTTTTTACAGTTTAATTCTGGGTGGAGTGGAGAGGAAGTTCTGAAAGTGGCATTATGTACCATAGACCATAACACATTATGAAACATAGCACCACAGAAGAGCCCTCAGTAGTGTGTTACCTGTCAGGTGGTTAGGTATTCTGTTGTATGGCTTCGGCGGTAAGGCAGGAGGCTGTCTTAACAATGATGGCCTCATGTGTGTGATGTCAGCACTGTCGCTTGGCAACGGTTTACCAGAGGGCGGGGCTTGAGATGGCTTTGAGACGAGATCAGCGAGACATGTCACTGTTTCTCCAGACGACTGGACCTCTGAGAAAGAAACTAGATCGGACAGAGGGAACATGACCGTTCACAAACTGTACTCCTTACTGGTCCATGTTTACACAAACCAAAATGACGAACATTATAAGTGAGCTTATTAAAAAAATGCTAATGACCCATTTAAAGACTGTAGTTGTGTAACGCACCTGTAACGGTGACGCTGGCATCTGTAGATTCTGATATTGGACTGATGACCGTCTGTCTGTCATCACACACACGACCGCTCTCAACACTCTCATCTACACACACACAATCAACACTTTACATTCACGGGGTAAATCTGTTTTTTCTTCCATTTGTGATTTTATTGTTACAAAACCGAAAATATGAAAACACATATGAGTTTAATTGAATAATTCAGGGTTCCCACATTTTTTAACCAAATTCCATGATATTGACCATATAATTTAACATTCCGCAGCACTTAAATGTTTTTTGTTCCTGCATAAATTATGCTTAATTATAATTATTTAATGAGTCGAGTTGTTCAAAGACATTGTGGTACAATCATTGTAATTTCTTGAAGAAAAGTCCTGTGAAATTTAATTAAAAATAATAATAAAAATATATATTTATTGTAATACTGTATTTTTAATTAAATGTAACAATGTAATAAACAATAATAATAATTATATATGTTTATATAATAAATTATATAATAATGATATTAAAATAATTTATATTTTATTAACTACTTTCTTTTGCCTAAATATATACAATTTTTTTGTATTAATTTTAGATCTATATTCTAATAATTATTTTTTTTAATACTATTTTTGCTATTTATTTTCTTTTACTATTTTAATAATAGTAGACATATATTTTACTGTATTTTTATTTTTATTAAATATTTGTTCTTTCTTACTAGCTAGCTAGATACTAGCTTACTTTTTAATGTATATACTTCATATATTACTTTTTATTAAAATAATGTATTATTTAATTTTGCCTAAACTTAGAAGTGATTGAATAAATGATTCATATTTTTTACTATTATTATTTTTATTAAATAGTTTTTCATTTTCTATTAACTTTTTTTATTTTGCCAAAACTTAAAAACAATGTTTTATACATTTTAAATATATATTTTAGCTTATTAAAATTTGTATTAAATAATTTTAATTTTTATTAAACATTTTAAATTGCATAAACTTAAAAGAAACATTGTTTTATAATTTTTATACATATATTTTAATTTATTATCATTTTTATTAAATCGTTGATGGTCTTTACTGTACTTTAGATTTATTATTTATTAAATCATTTTTATTACAATTTTAGTCATTTTAAATCTCCAATAATTTATTTTTATTAAATACTTGTGTTTTCTTTTATCTAAACTTAACTTTTTAATTATTTTAGACCAATATTTTATTTTATTAATATTATGAATTAAACATTATTTATGCACTATTTTCTTTTCCCTAAACTGAACAGAAATAATGTTTTATTAATTTTAGACCTACGTTTTACTTTATTATTATATTTCATTAAATACATTTTCTTTTTTATTAATTAGTATTTTTGTTTTTGGCCAAATTTGAGAGTGAGAAGTAATTGAAAAAAAAAATCTATTGTTTTTAAATAATTTAAGAACTATATTTTGATTTATTATCATTTATTTATTTCTATATATTTTTTCTTGGACGTGATTTGCAACACATTTCTCAGAATGACCCGTGTGTGTGTGTGTGTGTGTGTGTGTGTGTGTGTGTGTGTGTGTGTGTGTGAGAGTGTGTGTGTGTGTGTGTGTCTGTGTGTGAGAGTGTGTGTGTGTGTCTGTGTGTGTAAGTGTGTGTGTGTGTGTGAGTGTGTGTGAGAGTGTGTGTGTGTGTGTGAGTGTGTGCGCATGTATGTGTGTGTGTGAGCGCATGTGTGTGAGTGTGTGAGTGTGCGTGCGTGTGTGAGCGCATGTGTGTGAGCGTGTGTGAGCGCATGTGTGTGAGCGCATGTGTGTGTGTGTGTGTGTGTGTGTGCGCGCATGTGTGTGTGTGTGTGTGTGTGAGTGTGAGTGTGTGTGAGTGTGCGTGTGTGAGTGTGTGTGTGTGCGCATGTGTGTGTGTGTGTGTGAGTGTGCGCATGTGTGTGTGTGTGAGTGTGTGTGAGAGTGTGTGTGTGTGTGTGTGTGTGTGTGAGAGAGTGTGTGTGTGAGTGTGCGCATGTGTGTGTGTGTGAGTGTGCGCATGTGTGTGTGTGTGTGTGAGAGTGTGCATGTGTGTGTGTGTGTGTGAGAGTGTGTGTGTGTGTTTGACTCTTTACCCATCTCAAACACTTCCTTCAACACTCCTCTCTTGATGAGCTCGTCTCTGCTCTGACGCGTCGACATCTTCCTCTCCAGAACTGTCAATAATTCATGAAACAAAACTGAAAACAGCTTAAGATAGCAGCACATCAGTCTGTGTGTGTGTCTGTCTGTATGTGTCTGTGTCTGTCTGTCTGTCTGTGTCTGTGTGTGTGTCTGTATGTGTCTGTGTCTGTATGTGTGTCTGTATGTGTGTGTGTATGTGTGTCTGTATGTATGTGTGTGTGTGTGTGTGTCTGTATGTATGTGTGTATGTGTGTGTGTGTGTCAAGTCAAGTCAAGTCAATTTTATTTGTATAGCGCCTTTCACAACACACATCGTTTCAAAGCAGCTTTACAGAAGTTCAGCATTAACAGACGATAAAAATGTAATGTCTATAAAGTCGATAAATCATCATCCTTGTGCAGTGTGCAGTGTGTCTGTATGTATGTGTGTATGTGTGTCTGTGTGTCTGTATGTGTGTGTGTGTGTGTGTGTCTGTATGTATGTGTGTATGTGTGTCTGTGTGTCTGTATGTGTGTGTGTGTGTATGTGTGTCTGTGTAGGTAGTTGTGCACATGTGCAGTATGTTCATATGTGTGTGTGTTTACCAGCAGATGTCTGCTTGAACGAGTCACTCTTTTTCTTCCTCCACTTCCATGGTTTGAAGAGTCGTCCTAGACTGGCCAGTTTGCTGCGGCGGCGGATCGGTGGCGTGTGCGTCCCGGGCACCAGAGAATCCGAGCGCATCGCCGCCAGACGCTCAGCGCCCTCTACTGAACACAAGACATGCGAGACGTTTTAAAGAAACAGTTCACACAAAAATACAAATTATTATTTACTCGCCCTCATGTCGTTCATTTTTCCATGGAACACAAAAGAAGATTTTTTTATGCGCTTGTCCGAAGTGCTGTTTTCCTTACAATGAATGTGGATGGTCATTTTTACCATAAAGCTCTAAAAATACCAAAAAGTACCATAAAAGTAGTTGTAGAGCGGATGAGGGTGGGGCCAGGCTCCCCAATCAGCCTGATGGGGTCCGCGAGGGATAAAGGCAGTCGGTGACGACAGTTTGAGAGAGAGAATTACGGGCAGCTGCCCTGTATGTGTTTGTGTGTGTCTTTTATTTAATTAAATATTTTTTATATTGTTAAGCCAGTTCTCGCCGCCTCCTTTCCATTAACCCCCTTTACACTGGTGCCGAAACCCAGGAAGGAGGAGGGATGCCCGTCGCAGAGTCCTCGACACTGCCGTCCATCCAGGGGAGCGCCACTGCCATCCGCCATGTGACGGAGTAGCCCGACCGCGGGGAACGGCCGCCATCCGCGAGGGGAGGAGGGAAGCAACTCCCCGAACGCCTGGAGTGGTAGGGCCGCTGCCAGGGGTGGAGGAGTCTCCCTACGGGTCGCCGGGAACTTGGAGGCACGTTCTGTCTGCTGGGGGTTGGAGGTCTGACTACAGTCCGCCCGGGAAGGAGCGGGTATCATCCGTCTGACAATGTGGAGGAGTGATCGGGGACCACGTGATGGTGCATCAGAGAACCAGTGAGTGAGTTTATTTTTCTCTCTCTCCTCGCTCTCTCTCTGACAGACCGTGTTGGCCTTTCCCTCGCCAATTTTGTTATTATTTCCTGTCTTTTCCCAAGTCGAGGAAGGCCGGGATTACCAGCCAGCATACGGAGCACAAGGCACGCCCCACCCCCCCGGAGAGGAGGAGGGGGGTGTAAGTCAAGCCGGGAGTAGTGGAGTGTATTGCGGAGGAGGGCGGGGCCGGGCCATCATATGGTCCTCCGCCAATTGGACTGCTTCCTCCAGTGATGCCGGGACCGGCACTGGACCCACTCCGCCGCTCACATTGGCAGTCGACGGATCAGCTGTTCCAGCACCACTCTGTCGACCACTCCCTAGACGTCACGATTCCCCACCAGCAGCCACTTCCGGCATGCGTCTGGGAGCTGTTGGGAGAACGCAAACAGGCGGCTGGTCTTCTGCAGCTTCAGGGTTCTGAAGAGTTGGCGGTACTGGTCTGGACTGTGACTAACCCCTTGCAGAATGGTCTTATTTAGATCCTCATAAGCCAGGAGGTTAGCCGCCAGCAGTTGTTGCACCGCAAGCTGGGCTTCTCCGGACAGCGGCAGAAGGAGTCTGGCCCCCCACTGGTGACCCGGCCGAGGGATCGAGGAAGGCTTCTTGGTCGTCTTCTGCCCCCATCTTTAAGAGTGTGGGTGGGGGCTGTGGCTGTCTGGGTCGCAGCCGGGGCTCTCTCCTGGATGAGGAGGTTTTTTTTGGCGCAGCTCAAGCAGGGTTTGTTGGCGAGTTTGATGTAGGCCGGCGAGGGACTGGAGGACTTTGGCCAACTGGGTGGGGGACTCCATGGGGCATACTTCCAACTTAGAGTCCCGGGCTTCAGCACCTGTGTAAGGGGGTTAAAGGGTAAAGAGGAGGCAAGAACCAGCTTAACGATCTAAATATTTAATTAAATAAAAAGACACACAAACACATACAGGGCAGCTGCCCGTAATTCTCTCTCTCTCAAACTGTCGTCACCGACTGCCTTTATCCCAGCATTCAGAGATGATATTCTTCTCAGCACAATTGTACAGAATGCTAATCGGAGTTAATGTAGACTTTTGGGATTTTTCCACTGCACGGTACAGCTCGACTCAACTCATCCCAGCGGCTCTGAACTTTTGGGGGTGTTCCTCTGTGGATTGTACCTGGTACCTGTTACTTTTTTTAGTACCACCTCGGTCGAGGTTCCAAGCGAGCCGAGCCGATACTGAATGTGACGTCAAAACCCTGCAGATCACTGATTGGTCAGAGAGAATCATCACTACCATCGTCACTGGATGTGCGACACGGGACATCAATCCGCTAGTTTTAAAGTTAGCAACAGCGATAGCAGTATCATTTGTTCATGTGACTTTCGAATTGTAAAGAGAAACCAGAACCAGACGTGGTCAATAAACGAGGTGCCGACGTTCCTCTTGTTAGCGACGAACGAAACGTCGCGAAACGAAAAAGTATTTCAGGAAGCGTCTCAGCTGTTGGCCGCATGCGGCTACCACCGGACCAACAGTGTAGGGAAAAGTAAAAATAACTTAAGTGATGACAGAACCATCAAGGAAAAGTGGAAGTGGTTCAACCAAATGGACGCTATCTAAACTGGCGAGCAATGGGAGGGAGAGCGCGCTGGACGCGGTCACGACGTTGTTGGTGTCCACGATGGAGGATGGGACGTTTTGTTACTCTGCTTGAAAGCTTCACTTTATTTAGTTGAGCAGCTACTGGAAGCTTCTAAAACAACCAGGACAATTTAACTGTTACACTTGTGTGAAATCACCATCAACAACTGCTTTATGCAGCACAATGAGCTAGCGGCTAACAGCTAGCGCTCGTGTTATTGTTTATTGTCAGTTGTGTTTAATGACGTGTTTAAGATGATGTCACGGCAGTAGAGGCGGCGCAACTATGACGATCAGCCTATAATCCCGTCCACGTTGAGGTGTCACTAAACTGCCAAGCTCAGAAAAGTAAAGCGAGCAGAGTCGAGTCGAACCGTAACGTGCAGCGGAAAAGTGCCATTTGTCAGTTCAAACCAGTCTGGCCATTCTCTGTTGACAAAATCTGTTGTTGCAAATAGGGGTCTGGGTATCTCAGCGAGTATTGACGCTGACTATCACACCTGGAGTCGCGAGTTTGAATCCAGGGCGTGCCGAGTGACTCCAGTCGGGTCTCCTTAGCAACCAAATTGTCCCGGTTGCTAGGGAGGGTAGAGTCACATGGGGTAACCAAATTGTCCCGGTTGCTAGGGAGGGTAGAGTCACATGGGTAACCAAATTGTCCCGGTTGCTAGGGAGGGTAGAGTCACATGGGGTAACCAAATTAGCCCGGTTGCTAGGGAGGGTAGAGTCACATGGATGATTGATGGAGCCAGACGGGCTGGTTTGAGGATTTATGGGATTTTCACACACAAAAGTCTCTAGAATTTATGTTTCGTGTCATTCTTCTTTCAAGAGGGAAATTTGACATTTCACAGTAAGACAAGATTGATATTGAACATCACTCATAAATTCAGCAGCTTTAGGCAAAGTGGGATCATGAGCAAATATTGCTTTTTTATCCTATTATTGGGAATGAGGAAATAACTTTAACCTCTTCGAGTCACACTATGTCGAATGCAAAATGCTGCTTTAAAACGTTATAAAACACAGATATGTGTGAATATAATGACAAGTGTATGCCAGTCGGTGCCAGTCGGTGCCAGTGGCATGGAAAAAGACTGGAATCTCTTTAGTTAGATTACGTTAGCATTCTGACTGTGTAAGTTGATAAGCAACTAGTCAATCGCTGTGACGTTGACAATCTTGGAAGCTGATCTGGTATAAATAGGCCGTATTATAATTATTATTATTATTAATGTGTATAAATTGCCCATATTGACTGTGGAATGTTGTTGTGATGACATCACAACCAGCCCACCCCACCCCACCCCACGTGTGTGTGTGTGTGTGTGTGTGTGTGTGTGTGTGTGTGTGTCTTGTTAATAGGACTTGAAATTAATAAATCTAAACCAACAGAATATTACAAACAATCATTAAAATACGGAAGAATCTGACAATGATTCAATGCCAAAATAAAAGCACATCAGCAGCACATAATAAATATTACATAATTATTTACAATACTTGTAACATGCAATTAACATATAACTGTTATCTGCAGTAGCTTGTTACTTTATTACAATAAAAACACAATGCCACATTGTTGTTATTAATAGCCTACGTGTAATGTTTGTAAAATACACACTGTAAAGAGTTACAATATAACATGAAAGTGAATTACCAAATAAAATGTGGAACTATTTACCGATCAATAACACATCAACACGGTAATAATGTAACATGTGTGAATGTAAACTGTGACCCAAAGACAACACAAATTATTAGCATTATTAGCATTAGGATTATTAGCATTATGATTATTAGCATTATTAGCATTACGATTATTAGCATTGATTATTAGCATTATTAGCATTATGATTATTAGCATTATGATTATTAGCATTATGATTATTAGCATTATTAGCATTAGGATTATTAGCGCAGTCATTTCTGACCATCGCACACCTTGTAATCAGTTTTAGGTAAGTTACTTTTAAAAGTACTTAATTACAAACTACTAATTACATCTTCTACAATGTAATTAGATTACTTCACTAAATACTCTGTCTGAAAAGTAATGGATTACTTATTACTTTCCAAGACCCTGCTCAACCGCTTTCCAGATAAAAAATTCAAGAATATACATGAAACTCTTCTTTTAATTCTTTCAAATACATCATATATAATCGAATTAATTATTCATGAACTGGCCAAAGAATTTAAAGTGGCGGCGTTAAATTAGAACACATACATTTTAGCCGTTAAATTCACTATTGTTTTATATAGAATTGTTCTATAGTCTATACAGTATTTAACACAATTATATCAGAAGTAACTGTAATTAAACTACTGAAAAATTAAAGAGTAATCCAGTACTTTACTTATTTATTATTATTATTTTTTATGAAAAAGTAATTTAATTACAGTAATTAATTACTTAGTAGGCTAATGCATTTTTGCACCCAACACTGGTTGTAAAACACGTTTGTGGATCGAGCATCGGTCCGGACGGGCCCGTTATCCGCGGCTGCATCATTCAGCTTCACTCACCGTCCCGGATCTCATTCCCGCGGCTGCAGTTACTGCAGATGTGCTTGATATGACCGGAGATCACAAACGGCGTGTTGTTGTTACCGGGGGCGGCTGGTTGCCGCAGTTTAACCAGATTAAACGCTCTTCGTTTGCGCGGTTTCTCCGCAGGCGCGAGCGATACCGATGATAATGACGATGAAGAAGAGGACGCGTTCTCCCGTAGCCGAGTGGTGATCCAGGTCCCGTGCGCTCCCGTGAATGCGGGACCCGCCATGGGCGCAGCCGCCGCTGATTAAGCCACCTTCCCCAGTCCGTATCTTCTTTAACATCTCATGCTTTTAAAAACCGCCGTTTCCCGGTAAATACACCAGTAACGCTCGCTAGTGTTGCGCAAAACCAAACAAAATAATAAAGAACGCTCGACTGGCGCAGATTTGTTTATAATCAGCGGGCAGATGCGGCTCTCCGTAGCATCACTTCAAATTCATCAACGTGACGCAAAGATCTCTGCGTAAAAATACGCGGACCGGAATCTGCCGTTAACGGGAGCGAATTTACGAATCCCATCGCTGTTATGAATATGAATGACGTGACGTTTGCCCAGTAGGCCACGTCTGATTGGAAGACGTGAAGGCTTGGCTAATGAATATTAATAACGCAGCGTGACGTTTGCCTGGTTAGCCTAACTGATTGGCAGACGTTCGGAAGCGGGCTACTACGCTGAAGGCTTTTACTTATGAATATTAATTAGGTTCCATGCAGGAAGCTCGTCAGAGTGATCATATTCATAGTAGGATTCGTCATTTCGCCGTCCGCACGGTCCATTCCGAGAGAGTCCAGACCGGATCTACCGACAGACCCCTCTTACGTCACCGTATTTCGATTAACGTCGCGCCGCTAGAGGCTGCGGTTCATCAAACACAGATAAAATAAATGTAGTAATATTTTTTTCCAATTAGATCAACACCTGCTTCAGAAATGTAGCTCTAATAACTATTATGCATATGGATTATTTTTTTTATTTTTTTCAAACCGTGGTCCGTGATCACGAGGGGGGCACAAAACTTCAGGGGAAAAGTGTGAAAAATGTCCAAAAAAATTGACAT
>JAVLUX010000236.1:1417500-1420000 GCA_032164185.1 Moxostoma hubbsi
TTGCCAATTTGTGTAAATTTCACAGGTAAATATGTAGATTTTTACTGGTGTTCCCAGCATGCACCGGGCTTCAATAATTAATGAATCAATAATAATTGATTTACACCAATTTTATTGTTGATTTTGCTGTTACGTTTGAAGTCTGATTTCCTGCTTCTAAAATTGACCATTCATGATATAGATTTAGGTAGGGCTGGTATGGTTATACAGCAATTTTACCACATAGAAAATACTTTAAACTATGTTTTTATTTTCACTTTAATGTCCCTCTTCTGAAGCAGCGCAGAAACGGCGTTGTCACGTGGCACCTGTTACTTTTCTCAGCGCTGTGTAGGATGCACCAATCAGTCGTTTTCTTATTCGTATTACTGCATAATAATTTTTTTTTTTTAATCATTTTCTGGAGATAACAAGGGGCGGATTTCCATTTGTATTTTAGGTCCAATCCTTGAAATTAATACATTTAAACAACCATACTTTCATACTTCAAGCATACGGTCAGCACCCTCGGAGCCTCTTATAGCCCTAATACAGGTGCTTCCTCACCCCTCACCTAGAAATGAGATTACTTACAACAATATTAACATTAACAGATGAACACTTCAAAAGGACAGACATAATAATAATTTCCCAAGTCTCCCGTTTCGATACATTCCTTCACTTCCAGCACTGAGCAAACGGCAAACACGTGTTTAGAAAGACCAACAATTTAAAAAAAATAATAATAATATCTCCAGTTGTTACATGAATGTCATATCAAACATATGTAACCTGATTTTGTCTTGATTAAGGTTCGCAAACCCTTAAATAAATAATACATGTATTATTCGCTTTATAGCAGCAGAGAGAGCATTAAAAGCATGACATGCTCACTGATAGTGGCACCTGGTGGCCAAGGTTGGTACAGCATGCAATTATTTTTAAGATTTTTGGGAAGATTTTTATAAAAATATATATTTGATAAAATTATGTACTAATTGTACATTGTGTGGCTTAATTTCTTAGTAGTTTTGAAGAGAAAAAAAAATTTGTATAGAAAAAAAAAATAAAAAATTTTGAAGAGAGAAAAAAAAAAAATAAGAATTTAATTAAGAAAAGAACCAAGACAAAAAAAAAATTCCATATTGTGCATCCATAGAGTCAGTTCTAAACATGTTTATTCTTCCAAAAAAAACATATTATAGGCTAATATTTCATGTGGTGGGCCGGAAAAATGGGAAATGTGATTTCTTACGTATATGAGGAAATAATGATATTTGGCCTATATTACCATTTTTCTCCCCAATTTGGAACGCCCAATTCCCAATGCGCTCCAAGTCCTCGTGGTGGCGTAGTGACTCGCCTCAATCCGGGTGGTGGAGGACGAATCTCAGTTGCCTCCGCATCTGAGACCTTCAATCCGCGCATCTTATCACGTGACTTGTTGAGCACGTTACCATGGAGACGTAGCACGTGTGGAGACTTCACGCTATTCTCCGCAGCATCCACGCACAACTTACAACCGCCCCACCGAGAGCGAGAACCACATTATAGTGACCACGAGGAGGTTACCCCATGTGACTCTACCCTCCCTAGCAACCGGGCCAATTTGGTTGCTAAGGAGACCCGACTGGAGTCACTCAGCACGTCCTGGATTCAAACTCACGACTCCAGCGGTGATAGTCAACATCAATACTCGCTGAGATACCCAGACCCCGTTTCCTTTTCTTTTTAAGTAAACGTCACTCCGAATGATTATTGAAGTGCTCAAAACGCTCAAGCGTCCCGTATTCGTGTGCCGAAAAGTTGGCAACCCTACTTTAAACGTGACATTAGTCAGAAGCGCGAAGTGACGCACTTACATGATACGTCTTAAATATATTCTACATAATATATTATTTTAGACACGTGTAATGAAAGTCAGTAACTGTAATCTGATTACAAGTAATGGATTACTTTATAATCAGATTACACCCCACCATGGGTATAGACCATAACAAAGTACCGTGGTGTTACCATCTCGTAGAAGTGCTCATATCTGTTTATTGATGCAATTAAGGAAAACTAACACAAACGTTCCTCATTACAACAGGGATAATTATAGAACTGACGGGATTATCTTCAGTGCGTGTCACATTACAGTTTCATCACAAGTTGTACTTCTGAGTCACTTTAACTGTTATTGAAGTGCTTTGATGGTTGTTTCAGTATTCTTCCAGAAATTTAAGGTGAAAATATTGAAGGCGCTGCAGAACCTCCTCCAGTTCATCAGATGGCATCAGCACACACAACCTAAAACACAAACACACACATTCTGAGCATGCGTGAGTAACGGGCATCAGCTGGTAGATATCTGTGCTGTGTATAAACCTCCTTCTCCTAGCGACTGATGCTAGGGACTATAGCATTTAGCCTCCTTGTTAGCACACCCTCATTAGCGCACCTTGTTAGCCTTCCATGCCAGTGATTCCGGTTTGAGTTCCAGAGGTAGCGGGAAGAACAGGAGCATCAAATTGGTGCC
>JAVLUX010000236.1:1425000-1445000 GCA_032164185.1 Moxostoma hubbsi
GGACACAATGGTGGTGGCTGTGGGGATCGAACCAGCAACCTCCTGATTACCAGTTATGTGCTTTAGCCCACTACACCACCACCACTCCATTGTTGCTATAGTTAAATATGAACAATCCTACTCAAGTAGAAGTACTGTTACTTCCCAAAAAAATTTAGTGTGAGTAGAGTAAAAGTAGCTGTCCTAAAAACTACTTAAGAGTAAAAGAGTAGCTCATGAGTAGTGAGTATTGAGTACCGAGTTGCAAAATCAATGCCCCATTATAGTGAACACTGTATGCCAACTTTAAAATACATCACTTATCTATGATAAACACTACATGAATCTGATCTTAAACATAAAAGGGAGACATGATGACAGAAATAAAGATGAAAAGTTATTTTCAATGCATCGATCACCATTTTAAATCGTAATGTATGAAACAATTACAGTAAATGCCGACAGTGTTATTGTTGTGTGTGGAGTGGAGGGGGGCGGGGCCGGGCTGGAATGTCGCACGCCCTGTCCCCAATCGGCCTGATGGGGCACATCATTTTGGCGCGTAACCGCTTTCGCGCTCAAACATTAGCCGCCTGTCAATCAAACCGCGCAGCCGCAGCGACAGACGTCAGGAAATAAAAAGTCAATCTTTTATAGTTAATTTCGATCAATCACCCAGTGGTGTTCTTGCTATCACGATTGATGTAATGAACACCCCTGTTCTATACGTAAAACAAAGGCTAAATATAGAAAACTACTCAAAAGTTTGATCGGACATCTCTCTTTTTTTCCGATAAACAACTAGATCATTTTATTGCACAGCTCTATTGATAACATCGCCTTAATCTCTCACATCAACCCAATAATCTCAAAGATAGATAGTTAAATCAGGACAAGTAGCGAACACAGACGGTGGGAAAATAGCACAGTAAAAGTAAAACATTTATAAACTATTTAAAAAGTAAAATTATTGGGGGAAAGTAGTTAATTACAGTAATGTGAGTATTTGTAATCTGTTACACTCCTGGAAACAAACTCGCAATTATAAGTTTTCGACTTTTGATTTCAAAATTAAAGTCACAATCGCAAGTTTAGATCTTATATCTATGAGAAATAATATCGTAATAACAAAAAAATCGTAATTGCGTAATATAAACAATTATATAATTATATATATATACATGTATATGTTATGTATAATGTATAATGTTATATATTTATATTATATATAACATTATATGTCAACTATTTTATTTTTATAATTATTTTAAACAATATAACCATAGAAAATAGTATAATAAACGCAATTATAAGAAATAAAGTCACTATTACGAGATATAAACGCACAATTTTGAGTATTAAGAATTATCAGAATTTTTATTTATTTTTTTTATTTCCAGGCGGGACCATAAATAAGATATTATTGGCTAAAAATATATTTGAAATGAAAGACAAAATACTTCCCTCATCTACCAGCAAGAAAAGTTCTTCCTCTGCAGCGAAGCGGATCACTTCCTGTATGGATTCTCTGCTCTGGACATGCCCTGCCAAATCACCAAAATAAACTTAATTTACTAATTAACTGTGCTAATTATAATTTCACTTTCTGGTCTGTGTAGACTCCAAACATACAAAAACACAAACTGCATGGTCAACAATTTGACTGTACAGGATGTTACCAGTGGATCCAACCTTTAAACCATGAGGTGAATCTTATATACTTAATCATAAATGATCAGATTACTAAGTGACTTTATGCATGTAATTGTTTACCTGTGAGGTTGCCGGGGTTGCTGATATAAATCGCTCGTGGACAGCAGTGCCCTCTGGAAGTCTGGATGACTCGTTGTAGCTCTGCCCTCTCTAGGCTCCACCCACCCTGCTCCTTCAGCTGATAGGGCAATGGAATTAATCCCACCCTTTCCAGGAGGCGTGGCAGGCTGTGAGGGGCGGGGACTGGGATCAGAACTGCGGTCCCGCCCTCTGATTGACACAGCATTCTCATCATCACCTGGGGTTAAAGTAAATGGTCATACCCTTTGTACAGGTTTGGAACGACATTGGGGTGAGTAAATAATTGCAGAATTCTCATTTTTGGGTGAACTTTAAGACAGACAGGACGTTTGCAGCGACAATGGTAACAATACAGTTCTATTATATCATGTGGATCGTACCATTAGACCTCTGTGGGCTCCAGATGTGATGAAGATTTGTTCTGGACTGGAAGGGACACCCCCGTCCCGCAGAGAAATGGACTTTGCCACAGTGTTTCTCACGTACGTCAGACCACACGATTCTGTGTACGAACCTGAGGAAAGAAACGGCCGGTCAGCCAATCGGATAGACATTTAAACACGAATATGTAAAGAATCTCACCGATGCTCTCTCCATCACACTGTTCCAGCAACATCTGTGCTCTCAGACGAACATCTGGTGGAAGAATGTCACTTTCCAGAAGACTGGGATACAAACATCCGGCTATCACCTGATACAAACACAAATAATGCACTCAAAATGAAAATTCTGTCATCATTTACTCACCCTCATGTTGTTACAAACCCATATGACTTTCTTGATCTGTACTGTAGAACAAAAAATGGGGATTTTAGATAGAAAGTTAATGCTGCTTTTTAGTGACTAGGGGCAAAAAAGCACCATAAAAGTATCATTAGCCTCGTGTGTCCACATGTGTGGACGTTGTATTTTGGCTTCACTATACGGAACGCATAATTTAATTTCATTTAAACCGACTGATCTCAGTTCAGGAGACTCTGTGCTGTTAGTAAAGAGTCATGTGACCAAACAACATGGTGCTGACCACAGCGGAGTTTGTCTTTGGGAGGAACCCCAACAAAACTACATCTGGTAAGAAACTGAATTAAGTGTTTACACTGAAACCTGTTTCAGAGTCAAAAGATTAGAGTCTCTAGTTTCATCCGATATGCCATTTTAAAAATTTGAGTTATTTATCGAGAAATGGCACGCTGTTAAACACAATGACCACGTATGTGGACTGTATGCTAATTTTAATGTTTAATATTCACTTCATGGGTATCTCAGCAAGTATTGACGCTAACTATCACACCTGGAGACGCTAGTTTGAATCCAGGGCGTGCTGAGTGACTCCAGCCAGGTCTCCTTAGCAACCAAATTGTCCTGGTTGTTAGGGAGGGTAGAGTCACATGGGGTAACCAAATTGGCCCGGTTGCTAGGGAGGGTAGAGTCACATGGCGTAACCAAATTGGCCCGGTTGCTAGGGAGGGTAGAGTCACATGGGGTAACCAAATTGGCCCGGTTGCTAGGGAGGGTAGAGTCACATGGGGTAACCAAATTGGCCCGGTTGCTAGGGAGGGTAGAGTCACATGGGGTAACTAAATTGTCCCGGTTGCTAGGGAGGGTAGAGTCACATGGGGTAACCAAATTGGGCCGGTTGCTAGGGAGGGTAGAGTCACATGGGGTAACCAAATTGTCCCGGTTGCTAGGGAGGGTAGAGTCACATGGGGTAACTAAATTGTCCCGGTTGCTAGGGAGGGTGGAGTCACATGGGGTAACCAAATTGGCCCGGTTGCTAGGGAGGGTAGAGTCACATGGGGTAACCTCCTCGTGGTGGTGATTAGTGGTTCTTGCTCTCAATGGGGCGTGTGATGTCTGGAGTCTCCGCGGTGTCATGCACAATGAGTCACGTGATAAGATGCGCGGCTTGACGGTTTCGCTGTCCACATATGTGGACATACATTTTTAAGAAAACAATTTTTTGATTTATTAGGGGTCAAACCCCGAAGGCCCCATCATGCCGCGAGGGTGCCTGCTCAGTTTTGAGAGTTTGTCATACAATCAACAAATTGGTCTCATTAGATTCAGTGAGTTTAGCAAGTCCAACGATATGAAAAAAATCCTATGTCGGCCATTTTGGACATTGGGCATTTTGAATTTAGACATAAAATGCTGTATTTTACGAACGACTTGGAGTATCGTTACAAATCTCGGTATGTCTCTTTGACACCATGCTCTGAAGGGACTCAAAAAGTTTCGAGACAGCACCACCTTGTGGTAAAAAATGCTAATGCTATTTCAAAAATGCTAATAGCCATTGACTCCTTTTGCCTACAGTCATGAGACTGGTCTTGATAGATTCCGTGGTTCATGACGAGAACGATGATACCAATTATGTCATGATCGAGCAAACTTCCTGTCCGCCATTTTTAAAACCTACTTTTTCAAACTCCTCGAATTGGATGAAGATCGCGTAAAATTAAACTTGATGCTGTATCTCCGCAACGCTTTGAGGGATTGGATCGAAACTTGGTACGTGTCATCACCATTAGGGCCTGAGATTACCAGCAGTGTTTTGGCACACTGCCCCCTTCTGGTCAGGAGATTATATCTCTTAAATGCATTCCTGCATGATTACCATCGAGTAGAGTGTCTGCCCAGATACCACATGAGCAGTTTCAGAACAGCACCACATACTGGATAAATCTAAGTAGCTATTTTTTAAATAAATGTTTTTTTTTATGATTGATTTCTAACTCCTCACACATTGTTCATTGGACTCTAACCAAAAACATGTCTTTTGCTGCTCATAGTGCCGATAATTGGCTTGAACCTGGTATTGCTGCTTACAGCTATATTTATTATTATTATTATTATTATTATTATTATTATTACTTGTTTATATTGGGCTACTAGTTACAAATTCTAAAAGGGTAATGGAAAGTGCACAAAACAGTCACTCAGGGGTCTCGTGAGGTTCAAGCAGACCATGCAATTTGTGCGCTATATTCCAAGTCTTCTGAGGCCATATGATAAAACTCTTCTCCTCTACCGAAGCAATGAAATGGTTTGGAATGATGCTGACCGCTATTGGTTCCAAGGTGTCAAATAATACGATTGTAACAGCGCAATTTTGAATATGCAGATGTGCAAATGAGATTTGAGAGCTGCAGCGAATGGGGAAGGTTATCAGTGAATAAAGACTTAAACTACAGTCTGTTCCCCTACAAAGCTTTTGCACGATTTTAGGAGATGTTCGTTGTATTTAAAAGAGCAGCGTTGCATCTCCTTTTTTATTCCAGGTAAGAAAGAAAGATAATGTGTTTGAAACATCTCGAGTAAATGATGAAAGTATTTTATTTATGGGTGAAAGTTATTCTGGGTCAATAATAATCAAGTTCTAGACTGCAGTTCACGCTGAGATCAGTTACAGAACTGTAATTTTATATGTTTAATGTATCACTTGGTAAAGCAAAAATTAACAGAACTTCACTGGACCTGTCTAACAAAGGTGACTGGCTTTATTCCAGCTTTGTGAGTGTCACCAGAACTGACATCCAGAACGTTCTTAAAGGACACGTTCAGATCCAGCCCCTGTAAACAGACAAATGTGAGGTTAAAGGTATATTCGGAGTTCAGTACAAGTTTAGCTCAATCAACAGCATTTGATTAGCGCAAAATTACTTAGACTCATCCCTCCTTTTCTTTAAAACAGTATAAATCTGTGTTATAGTGAGTCACTTACAATGGAAGTCAATGGGGGGGGTTCAATGTGTAAACGTTAAAATACTCACTGTTTCAAAAGTATAGACAATATGTGTGTTAACATGATTTTACTGTGATAAAATTAGGGATTAACTGGTGTTAACCATGTACGCTCCATCTCAAATGTTTCAGAAACGATCTCAACAGTGTCTCAAATTGGGAAATTCAACCTTTCAATCAAAACGTTATCTAATTTGTAAGTTTGTTTTTTTGGCATTAAATTAAAAAAGAATGCAAAATAGAAACTTTTCACTAGTGGTCTCATATTTAAGACTCTGTCTACGTTGTGTGTGTCACCTGTTTGAGTCGGCGTGTGATGACATCAGCTCGCTCCTGTAGTTCTTCATCAGTTGATTGGCATTTGGTGGTCTTCCTCACCGCAGACATGTCTTTTGATATCTGTTCACGTCCGGCTTTCTTACTTCATTCACTATATCGCAGCATTAACTTACAGAGCAGTACATGAGTTCATGATTCAGGTCAACAGAGCAGTGGCTCCAACGTGAGACTCAATACAGAATGAATAAATGACAGAAATGAAGGTGGAGTTGGTGAGGAGGAGGAGGAGGAGGGATCCCAGATGAATTGAAAGAATAGTGTATGCAGCCTGATTTCTAATTTCTTTGAAATAAAAAACTAAAAAAATTTTTTTTTTTTTAAATCACATGTGCATAAGTATTCACACCCTTTGCCAAGACACTCAAAATTGAGCTCGGGTGCATCCTGTTTCCACTGATCATCCTTGAGATGTTTCTACAACTTGATTGAAGTCTACCTGCGGTAAATTCAGTTGATTGGACATGATTTGGAAAGGCACACACCTGTCTATATAAGGTCCCACAGTTAACAGTGCATGTCAGAGCACAAGCCATGAAGTCCAAGATATTGTCTGTAGACCTCCGAGACAGGATTGTACCGAGGCACAGATCTGGGGAAGGGTACAGAAACAGGACTACCAGGACTCTCTATAATCTATAAAGATTCACAAAAAATGTTTTTATCAAAGGTTTGTTTTTATTCACAAGTATCTCTAACAATCTCCTATCCTCTATATTCCAATGTAGGGATATATTCCATATACGCAAGGTATGCAATGCATAGAGGCGCCATGTAAAGGGGGGGCGCCAGCGGCACACTAAAGGTGGTGCAATCGGCCTCCTCGACCCCTCCAACATTGAGTGTAAGTCCTATTTAGGTTGTCCCACAAATCCTCCCTGTAATGAACGCTATTTTATGGTTTTGAAATATAGAACCCAAATTGGTTCCTTAAAAATAACTAAATGGGAGCCATATGCTAACATTGAGGGAACGTTATGTGTTATATATAGCATTCTTGGCAGGTTGTGTCTGTGGTGTTTGAACTGTGGAGATGATGTTTGTCTGATAATATAGGGAACAGAGACATTTTGACATTTTGACTAATTAGGACAGGAACTTTCTACCTCATTATCTGCTTAGTGACTTTTCACTTTCGCAATAGGCAAGGGTGATTTGGCTTGAACATTGGTGGGATACAGTGTGAAGAATTTCCATGTTTCCATTGATCATGGTATAAATATTGGGGGGTTGTATATGTATATATATATATAAAATAATATATACATAAAATTAACAGTTGAAGTCAGAAGTTTACATACACTTTGGTTGAAGTCATTAAAACTCAGTTTTTAAGCACTGCACAGATTTAATATTAGCACACTATAGTTTTGGCAAGTCGTTTAGGACATCTACTTTGTGCATGACATGAGTCATTTTTCCAACAATTGCTTACAGACCGATTGTTTCACTTTCAATTGACTATAATCACAATTCCAGTTAAATCAGTGCCTCTTTGCTTGGCATCATGGGAAAATCAAAAGAAAACAATCAAGACCTCAGAAAAACATTGTGGACCTCCTCAAGTCTGGATCATCCTTGGGAGCGACTTCCAAACACCTGAAGGTGCCACGTTCATCTGTACAGACAATAGTACACAAGTATAAACACCATGTGACCACACAGTCATCATACCGCTCAGGAAGGAGACGCCATCATGTGACCACACAGCCATCATACCGCTCAGGAAGGAGACGCCATCATGTGACCACACAGTCATCATACCGCTCAGGAAGGAGACGCCATCATGTGACCACACAGTCATCATACCGTTCAGGAAGGAGACGCATTCTGTCTCCTAGAGATGAATGTATTTTGGTGTGAAAAGTGCAAATCAATCCCAGAACAACAGCAAAGGACCTTGTGAAGATGCTGGAGGAAACAGGTGGACGAGTATCTAGATCCACAGCAAAACGAGTCCTATATGGACATCACCTGAAAGGCTCAGCAAGGAAGAAGCCGCTGCTCCAAAACCACCATATGAAAGCCAGACTTCAGTTTGCAAGTGCACATGGGGACAGAGATCTTACTTTTGGAGAAATGTCCTTTGAACTGTTTGGCCATAATGACCATCGATATGTTTGGAGGGAAAAGGGTGAAGAACACCATCCCAACTGTGAAGCATGGAGGTGCAGCAACATGTTGTGGGGGTGTTTGCTGCAGGAGGGACTGGTGCACTTCACTAAATAGATGCATCATGAGGAAGGAACATTATGTGGATATATTGAAGCAACATCTCAAGACATCAGACAGGAAGTTCCAAGTTCCGAAGTTCTTCCAAATGGACAATGACCCCCCAAGCATACCTCCAGAGTTGTGGCAAAATGGCTTAAAGACACAAAGTCAAGATATTGGAGTGGGCATCACAAAGTCCTGTCCTCAATCATAGAACATTTGTGGGCAGAACTGAAGAACAGCGTGTGCGAGCAATGAGGCCAACAAACCTGACTCAGTTACACCAGTTCTGTCTGGAGGAATGGGACAAAATTCCAGCAACTGATTGTGAGAAGCTTCTGGAAGGCGACCCAAAATATGTGACCCAAGTTAAACTATTTAAATCCAATGCTTCCAAATACTAACAAAGTGTGTGTAAACTTTCTCTCGACTATTATTCTGACATTTCACATTCTTAAAATAAAGTAGCGATCCTAACTGACCTGAGATGGGAATGTTTTCCATGATTAAATCTCAGGAAATGTGAAAAAACTGAGTTTAAATGTATTTGTCTAATGTGTGTGTAAACTTCATATAATTGTATATTTTTTATAATATTTATTTTCAAGAACATTAAGATTTTTGTGGCATTACTTTAATTAGAAAATTAAACATTCATTCTCTTTAACGTAATGGAAGGAAATTGATTTCTTGTTAATGGAAAGCAAACAATAAATAATGTATACTAGTTCAGTTGAGTTACAAACTAAATATCTATCCAGGAGGTTTAAATGACCATTGAGACACATATTTTAATGTTGCTTTTCTGTGCGTTGCCATTTGTTTCTTCTTTCATTTGTATCTGTTCCTCCTTCACACCATGAATTCATGATGCGATCTTCATTCTGGGCTGCAATGAGAGAGAAAGAAAACATGCCATCAATATACTGAAACATAAGACATATTATAGTCATTTTACATTGACTCTAAATCTTATAATCCTAAATAATCAGATGAATATCTAAGCTCTTCCAGATAACTTTGTAACCCTTTCCAGGTTTATACAAACAATTCTTGTCATGATGAATGATGTCAAGCTGGATGAATGATGTCATGATGAATGGATGATGTCATGCTGTATGAATTATGTAATGATGAATGGATGATGATGATACAGCATGACATCATTCATCATGGTGCATGAATGCTATCATAAAGAATGAATGATGTCATGATGAATGATGTCATGCTGGATGAATTATGTAATGATGAATGGATGATGATATGATGAATGAATGATGCCTTGGTGCATGAATGCTATCATAATGAATGAATGATGTCATGATGAATGATGTCAAGCTGGATGAATTATGTCATGATGAATGGATGATGATATGATGAATGAATGATGCCTTGGTGCATGAATGCTATCATAATGAATGAACGATGTCATGATGAATGATGTCAAGCTGGATGAATTATGTCATGATGAATGGATGATGATATGATGAATGAATGATGCCTTGGTGCATGAATGCTATCATAAAGAATGAATGATGTCATGATGAATGATGTCATGCTGGATGAATTATGTAATGATGAATGGATGATGATATGATGAATGAATGATGCCTTGGTGCATGAATGCTATCATAAAGAATGAATGATGTCATGATGAATGATGTCAAGCTGGATGAATTATGTCATGATGAATGGATGATGATATGATGAATGAATGATGCCTTGGTGCATGAATGCTATCATAATGAATGAATGATGTCATGATGAATGATGTCAAGCTGGATGAATTATGTCATGATGAATGGATGATGATATGATGAATGAATGATGCCTTGCTTGATGAATGATGTCATGATGAATGGATGATGTCATGCTGTATGACTTATGTCATGATGAATGGATGATGATGATACAGCATGAGATCATTCATCATGGTGCATGAATGCTATCATAAAGAATGAATGATGTCATGCTGGATGAATTATGTAATGATGAATGGATGATGATATGATGAATGAATGATGCCTTGGTGCATGAATGCTATCATAAAGAATGAATGATGTCATGATGAATGATGTCAAGCTGGATGAATTATGTCATGATGAATGGATGATGATATGATGAACGAATGATGCCTTGGTGCATGAATGCTATCATAATGAATGAATGATGTCATGATGAATGATGTCATGCTGGATGAATTATGTCATGATGAATGGATGATGATATGATGAATGAATGATGCCTTGGTGCATGAATGCTATCATAATGAATGAATGATGTCATGATGAATGATGTCATGCTGGATGAATTATGTCATGATGAATGGATGATATTATGATGAATGAATGATGCCATGATGCATGAATGCTATCATAATGAATGGATGATGTCATGATGAATGATGTCATGCTGGATGAATTATGTCATGATGAATGATGTCATGCTGGATGGATGACGTCATGATGATTGAATAATTGATGAGTGATGAATGAATGATGTAATGATGAATGATGCTATGGAGCATAAATTATGTCATAATGAATGGATGATTGTGATGATGAATGATGTCATGATGAATGGATGATGTCATGATGGATGAATGATGTCATGATGAATGGATGATGTCATGATGAATGAATGATGCCTTGGTGCATGAATGCTATCATAATGAATGAATGATGTCATGATGAATGATGTCATGCTGGATGAATTATGTCATGATGAATGAATGATGTAATGATGAATGATGCTATGGAGCATAAATTATGTCATAATGAATGGATGATTGTGATGATGAATGATGTCATGATGAATGGATGATGTCATGATGAATGATGTCATGATGGATGAATGATGTCATGATGAATGAATGTTGTCATAATGAATGACTGATGATTTATGTTTGATGGATGAATGATGTCATGATGAATGGATGATTGATGATTGAATGATGTCATGATGAATGAATGATTGAATGATGTCATGATGAATGGATGATTGATGATTGAATGATGTCATGATGAATGAATGATTGAATGATGTCATGATGAATGGATGATTGAATGTCATGATGAATGGATGATTGAATGATGTCATGATGAATGGATGATTGATGATTGAATGATGTCATGATGAATGAATGATTGAATGATGTCATGATGAATGGATGATTGAATGTCATGATGAATGAATGATTGAATGATGTCATGATGAATGGATGATTGAATGATGTCATGATGAATGAATGATTGAATGATGTCATGATGATTGAATGATGTCATGATGAATGAATGACTGAATGATGTCATGATGAATGAATGAGGATTGATGATGTTATAATGGATGATGTCATTCAGACACGTGCCTGTCTCACAGATGTTTCCAGTGAATCCGTTCACACACTGGCATCTGTTCAGCCCAACACACACACCAGCATTTCTACACGCTGGCACACATCTGACGGGTTCTGAGGAGGAGAACACACACACACACACACACACACAACACACACACACACATAAACACACACACACACATACACACACACACACAACACACACAAACCATAGACAACACACACACACACACAATGTGAAAGATGGACATTTCCAAATATTACTGAATGTAACTTTGTAACCCCTTTTTCAGCTTTATGCAAAGCAACAATTCTTGATCATTGAGCTTCTGAGATCTCTTTAGCGAGGCGTGCTCCACGTCAGCAGATGCTCCTGAATGGGACACTCAAAATGTCTGAGTGCTTTTTATAAGCCAAAGTAGCTCTAACCCACACCTACAATCTCGTTTCATGAACTGGATGCCAGGTTTCCCTAAAGCCTAGGGGTTCACTTACTTTTTCCAACCTACACTGTGAATGTTTGAATGATGTATTCAATATGAACAAGAACAACAGAATAATTTGTGTGTTATTAATTAACAGTTTGTTATAGTAATCAGATTTTATGACAACATTTATACATAAAAAAGAACCTTTTTCTTGCCACTGTATGTACATTAAATATGCTAATATATCGAAAAAGATTTCAATACATATATAGAATAACAGACAGACTTCAGAAACATTCGTTGTGTTTTTCTAGACAAAACAATTGAATATAATCTCACCTGTAACAACGATGTTTAATCTGACTGTGCTTTCACCGATGTTTGTAGCAACATAGTACTCATACTCTCCCTCGTCAGACAGATGAGTGTCAGAGATCTTCAGCGATGGATCCGTTACTGGGTTTACAAGACTGAAGCGAGGGTCACCTGATGGGCTCTCTTTCAGGAAGTGTTCAAACACTGACACTTCCTGTTTTAACCTCCTCAAAGCAACTGCGACTACTTCAATATCACCATTATGCATGTTGAAGCATCTAATAAATGTGGGCTGAGAAACAATTCCAAATGCAGGTCCACATTTAAATCTGAACAAATCTGAAAATGCATAACAAAATGAGCACGTCTACACATGATGTTCATACGGAGAATTAAAGTACCATTTTTATAGATAATATTAAGGTGCGTTCATTTTATAATCACATGCCTGACGCAGGTTTCACAGTAGAGATGACCAAACACACAGCAAACAATATGGAAGCCATTTTTACCCTGTGAGGAAAAATCTGACTCTAAAGTGTGAAGAAGATTGCACTTGCCGTCCTATCTATTTTTATCTTTCTCAATATGCTGCTTCACTATTGGGTACCTGCATCTGCTGCATATTACGAATCCGGTTTGTTTTCTGCCACGCAGTGCACATAAACCACAATTTCACACCAGTGAAACCCTCTTTGAGCCAAGGCCAAACTTTCAAAGGGACAAAAGCTACACAACACAGAGATACGGTTTCAATATCATGCTAACAACATCCTGTTCTCTTAACGTAGTGAGAAATGGTGCCAACTCAAAGCTGGTGAGGAATAGTTCACCCCAAAATAAAAAATACTGTCATTAATTACTCACCCTCATGTTGTTCCAAACCCATGGAACACAAAATGCAGCTCTTTTGCAACTGTAAAGCTCATAATAGTCCAAATGACTTCTGGAGTCATACCAGGGCTGGACGGGTAATCTGGCATACCGGGCTTTTTCCCGGTGGGCCGACGCACTTTGAGGCCGATCAGGGGCGGACTGGCCATCGCGAGAACCGAGCGGTCCGGTGTGTCGCCCCACCCACAACAAGTTTTGGGCCAGTTGTCATGTAAAATCCCAGGCCGATTTCTCTTCCCAATCCAGCCCTGAGTCATACGATAGCTCTGTGTGAGGAACAGACCAAAATTTAAGTTGTTATTTGGTGATAAATCCTTGGGACGTAACGTGCCATGCTTACATTAAAACACACATTACATTAACCTCGCGCAAACCCCGCCTCCACATACGTGGTGGACGTTGTATTTTGGCTTCGCTAGCCACCTTATTTTTCAGCTAAACTAGTTGCCTCTGATTCTGAGACCGTCAATCCACGCATCTTATAACGTGACTCGTTACCATGGAGACTCACAGCATGTGGAGACTCATGCTACTCTCGACGATCCACACACAACTCACCACACGCCCCATTGAGAGAACCACTAATCACCACCACGAGGAGGTTACCCCACGTGACTCTACCCTCCCTAGCAACCGGGACAATTTGGTTACCCCATGTGACTCTACCCTCCCTAGCAACCGGGACAATTTGCTTACCCCATGTGACTCTACCCTCCCTAGCAACCAGGCCAATTTGGTTACCCCATGTGACTCTACTCTCCCTAGCAACCGGGACAATTTGGTTACCCCATGTGACTCTACCCTCCCTAGCAACCAGGACAATTTGGTTACCCCATGTGACTCTACCCTCCCTAGCAACCGGCCCAATTTGGTTACCCCATGTGACTCTACCCTCCCTAGCAACCGGCCCAATTTGGTTACCCCATGTGACTCTACCCTCCCTAGCAACCGGCCCAATTTGGTTACCCCATGTGACTCTACCCTCCCTAGCAACTGGGACAATTTGGTTACCCCATGTGACTCTACCCTCCCTAGCAACCAGGACAATTTGGTTACCCCATGTGACTCTACCCTCCCTAGCAACCGGCCCAATTTGGTTACCCCATGTGACTCTACCCTCCCTAGCAACCAGGACAATTTGGTTGCTAAGGAGACCTGACTAGAGTCACTCCGCACACCCTGGATTCAAACTCACGTCTCCAGGTGTGATAGTCAGCACACTGGAGGTTAAGTAATGCACTAAATAGGGAGCTAGGGAGCATCCTATAGCTCTCCTATAACTGTTCTGAGACCAGTGCAGACAGACAGCACACTGGAGGTTAAGTAATGCACTAAATAGGGAGCAAGGGAGCATCCTATAGCTCTCCTATAACTGTTCTGAGACCAGTGCAGACAGACAGCACACTGGAGGTTAAGTCATGCACTAAATAGGGAGCAAGGGAGCATCCTATAGCTCTCCTATAACTGTTCTGAGACCAGTGCAGACAGACAGCACACTGGAGGTTAAGTCATGCACTAAATAGGGAGCTAGGGAGCATCCTATAGCTCTCCTATAACTGTTCTGAGACCAGTGCAGACAGACAGCACACTGGAGATTAAGTCATGCACTAAATAGGGAGCAAGGGAGCATCCTATAGCTCTCCTATAACTGTTCTGAGACCAGAGCAGACAGACAGCACACTGGAGATTAAGTCATGCACGAAATAGGGAGCAAGGGAGCATCCTATAGCTCTCCTATAACTGTTCTGAGACCAGTGCAGACAGACAGCACACAGGAGGTTAAGTCATGCACTAAATAGGGAGCAAGGGAGCATCCTATAGCTCTCCTATAACTGTTCTGAGACCAGTGCAGACAGACAGCACACTGGAGGTTAAGTCATGCACTAAATAGGGAGCAAGGGAGCATCCTATAGCTCTCCTATAACTGTTCTGAGACCAGTGCAGACAGACAGCACACTGGAGGTTAAGTCATGCACTAAATAGGGAGCAAGGGAGCATCCTATAGCTCTCTATGCAGTTAAGTGCGTTCACTCCTAAAATCTGATCAAAAGTTCAGTTTCAGGCTGCAGATGATGTTTGGATCAACATGTTTGACACACATGGGACGATGATCATCAGTATATAGATTCACCATTTATAATGTGTCATTTTATTTGAAAATGATTGACAGTGATTGGACAATGCTGGACAATACTTTCAATCTGAATGAATTATGCAAATTTCTGATGTAATGTCTGTAAAACATGAATAATCAACACTCCTGGACACATCATAAACATCTTGATGACTTTCTATAGCTTGATATTATTTAAAATGTCACAACTTAGTCCCGCTGTCCACATATGAGGACATACATTTGTAGGAAAACTACTATTTTCACAACGGGGTAAAAAAAAAAAAAAACACATAAAATATCTTTATTAGTTTGAAAAAAATAAACATACCCAACATGCAAAAACTAATATACAGAATAATATAATATGCACACACCGCCGCGAGCGTGTCGTGTCGACTGTGATTGATGTTATTGTCCTGTTTGCTCTGGACACTGGATCTTGTAGCCCACTCTGTAAGCCTGCAGATACACACGCGCCTGGTTTATCCTATAAACACATAAAGAGATATGAATCATGCATAGCTATTTAGGAAACCATTTGGATGGGACAACAGCCAATGAAACATTTTAGAGTCTTTATAAGAAAAGTTTGAGCGCAGAATGCCGCCAGTCACACACTCCAGATTACTGTGTAATAAATCTGTACATGTGGGAATAAGTCTGATCTGTCACCTGTATTTAGTACAGAGTTGGACTCCCAGCGGTCCACAGCGGTCTATGAAACTCTCCCTGAACCCTTTCCGCACAGCACGAGCCATGCTGACGACTGTAGTCACGACAGGACACGTGCTGACAGAGAGAACAACAGAATGACGTGGCATCAGGAAGACAGTAATTAGCATGATTACAGGTCTCGTCTGGTGTTTATGAGTGAATGTGTTCTTACAGTTTTTCACAGCGTATGCCGCTGGTCCCCTTCACACACACGCAGGTGTTTTGTGGGCCACAGGTGGCACCATGCTGGCATGGAGGAACACATGGTGTAGTGATAGCTACACACACAAACACACATTTACATAAGAACATGAATGAATGATGCCATGCTGGATGAACTATGTTATGATGAATGGATGATGTCATGATGATGGATGATGTCATGCTGGATGAATGATGTTATGATGAATGGATGATGTCATGATAAATGGATGATGTTATGAGGAATGAATGATGCCATGATGGATGAATTATGTCATGATAATGGATGATGTCATGATGATGGATGATGTCATGATGAATGAATGATGTCATGATGAATGGATGATGTCATGATGAATGGATGATGTTATGAGGAATGAATGATGCCATGATGGATGAATAATGTCATGATGATGGATGATGTCATGATGAATGAATGATGTCATGATGAATGGATGATGTTATGAGGAATGAATGATGCCATGCTGGATGAATTATGTCATGACGAATGGATGATGTCATGCTGGATGAATTATGTCATGACGAATGGATGATGTTATGAGGAATGAATGGTGCCATGCTGGATGGATGATGTCATGATGAATGAATGATGTCATGATGATTGAATGATTGATGAATGCATGATACCATGATGTATGACGTAACAATGAATGAATGATGCCATGCTGGATGAATTATGTCATGACGAATGGATGATGTCATGCTGGATGAATTATGTCATGTTGAATGGATGATGTTATGATGAATGGATGATGTTATGAGGAATGAATGGTGCCATGCTGGATGGATGATGTCATGATGAATGAATGATGTCATGATGATTGAATGATTGATGAATGCATGATACCATGATGTATGATGTAACAATGAATGAATGATGCCATGCTGGATGAATTATGTTTTGATGAATGGATGATGTCATGCTGGATGAATGATGTCATGATGAATGGATGATGTCATGATGGATGATGTCATGCTGGATGAATGATGTCATGATGATGGATGATGTCATGCTGGATGAATGATGTCATGATGAATGAATGATGTCATGATGAATGGATGATGTCATGATGGATGAATTATGTTTTGATGAATGCATGATGTCATGATGAATGGATGATGTCATGATGAATGAATTATGTCATAATGATGGATGATGCCATGTTGGATAAATTATGTTTTGATGATTGAATGATGTCATGATGAATGAATGATACCATGATGAATGATGTAACAATGAATGAATGATGTAACAATGAATGAATGATGTCATGATGAATGGATGATGTAATGATGAATGAATTATGTCATGATAATGGATGATGTCATGATAATGGATGAATAATGTCATGATAATGGATGATGTCATGATGAATGAATGATGTCATGATGAATGAATGATACCATGATGAATGATGTAACAATGAATGAATGATGTAACAATGAATGAATGATGTCATGATGAATGGATGATATAATGATGAATGAATTATGTCATGATAATGGATGATGTCATGATAATGGATGAATTATGTCATGATAATGGATGATGTCATGATGAATGAATGATGTCATGATGAATGAATGATGTCATGATGGATGAATTATGCCATGATAATGGACGATGTCATGATGATTGAATGATTGATGAATGAATGATACCATGATGTATGATGTAACAATGAATGAATGATGCCATGCTGGATGAATTATGTTTTGATGAATGATGTCATGATGAATGGATGATGTCATGATGGATGAATGATGTCATGATGAATGGATGATGTCATGATGAATGAATTATGTCATGATAATGGATGATGTCATGATGAATGAATGAGGATTGATGATGTTATAATGGATGATGTCATTCAGACACGTGCCTGTCTCACAGATGTTTCCAGTGAATCCGTTCACACACTGGCATCTGTTCAGCCCAACACACACACCAGCATTTCTACACGCTGGCACACATCTGACGGGTTCTGAGGAGGAGAACACACACACACACACACACACACACACACACACACACACAGAAAACACACACTGTGAAAGATGGACATTTCCAAATATTACTGAATGTAAAATAGAGTTCATGTGTGTTTCTGACTATGCTATACTTTAAACATGAGTGTGTGTGTGTGTGTGTGTGTGTGTGTATCACCTATCTGACAGCGAGCTCCTTGCCAGCCATCTAAGCAGCTGCAGGTGTTGACATTAACACACCTGCCACCATTCACACATGGAGGAGAGCAGAGCGCTGCAACACACACACACACACCTTTAGATCGGAAATGCACATTCACTGAAATGTTTAAATCACAGGCACACATACTCACGAGTGAGACACTGTGGTCCGGTGTAGTCCGAGGGACACTGGCAGGTGTTTGGAGCGACACACCGTCCACCATTACCACACGGCAACTCACACACAGCTGAGACAAACACATCAACAACAACGTTACAGAGTGTGTGTTGGTGTGGACTTACTTGGCTGTAGTTTGGGGACATTTTGTTTCTCCAATTTAATAGCAAATAGAAATCCTCTCAAAGATGATCCATTCAGCGGTCACCTGTGTGGCAGCCCTCTCCCGTCCAACCCGTCGGGCACAGACAGATGTTCCACCTCATACAAGAACCTCCGTGAGCACATGGAGGAGAACACATGGCTTTATAACACACACACACACACACACATTTTTATTCTTGTTATTTTGTGTGCCGCATATGTGTATAATAGATACAATCAGTTTCGTCCAATCAGAATTCAGAGTTCTAAACAAACACACGTCACTATACCTGAGCATCCTGGTCCAGGGTAACCAGGCGGGCAATCGCAGGTGTTCGGAGCGACACACACACCATTATTCTGACAGACAGGCTCACAAACCGCTGAAGAGAGAGAGTGAGAGAGAGACATGTAGACAGAACTGAAAGAGATGTGCTGGTGTGATATACGGAGTGTGTAATACAGAGGAATGGTGGCAGTGACTCACGTTGGCATTTTGTGGGGGCATCTTTACGTGATTCAAAGCCAGACCGACAGCTGCAGTTAAAACCACTGGCATAATTCACACACACCTGCTCGCAACCTCCATTAAAACTCACACACTCGTCCATATCTGCAGAGAGAGAGAGAGAGAGAGAGAGAGAGAGAGAGAGAGAGTGAGTGAGAGTGAGTGAGAGTGAGTGAGAGAGTGAGTGAGAGTGAGTGAGAGTGAGTGAGAGAGTGAGTGAGAGTGAGTGAGAGTGAGTGAGAGAGTGAGTGAGAGAGTGAGTGAGAGAGTGAGTGAGAGTGAGTGAGAGTGAGTGAGAGAGTGAGTGAGAGAGTGAGTGAGAGAGAGAGAGAGTGAGTGAGAGAGTGAGTGAGAGTGAGTGAGAGTGAGAGAGTGAGTGAGAGTGAGTGAGAGTGAGTGAGAGAGTGAGTGAGAGTGAGTGAGAGTGAGTGAGAGAGTGAGTGAGAGAGTGAGTGAGAGTGAGTGAGAGAGTGAGTGAGTGAGTGAGAGTGAGTGAGAGTGAGTGAGAGTGAGAGAGTGAGTGAGAGAGTGAGTGAGAGTGAGTGAGAGAGTGAGTGAGAGTGAGTGAGAGTGAGTGAGAGAGTGAGTGAGAGAGTGAGTGAGAGTGAGTGAGAGAGTGAGTGAGTGAGTGAGAGTGAGTGAGAGTGTGAGAGAGAGAGAGAGTGAGTGAGAGAGTGAGTGAGAGTGAGTGAGAGTGAGAGAGTGAGTGAGAGTGAGTGAGAGTGAGTGAGAGAGTGAGTGAGAGTGAGTGAGAGTGAGTGAGAGAGTGAGTGAGAGAGTGAGTGAGAGTGAGTGAGAGAGTGAGTGAGTGAGTGAGAGTGAGTGAGAGTGAGTGAGAGAGTGAGTGAGAGAGTGAGTGAGAGTGA
>JAVLUX010000236.1:1455000-1470000 GCA_032164185.1 Moxostoma hubbsi
CACATCCGGGTCACGGCACCACTGTAACAGCCCTGCTCGACCCGCTCGGAGCGGGATTTGAACCGGGGTCTCCAGCTTGGGAGGCAGGCATGCTAGGCTACAGCCCCTAGCGTCAGTCACTAGTGCGCCTCTTCAGGAGAGTGAGGTTTACACATACTGCACAAATACATACCAGCTGGCTCCCGTTACATCTTTGTAATATCTTTGTTTTGATTCTTTCGGTTGACCGGACTCACACCAGACTTCAGCCAAATGCTATTTCTCATAAAGGTGTTTGTTTCACAGCCAGAGCCAGAAGGCAGATCTGGCCCACATCTGGTTGCCATCTGAGTAGGGTTTACAGTGTAGGACTATTTAGATTTTTATTTTTCTTGCATTGTGATATTATTTGTATTATTATTAGATATTATTAGTATTTGTAGTGCCTTTGTGCTCATCTAAATAAAAACAACAACAACAACAAAATTGCATTACAGTAAGGATTAATTTTCTGTACCCTATATATATATTGAAATGTGTTCTGGGCATGTTTTTGTGAGATTTAGCCATACACCTAAATCATATAACATTGCTACACTTTCAACTCCATGCCGCCTATGAAGTGCACTTCAAAGGGAGCTCAAACAAAGAGTTCCATAAAACTGCTGCACGTTTGGGGGTCGAGCTCAGTTTTAACCAAAAACATGAAGAGAACCGTTTTCATCCTCCTACAAACTTCCATACATGAGACATTATTTACATCATTGTTTTAATGTAGGCTACTTTATACTGAATACGTAACAAAACTGCAGTAAATGCAATGCAACCAAGTGTGACTCAACATGACAATAGCAACGAATCAAACAGTGAACCAAGACATAAAGACACAAAACTCAGTTGATATAAAGATGCCACTTACAAAACACACACCTGAAAATAACGGAGCTCGTGCGGCACGCGGAGAACAAAACACGTTCACAAGCGATCAGCTGCTCGATTCCTGAATGACTCTTTTACTGACTCGAGTTCTAAATGATTCATACAGAAATGACTCGAGTGACTCTTTACAGATGCAACGGCCAGTCTTGCGGTCTAACATGCTTCCATAATCAAAAGTGTTTATCAACATTAACATTAAATATTATTCGTTACTGTTACAGTTACATGATGCACATTAATACAACACAAAATGTAACAAAGTGAACGAATCAAAAGAGTCGAACACACGCGAGTCAGCGTAAAGATTCGAAATTCCTCTCCATGCAGCACTCCCGCTGAGAGAATTCCACATCCTGTAATTTAACTCTTTCCTTCCCATTCATGGATACATTCAATTCACTAAAGCTGCAAGTGAAATATACTATTTTAAAAAGTGCTATTTTAATGCATAAAACATCACAACATTGATTTTGTTATTATGATAAACAAGTTGGATATTCAACAACTACTTTTTTCTAATAACTAAAGTCAATTAAATATATACTCTTGTGGACCAAAATTGATTCAAAAGATTTTTTTTTAATCCCATTTTCTCCTAATATGAAATGCCCAATTCTCACTACTTACTAGTTCCTTGTGGTGGCGTAGTGACTCAATCCGGGTGGTGGAGGACGAATCTCAGTTGCCTCCGCTTCTGAGACCGTCAATCCGCGCATCTGATCACGTGACTCGTTGTGCATGACACCGCGGAGACTCACAGCATGTGGAGACTCATGCTACTCTCCACGATCCACACACAACTCACCACACGCCCCATTGAGAGAACCACTAATCACCACCACGAGGAGGTTACCCCATGTGACTCTACCCTCCCTAGCAACCGGGACAATTTGGTTACCCCATGTGACTACCCTCCCTAACAACCGGCCCAATTTGATTACCCCATGTGACTCTACCCTCCCTAGCAACCGGGACAATTTGGTTACCCCATGTGACTACCCTCCCTAGCAACCGGGCCAATTTGGTTACCCCATGTGACTCTACCCTCCCTAGCAACCGGGACAATTTGGTTACCCCATGTGACTCTACCCTCCCTAACAACCGGCTCAATTTGGTTACCCCATGTGACGCTACCCTCCCTAGCAACCGGGACAATTTGGTTACCCCATGTGACTCTACCCTCCCTAGCAACCAGGACAATTTGGTTACCCCATGTGACTACCCTCTCTAGCAACTGGCCCAATTTGGTTACCCCATGTGACTCTACCCTCCCTAGCAACCAGGACAATTTGGTTACCCCATGTGACTACCCTCTCTAGCAACTGGCCCAATTTGGTTACCCCATGTGACTCTACCCTCCCTAGCAACCAGGACAATTTGGTTACCCCATGTGACTACCCTCCCTAGCAACCGGGCCAATTTGGTTACCCCATGTGACTCTACCCTCCCTAGCAACCGGGACAATTTGGTTACCCCATGTGACTACCCTCCCTAGCAACCGGGCCAATTTGGTTACCCCATGTGACTCTACCCTCCCTAGCAACCGGGACAATTTGGTTACCCCATGTGACTCTACCCTCCCTAACAACCGGCTCAATTTGGTTACCCCATGTGACGCTACCCTCCCTAGCAACCGGGACAATTTGGTTACCCCATGTGACTCTACCCTCCCTAGCAACCAGGACAATTTGGTTACCCCATGTGACTACCCTCTCTAGCAACTGGCCCAATTTGGTTACCCCATGTGACTCTACCCTCCCTAGCAACCAGGACAATTTGGTTACCCCATGTGACTACCCTCCCTAGCAACCGGCCCAATTTGGTTGCCTAGGAGACCTGTCTGGAGTCACTCAGCACACCCTGGATTCAAACTCGCGACTCCAGGTGTGATAGTCAGCGTCAATACTCGCTGAGATACCCAGAACCCCCAGAAGAATTTGTTAAAAATAAACACATTTGTGGGTAAAAAAATACAGAAAACATTGGTTGTTACTATTAGATGTGATCTAAACGTCCCTTTTTCAGGACACTCTATTTTAAAGGTAATTTTGTAAAAATCCAAATAACTTTACAGCTCTTTATTGTAAAGTGTTTAAACAATGTTTTCCATTGAACCATAAACCATTAATGAGCATGCACCTGTGGAACGGTCGTTAAGACACTAACAGCTCACAGACAGCAATTAAGGTCACACTTGGGACACTAAAGAGACTTTTCTACTGACTCTGGAAAACACCAAAGAAAGATGCCCAGGGTCCTGCTCATCTGAGTGAATGTGCCTTAGGAATGCTGCATAGAGGCATGAGGACTGCGGATGTGGCCAGGGCAATAAATCGCAATGTCTGTACTGCGAGACGCTTAAGACAGGGAGACCGGAAGGACAGCTGATCGTCCTCACAGTGGCAGACCACGTGTAACAACACCTGCACATAATCGGTACATCCGAATATCACACCTGCGGGACAGGTACAGGATGGCAACAACAACTGCCCGAGTTACACCAGGAACTCTCAATCCCTCCATCAGTGCTCAGACTGTCCGCTGAGACTGAGGGCTTGTAGTCCTGTTGTACGGCAGGTCCTTACCAGACATCACCGGCAACAACGTCGCCTACGGGCACAAACCCACCGTCGCTGGACCAGACTGGCAAAAAGTGCCCTTCACTGACGAGTTGTGGTTTTCTCTCACCAGGGGTGATGCTCGGACTCACGTTTATCGTCGAAGGAATAAGCGTTGCACCGAGGCCTGTACTCTGGTGGTGGAGGGTCCGTCATGGTCTGGGGCGATGTGTCACAGCATCATCATCTGGGACCTGTTGGATCGGAGGGTGAGGGCTAGGGCCATTCCCCCCAGAAATGTCCGGGATCGTGCAAGTGCCTTGGTGGAAGCGTGGGGGAACATCTCACAGCAAGAACTGGCACATCTGGTGCAGTCCATGAGGAGGAGACGCACTGCAGTACTTAATGCAGCTGGTGGCCATTTTTGATTTTGACCCCCCTTTGTTCAGGGGCACATTATCCCATTCCTGTTAGTCACATGTCTGTGAAACTTGTTCAGTTCATGTCTTAGTTGTTGACTCTTTTTATGTTCATAAAGATATTTACACATGTTACATTTGCTGAAAATAAAAGCAGCTAAATGTGAGAGGACGTTTATAACTTCAGCTTTAACTAAAATTCTCATTCTGGACAACGTGGAGGCAGATGGTGCAAATCTTCTGCTTTATTGAGGATGTGGTCAATAATGATTATATAAAAATACACAGAACGAGACAATCACATTTAGAGCTCTTTTATTAACCAATATTCATCCGGCAATGGTAGTGTGTGAACGTTTGTGACTGAGTGTTTATTAGATCTTGTTGAAAGCCGCAACGTCCACACTCTGAATCTGCAACGAGAGAGGCACAAAACACATTATAAACAAAACGGCCATTAATAGTACAAATGCAATTCTGGGGAAGTCAACTTGACTCACATAGTCCTCAAACTTGGTGATCTCCTCCTCCAGGAAGTCTGTTCCCACTTTATCGTCTTCAACCACACAGTTGATCTGGAGCTTTTTGATGCCGTAACCGACGGGAACCAGTTTAGACGCACCCCAGAGCAGCCCGTCCACCTGCACCGACCGCACGCACTCCTCCAGCTTCAACATGTCCGTCTCATCGTCCCACTGAGAACGAGACAGCACAAGAGTGAGACAGGCAAAAAGTGTCAAACAACGGACAAATACAGCTGCAAAAATCCGTTCACAATTCAGCATCTTCAATGTGTTGGTATGACGTTGCCCAAGTTTGTTGCCAGTCAGATGAATTCCCTATGAGGAGTATTTCAATTACAGAGCATGCCATTTTCAAACAATCCAAAATGACTGACTTCCTGTTGGGTGGAGCTAATGTCTGTGGTGGCTTGATGAGATCTACATGACATTATATGGGATCTAAATGACATTATTATTAAAAAAATGCCCACATTTGGTGCTTGTCACATAAATCCCCTAGTAGGAGTATTTCAAATTCCAGAGCATACATTTTTCAAACATTGCAACATGGCAGACTTCCTATTGGGCAGAGCCTATGACTACAAGGGTGAAAGTTGTCCGGCGTGATGAGATCTACAGAATCTCACAAAAGTGAGTACGCCCCTCACATTTTTGTAAATATCTGATTATATCTTTTCATGTGACGACACTGAAGAAATGACACTTTGCTACAGTATACAGCTTGTATAACTCAACACACAGCCATTAATGTCTAAACCGCTGGCAACAAAAGTGAGTACACCCCTCACATTTTTGTAAATATTTGATTATACCTTTTCATGTGACAACACTGAAGAAGTGACACTTTGCTACAATGTAAAGTAGTGAGTGTACAGCTTGTGTAACAGTGTAAATTTGCTGTCCCCTCAAAATAACAACACACAGCCATTAAAGTCGAAATCACTGGCAACAAAAGTGAGTACACCCCTAAGTGAAAATGTCCAAATTGGGCCCAATGTGTCAATATTTTGTGTTGGCCACCATTATTTTCCAGCACTGCTTTACATTGTAGCAAAGTTTTTTTTCAAAGACTGTTGTAAGGGCCACACTTCCTGCTGCCAGTTGGTGGCGCTATGACCATGACCCACAGTAGGTACATCAATGTGATCAGCCCCCAAGGCCAAACATACGGGTCAATTTTGTTGTAAATCACACGATGCACGCAGAAGATATGAACAACCCCTTAATGTGGTCGAAATCACCACTGCAGGTACGTACAGGTTTGACGTCCAGCAGGATGGAGGATTTGGCGATGAGGACGGGTTTCTTCGCTTTTTTCGCGGCGTATTCCTGCAGCCGCTGCTCTTTCAGTCTCTCGGCCTCTTCATCCACCTCTTCATCACTGCCGAACAGGTCAATGTCATCATCACCATCCTCCTCCTCTTCCTCTGGAGCAGGCGGGGCTTTCTGAGGGGGCGGAGCAGATTTCTGAGCAGCAACGGGAGTCGTTCCATTAACGGTTAGTGTTGATGATCTCTTCTCCAGAGCGGAGACGCGACTCTCCATCTTAATGAGAGCTGAACGCAACTCACCCACCACTAACACACAGAAGATAAAGGAAATAGCAGTGCTTACAATGCAGCAAAAGAATAGTGTTGAAGTTTAAGGTAAATAATCCTAAAAGAGAGAGATTGATGGCAATATGCAGACCAATGCACAAACCTTTGTGTAGACTCTGGTTCTCTAGTTCAAGGTCCTTCATGCGTGCGTCGAGTTCTCCATAATCTGCAGCGCTTCCTCCAGCACTCTGAACACACATGGAGAACAGAAGTGTGTGAGGTTAAAACCACAACAAAACATCACAGTTTCCATCAGACACTTAGAAGAATCAGGGTTAGCTGCAAACACTTACACAAACACTATTAAGAGAACACATGGACATGCCAACTACTCATGAAACACAACATATATTTTGTTAGAAGTTTGGACATACACTGATATATGTCAGTCAACTCTCTTACTCTAAGGCTGGGCCACATAACAACAAATTTGACCACGATATTTTCAACCTTTTGACGATTTTCCAGCTTAATATTTATGCATTTGCTCTGAAGGTAAAAAGGTTAATTTATTATTATTTATTTTTTTTAAATGAGGAAATGTAATTTAAAGCCAACAGCCATTATTGCCGAGTAGATTCAAAATGATATTAATTAAAAACAATCTAAAAAGTTTCCACATTTTTATTCACTTAATGAAATCAAGGAAACATTTTAATTGATCATGTTCATTTATTTGCACCAACATAACTACATAAGTTATATTTACCACCTGATATTTTAGGGATGCACCGATTTGAAAATTGCTCGGCAATACCATTTACTGTTTTAACCAAAAACAATAGTGTGATACCGATATTTTGCAACATACCTTATTTGGTCATCACACCACGTGAAACTATTGTGAGTGGGCACGCAAAACTATTGCGAGTGGGCACGCAAAACTATTGCGAGTGGGCACGAGAAACTATTGCGAGTGGGCACGAGAAAATATTGGGAGTGGGCACGAGAAACTATTGCTAGGGCATATTGCGTGGGCACGCGAAACTATTGCGAGTGGGCACGCGAAACTATTGCGAGTGGGCACGCGAAACCATTGCTAGGGCATATTGCAAGTGGGCACGAGAAACTATTGCGAGTGGGCACGTGAAACCATTGCTAGGGCATATTGCGAGTGGGCACGAGAAACTATTGCGAGTGGGCACGCGAAACCATTGCTAGGGCATATTGCGAGTGGGCACGCGAAACTATTGCGAGTGGGCACGTGAAACTATTGCGAGTGGGCACGCGAAACTATTGCAAGTGGGCACGAGAAACTATTGCGAGTGGGCACGTGAAACTATTGCGAGTGGGCACGTGAAACTATTGCAAGTGGGCACGAGAAACTATTGCGAGTGGGCACGCGAAACCATTGCTAGGGCATATTGCGTGGGCACGCGAAACTATTGCGAGTGGGCACGCGAAACCATTGCTAGGGCATATTGCAAGTGGGCACGAGAAACTATTGCGAGTGGGCACGTGAAACCATTGCTAGGGCATATTGCGAGTGAGCACGAGAAACTATTGCGAGTGGGCACGCGAAACTATTGCATGGGCACGCAAAACGTATCGCGAGTGGGCACGCAAAACATTTTATTCTTTATTTTGGTCGATTTATAGGTACATCCTTAATATATTTTCCACTAAAACATTTTAATACATAAAAGATTGTCGGATGGTGACAATGAGTGACTGAGTTTTCAATCAAATTGGCAACAAAATGCTGTTTGGTCCCTCTATTTAAAAATAGGTAAATAAATAAATAAATAAAAATCACCCTTTTCTGACATTTTTAGAGCAAATACATAAATATCAATATAGCGGTTACAAATCCTTGATTTATTTTATGTAACAAAAGAGTACCAAATTTACACTAACACAAAAGTAAACAAACAAATAAACACATGAGAACGCATGCACAGCTGACAGGTTTCTTTTCAAACATCCTGAAACAGCATGCGTGCATGCACACACATTTCACGCAGTAACCAACTTGAGCTGGTTTGGTGTGTGTTTTCACACACACACTTACAGGGGCGGCGATGTGGGAGGGGTTTGAAATGTTATGGGCGGGGCCTCTACTTGGCTGCAAGGTTGTCTTCAGCTGAAGGAAAGATTATTAATGAGGAAAGAGAATACAGAGAGGAGGAGAATGTACAGGATAGACGGGTTTTTTGTTTTTTATATTTCTTCCCTTTTTCTCCCCAATTTGGAATGCCCAATTCCCAATGCGCTCCAAGTCCTCGTGGTGGCGTAGTGACTCGCCTCAATCCGGGTGGCGGAGGATGAATCTCAGTTGCCTCCACGTCTGAGACCGTCAATCCGCGCATCTTATCACGTGACTTGTTGAGCGTGTTACCATTGAGACGTAGCGGGTGTGGACGCTTCACGCTATTCTCCGCGGCATCCACGCAAACTCGCCACGCGCCCCACCGAGAGCGAGAACATTATAGTGACCACGAGGAGGTTACCCCATGTGACTCTACCCTCCCTAGCAACCGGGCCAATTTGGTTGCTATGGAGACCTGACTGGAGTTTCTCAGCACACCCTGGATTCAAACTCACAACTCCAGGTGTGATAGTCAGCGGCAATACTCGCTGAGATACCCAAAAACCCTTCTATCCGCGGGGACCGAGTTGACAACCCGTGTTTACAGGAAGAACTAGTCACATGAATTGCTAAAGTTGGCTAAGTGGCTTTAAATCTTTGAATCTCGGTATGTGAGACTCAGATGTACCTCGTTGAATTTAACTGAAGGTTTTTCATTCGACTCACCCCAGCGAGAGATTTCTGGATGTTCTCTCGCGCTCTAGCGATGTCCTGAAGAATACTGTTAGCTCCAGTGTCCTGTGATGTGATAGAAAGAGACAGAACCCAGTTCTGTAATGGCACTTTTCCGCTGCACGTTACGTTCGACTCGACTCGCTTTACTTTTCTGAGCTTGGCAGTTTAGTGACGCCTCAACGTGGGCGGGATTATAGGCTGATCGTCATAGTTGCACCGCCTCTACTGCCGTGACATCATCTTATACATGACACAAAACAATAAACAATAACACGAGCGCTAGCTGTTAGCTGCTAGCTCATTGTGCTGCATAAAGCAGTTGTTGATGGTGATTTTACACAAGTGTAACAGTTAAATTGATCTGGTTGTTTTAGAAGCTTCCAGTAGCTGCTCAACTAAATAAAGTGAAGCTTTCAAGCGGAGTAACAAAACGTACCATCCTCCATCATGGACGCCAACAACGCCGTGACCGCGTCCAACGCGCTCTCCGTCCCATTGCTCGCCGGTTTAGCTAGCGTCCATTTGGTCGAACCACTTCCACTTTTCCATGATGTTTATATTTACGATTCCCTGCTCTGTTGGTCGGTCCGGTGGTAGCCGCGTGCGGCCAACAACTGAGACGCTTCCTGAAAGACCTTTTAGTTTCGCTACGTTTCGTTCGTCGCTAACGAGAGGAACGTCTGCACCTCGTTTATTGACCATGGCTGGTTTTGCGCACAGACATTTCTCTTTACAATTGGAAAGTCGCGTGAACGAATGATACCGCTATCGCTGTTGCTAACTTTAAAACTAGCGGGTTGATGTCACGTGTCGCAAATCCAGTGACGCTGGTAGTGACGATTCTCCCCGACCAATCAGTGATCTGCAGGGAACCTCGACCGAGTTGGAAACGTACCAGGTTCCATCCACAGTGGAACAGTCCCAAAAAGCGAGCAGAGTCGAGTCGATTTATACCGTGCAGTGGAAAAGCCCATAAGTGTACATACTGCAAAAACAAGTAGTATGCCAATCTGAACAAACGCAATGAGCATTTTTGTACCTTTTTGGGCTGCGTAGGTCCATTCACTTTCTCGTAAAACTGCCGTTCTGCATCATCATAACGGGACTTCTCGAACCAGATCCTCTCCTGTGCCAAACAGTGCTCTGCAGTCATTCTGAAACAAATACACACGCAAAACCTGTAAAAACCCCCAAAAACAATCACAATAACACTGGTCTCTATGTAAGACTATAAGACTATAACAAAACTATCTTTAAAGTTATGTTACACTTTAGGAATCTGGCATTAGAGCGTGTTATTAAACTGGTACGGACTCCAGTATGTGACTTTTATTCTATCTTTTTGCCCTTAATGAGGATGATGGTATGTGTGGGACTGTAGTGTAGAGCCACAATCCATGTTAATGCAACCATGCAGAACTATTCAACAAAACAAAAATAAGCAAATGAAGAGAACCAAAAGAAATACACAACTCAATTCAGACAAATGACTCTTCCAAGCCAACACAACGGAGAAAAGGATGAAAGTGTAAAACGGGAAACAAGGAAAATGCATTGGACGACATGAGGAAAAACATAAGGTGGCATGAAGCTGGTGGACAACAGAAGATGTATTATTTGGCAGTATGAACGAGCACATATGTGTGTCACACTAAAGAAAGGAAAATATCATTTTTGGGTGAAGTATTCTTTTAATGTTACCTACAATGGCACGCGACAGTGCCCACCCACTTCTTCAGCCATCTTGGTTCCGGAAGTATTTTTCCCATTCACTTTTTTTCCATTTTGATTACATAAAATCCTTCATAACAGAGTTGTACGCCATGAACCAAACCAACCAGCTTCGAGGTGGCAAACTTTCGATTTGATGCAATAAAATATTAGAAAATTGGATAAAGAAACAAGACTGGGTACGTAACGTCCAAAACCCATGTTTTGATGAATGATGCAGTCGAATTAAAAATGATGTGAAAATATAAAACCATTAATTTAAAAGGAGCAACATGTTTTTAAGACTTGCAAAGGCCCTGGTAGTCAAGGGCCCCTGGGCACTGGCCCCATTGGCCCGGTCGGTAAACTGTCCCTGGTAATACAATTACAGCATTGAAGCATAAAAATGTTATCAGAGATGCTAGTTCTCCGAAAACAATGCTACAACCATTATATGCTACTTTGAAATGTCCGTTCCGGAATTTCGGTTTGTGTTTTGGCCTGTGATCCCGCCCACTGCCCATTTCCCAATAGTATTTCGACACCCCGGGTTGCCAGATTTGAAACAAGCTAGTGGGCACAGCGCCTCAGCCACGGACGCCAGCCATAGGCTAACATTGATTGACAGATTTATACAAAATCCAAAAGGGCTGGTTAATAATTTGCAAACAGAAAGATTAGCTTAACACCAACTTACAGTGTAAAGCTCGTCGCTTGCCATTGTCAGTTTGCTCATTCCTGTTGCGTGGCCTCAACTTGGCAACCCGCGTGAGCATTGAGTCTGGGGAGGCGGCGGCGAGGGAGACACCTCTCTCCAATATTTTGAATTTGGACTGCAGTGCCCATTTTAAACCCTTGATGTCAATGTTACATATTGCTCCTTTAAAGCTGTTTAAAGTAAAAAAAAAACAATATATTTAAATTTTATTGCAAATTATTCCGATATTTGCCAATATTCCAGTAGTTTGAGATTGGGATGCAACGATATATCAGCTACCGATCTTTATCGGCTAATTATTGACCAAATTAAAACCATCGTAAAATCGGCTGCAAAATGCAGATATTGAACTTATAAATAAATTATTTAAATGCACAATCCAGAAATAATAATAGCGACAATATGTAGACTAGAGTTGGCACTCCTAAGAACATGTAATATTAAATTTTTATTCTCTCTTTCTCACATTAATACGGAAAAGTACCATAAACGGACGTGACCGTTGTGCAAACGGCACTTATCTATAGACTACATGACGAGGGAAACCATCCAAAACGCTTCGAGACCAGCAGACTTTGACTTCTGAGATTGGTATGATATTCATTAATGCTTCATTACTGATACATGATTGATTGAATAAAGATTGAAATCGCAATATGGCCTTACGTGATTAATAAACCTTAAAAGGCTGCGTTTCTGCATTCAGCGCTGTGTGAGCAAGCGGCGCCCTCTAGCGGTCTGAACGGCATTATCCATTATACTACTATATAGCAGATTTAAAAGGGGGGTTTGTTGCTTTGATTTAAACTTTATTTTTCCATAATGTGGTTGACATTTCCATGGAATTGCCCAGCTTCTGAATAGTATGTATTTGTAATGTTCAATAGTATATTGAATTGTAAAACGTGTGTTCTGTTGTATGAAACTGCAAAAACGTTAAACAAAATGTAAAAATGTTGACCCGTCAACAGATCCGAGCCATGTTCAATGGAAATTATTTATTGCTAGAACAGTCTCTGTACATAGTGACCCTAATGACAAAATTTCGATATAGGTGCATCGCTAGTTTGAGAGTGTAGGGAAACCGAGTCAACTGCATCATTCACGTGGCGTAGGCGGAGGTCTTTTGGCGTGACTCTACGATTGGTAGATTCCTCTTTAGGATTATGGGTAGTGTAGTTCTGCTATTTAACACGATGATGAAATAACGCACACTGATGGCTTCAACAGAAGCGTATACTATCGTTTGACAACCGCCAAGCTCACGGTAGATCGGTCCTTAAATGTTATCGTTTAAAATGAATTTACATATGGCGAAAATGAATGTGATTTTTACATTCGTAATGACACTGTTGCTTTAAAGTGGGTATGATAGTGACATCACATTGCTGTAAACTTTTTAAACTAAGCAAATTGTTAAATTAATACTAAATAAAGCATGAAATGTGTGCATTCGTTCCAGATTATTGATTGAGTCATACTTCTTCCAAAAATTGCTAGAATGGTTAACCGGCGTTTCGACGGATCTTGCCGCAGCTCCTTCGTAGAAACGAGTCTCCGCTTCCACAAAGCGTCCGCGATCAAGCCACACCCTCTCGCTGTCCGCATGCAGGAAATAGTACTGCGCAGATTCTTGATTGGCGGAGACATCATCAGGATTCTGCTGGCTACGTTTAGCAGCGGGCTTCGTCTCGTTCGCCGCAATGTCATTTCGACGTTCCGAGTTGGAATATTCGTTGTTGGCCGGTGGCTGGTTACGTCTGTACAAGTTTTGATAGTAAGACGCCTCTGCTCTATCAAAAAGTGGCTTCTGTAGCCACACCCCAATTAAGGGCGGCTGCAGGCAAGGAAGGCCGTTGATTGGTTTTGAAGCCGGAGTGGGAGGAGTGGGAGTTTGTGATTGGTAGCCCTCATCGCATGGTGTCTGGGAGGGATGGCCGGTACCCTGTAGTGGAAGAGATCTTGGCGTCACCGACGGGATCTGATCTTTTGGAAAGCGTCCCACAAAATTGCTCTCGGCTTGGTCAAAGTCGGGTTTATTTACCCGTACGGCCTGATTGACATGGTGACAGGCCTCCTGATCGACATGGTGACAGGCCTTCTTGTTTCGAGAGGACATGGTAGAGCTTGCGGGAGCAGTTGTGCCATTCGGACGCTCCTGAAGTCGGGTATAGTACATGCTCTCCGCTCGCTCGTACACGACGCGGTTGAACCACACCACAGCGCACTCCGATTTCAGACCTTCAAGTGCTGCATTGGACAAACGCCCCCTGCTGCTGGCGGAGGTGGTACGGTCCGACTGGCCTTCAGTAGAATTGGACTGATCCAAAGCAGAATTCCGGGAGCTTCTGTTGCGCATTTTCTTGAGTCCAGAAATACAGAAGTAGAGGAGGATAAATCAATGAGAAAGGAGAAAAGGAGAGTGACAGGGAACTAGAGAGTTAATAACAGAGCAGTAGGTAAACATTAAAGGTGAAGTGTGCAACTTATTCAAGTTGAAATACCCGTAACGGTTCATGTTTCGACATCAAAAGCCGAAAACAACTTGGTTATTTCCAATCTCATGCAAACGTGTTTTTCTGGCATTGTCGGAATTATTAAATAAGCCAATTTTTGGTTGACAAATGTGAATATTTTTAAAATGTAGTTTAAAAGATCTGTCAAGTTTGCGAAATGTAATTTTGGTGTCCAATAATAATAATATACAAATATTTATAACATTTTCTACAAAAATTGATTGTGATGTAACCATCAAGAAAAAAGGTATTAAAGTACTTTCTTTGCACCTTGAAAAAAAGCGAGTGTACACAACTTAGGTTTAAAACTAGTGCTGTCAGAATTAACACGTTAACGCGTGCGATTACTTTTAATGTTAAATGCATTTATCGTTAATACGGCATAAACGCTGGTATGAAGGGCGGAAACTTTATATTGTGTCCACCCGGAGTCATTACACTGACACACATGCCACAGTGCCAGAGCCCTTCTACCAAGTAGAGCCAACAAGCTAAGCATAAAATAGCATAAAATGGGCGGAAATGTCTAAATACACCAGTTTATCCAAAGTGACTTCCAGTGCATTTATTACAGGGACAATCCCGCCGGAGCAACCTGGAGTTAAGTGTCTTACTCAAGGACACAATGGTGGTGGCCGTGGGGATCAAACCAGCAACCTTCTGATTACCAGTTATGTGCGTTAGCCCACTACGCCACCACCAAAGTGACTTCCAGTGCATTTATTACAGGGACAATCCCGCCGGAGCAACCTGGAGTTAAGTGTCTTACTCAAGGACACAATGGTGGTGGCCGTGGGGATCAAACCAGCAACCTTCTGATTACCAGTTATGTGCGTTAGCCCACTACGCCACCACCAAAGTGACTTCCAGTGCATTTATTACAGGGACAATCCCGCCGGAGCAACCTGGAGTTAAGTGTCTTACTCAAGGACACAATGGTGGTGACTGTTGGGATCGAACCAGCAACCTTCTGAATTACCAATATGTGCTTTAGCCCACTACGCCACCACCAAAGTGACTTACAGTGCACTTATTACAGGGACAATCCCCCCGGAGCAACCTGGAGTTAAGTGCCTTACTCAAGCACACAATGGTGGTGGCTGTGGGGGTCGAACCAGCAACCTCCTGCTTACCAGTTATGCGCTTTAGCCCACTATGCCAACGCCACATCTATCCTATGATAGAGCCCTGACAGCGCTTCCTTTCTGTGACAAAATAATGGAGAAAAGAGCTCTTAACACGATTTGGATGGTGCTTGAGATAGAAATCAAGTGT
>JAVLUX010000236.1:1475000-1487500 GCA_032164185.1 Moxostoma hubbsi
TGCCATTTTTCAATACCACAGGAGGGTTAAATGTAACCAGAAAGGATTTTTTTTAACACATATAATATTGATAATAATAAAAACGTAAGAGATGAAAATTACTGGATTTAAAAAAGGTACAGCTGAACTGAAGGAAACTGATTTATCTAGAGATCATGAGGTTAAAAATTAAAATGCGTCATAATGCATGATAATCTGACTGGACTTCCGCACATGGAGCTGTCAGGCCCATGCTGGAGTCAAGAAACCAAGATTACGGCTCTTTATAAACCAAATAATGAGCATTTTCATGAGGCAAAGGCTGAAATATCAATGCGAGGTTTGTGTCATTTACTGATAATATACAGATTGACTACTCTCTTAGGAACAGAAGAAACCCATTTAACCGGCTTTTGAACTTGACAAACACACCAGACATTTAAACAACAGCACAATCCTCCCGTCTGCACCCGTAACCATAATTAAACGCAGATTTAAAGACGGATACTCACTTTAATGTGATTTAGTTGATATTGAATGAAACGCTGCTGCTCACCGCGCGCTCGTGGAAACAGAAAGAGCGAGAACGAGCAGGAGCACGAGCGAACCATTCTTGCACACGAGCTGGGGGAGGGGGGATTCGCGTCATCAATATAGATAAAATCGTACACTAAAGGGGATTAAATAATATGTTTTTCTCTACGATTTTATAATTATTAGATATATAAATATATACGTGTCGAACCGAGACACAACAGTGCGGTAAGAGTTGTTTTAGTAATATTTTCCTTACTGCACGCTCTTCAAAATGGTACATTCCACCAGCGATCCCTAACGCGATCGCGTACATTATGACGTCATGAAATGATGGGAAATGTTTTTTGTGGAATGTCAGCGCCCTTTGTTCTACGTATTTCGTTTTTTTCTTACGCAGCGCTTATTATTAATAATAATAAACATATTGTTTAATTACGGGTTTTTGAATATCAGTCTTTTGTGTTTGCCCTTTTCTTATGCTCAACTTTAATTGGTATATTTTGGTAAAAATGTGTTTTTCATTGCTGGAAAAAATTGATAATTACCTCCCCAGATGTATCATATACTCAATATGATATAAGAGTTTTTATTTTATGTTATATAATTTTTTTTTTCTGAAGAATAAATAAATAATAATAAGAATATTGTTCAAGGTAAAGTCTGATTGATTTTATCACACAAAACAAATTGAATCTCTTGCTTGGAACAAATTTAATATTGAGACATTTTTTTTGTATTTGTTTGGACAAATTAATTAATGATTTTTTTTTTTTTTGCATCAAGAAATACATAAAAAAGCAACTGCTTTATGAAATAGCAATACAATCTTGAATTAAATAAATGTAACATAAAACTGAAGACAACACAAATATGTGCGCCTGATATGAGGATCCGTTGCGCGATGTTTCCCCCCTCCGATCCAATCTCCAGCCGACGCCATATTTGTACTATATTAATATAATAAAAACAAACCAAAGAAAAACTAATTTCACATGAATGAAGAATTTATCTGAACTGAATCTTTAATGGCTGAATCGTTCATTTGTGTGAATTATTTGATACATAGCGAGCAGTTTTCTGTGGTAATAACAATAAAAACTACTGTTTTGGTTGAATGTAGGGTTAGCATGCTAATCACGAATTCATTCATACAAGGGCTCATTTAGCATCTCGCAACTTTTTTTTAAACCATCAAATATAAAATGAACATCAAATAAGTTTTGTTTGACGTAGTAAATGATCAGTGAAGACTCTGTTACACAAACGTGTTGATATTTATCAACTTTATGACCGGAGTCATTTTTAAGTATGTTTCTATGAGCGAGATTTATTTGAAAAATCTTCCACAAAACAAACGTATAAAGCTGTCAGTGCATTCTGAAATGTATAATAAATAATAGTAAATTAAAGGAAATTTTTAATAATAATATTAGACTTTTACAGTAAAATATAACTAATATTATATTGATTATTAATATCAATAATTAACTATTATTATTCATTATAATATTATAGATATATACTAATGAATTTATATTAAATTTATTTTTGTAATGTGAAATTGAAATGTATCATCAGCCATGATATGGGTAAATTATTCCAGTCATTCTGCATGTAGAAAAACACTTGAAACATGATTATTTTGGGTACCAGTATATTCCTTAAGATATACATCTTATCAGAAAAAACCCTGATTGACAGTAACAGTAAAAACAGTGTTGATCACAGAACAGAGCACATATAAAATTAATGCTTTTAAGAAAAGTTGCAAATAAACATGAAAAGAGCTTTAACAACAGTTTTCATTGGTTTTGTATTTGTAAAAATGCAACTGTTTCAGCAACCAAATTTAAAGTTTCCAGCACGACTCAGGACGTCCCAACAGCCAATGAGACGAGAGGATCTTCATTTCCGAGCGGTGTCATAATTGGCCACAAACCAATCACACGACTCCTTGATGGCTGCAAAATGAAAGGACTTTATGAATATTCATGTTATCGTTTTGCCAACTTTCATTTTTTACTAGAATCTAAAACTGTAAAGTTGAATCTTTTGAGCGTCTACCTGTTCTGAATGGTGTGAACTTGAAGTCTGGGAGGTATTGCCGTAGTTTGGTGTTGCTGGCGGTTTTCTTGAACTGACCGTCCGCTTTGCTAGTGTCAAACTGAGAGCAGGAAGTTAAGGTTCGACAGAAATGACTATTTAAAGGAAGAGATCATGCAATGAGGAAAATTCTGTCATCATTTACTCACCCTCATGTTATAACTTTCTTAAAGGGCGTGAAAAGAAAAATGCTACTCTATAGAAACATGCCTTGTCAGCACATACATTGTGTCTCCAACTTCGCTAGTTTGAATCTCAGGGCGTGCTGACTGACTCCAGTCGGGTCTCCTTAGCAACCAAATTGGCCCGGTTGCTAGGGAGGGTAGAGTCACATGGGGTAACCTCCTCGTGGTCGCTATAATGTGGTTCTTGCTCTCGGTGGGGCGTGTGGTGAGTTGAGTGTGGATGCCGTGGAGAATAGCATGAAGCCTCAACACACGCTACGTCTCCATGGTAACACGCTCAACAAGTCACGTGATAAGATAAGAAATAAACTCAAGATGGCGCCGAGTATGGCTGCTGCGTCGCGAGCTCCGTCAAAACACTGCAGTTTATTGTTTGTTTTGTTTACAGTTCTGTGTTTTTTTGTCTTGGATGTTGTCTGCCTTATTGTGTACGACAGACAAACGCTTTTGGACATCGGTTCGGCAATCACACACCGAAAACCGGACTTCACATTCCTCAATGCCGACCCGCGGTTTACAAACACGCCAGCGGAGCCCTTTGTTTGGGCTGCCCGGCCGCGGAAACGCAGACGGAAAAGAGGAAAAAGAGCCGGCGTTCTCATCAGATTAAGACGTCGCGCAAATCGCCCCCCGCTACCCAGTATACTACTGGCAAATGTTCAGTCTCTGGACAACAAGCTCTGCGAGCTGAGAGCGCGGATCTCTTTCCAACGAGAGACGAGAGAATGCTGCGTTATCTGTCTTACGGAAACCTGGATGTCCGCGGAGATTCCAGACTCGGCCATCGAACCCGTGGGGTTCTCCGTGCACCGAGCGGACAGAGCGAAAGACCTCTCAGGTAAAAGCAGAGGTGGAGGTGTATGTTTTATGATCAACAAATCATGGTGTGATCAGAGGAATGTACATTTTATCAGGTCTTTCTGCTCTCCTGATCTGGAATTTCTCATGCTTCTGTGTCGACCATTCTGGCTACCGAGGGAATTCCCAGCGGTCATTATCACTGCTGTGTACATCCCCCCACAAGCCGACACAGACCGGGCACTTAGGGAACTGTATGGCAGTATAAGTCAGCAGGAAACCGCGCACCCTGAGGCTGCGTTCATTGTTGCCGGGGACTTCAACAAAGCCAACTTCAAAACAATAGCACCAAAATACCACCAACACATCAGCTTCAACACACGAGGGGACCGGGTTTTGGATCATTGCTATTCTCCTTTCCGGGATGGCTACAAATCCCTCCCCCGCCCACCATTTGGCAAATCTGACCACTCTTCCGTTCTGCTTCTGCCCGCTTACAGGCAGAAACTGAAACGGGAAGCACCCGCCCTCAGAATGATCCAGTGCTGGTCGGACCAATCAGACTCTGCGCTACAGGACTGTTTTGATCACGCGGACTGGGAGATGTTCCGGTCTGCCTCCGATGACGACATCGAGGTTTACGCTGATAGCGTAACGTGTTTCATCAGGAAGTGCGTAGAGCACGTTGTTCTGACAAAAACTATACGGATCTACCCCAACCAGAAACCCTGGGTTAACGGCGATGTTCGCGCGGCACTTACTGCGCGGACCACCGCTTTTAATTCCGGGAACGCGGAGGAGCGTAAACAAGCCAGTTATGCCCTCCGTAACTCCATCAGCACAGCCAAACGCCAGTACAGGCACAAAATTGAAGAACAGTTTAACACCACTGACTCCAGAAGTATGTGGAAGGGAATTAACATCATCACGGACTATAAACAGAATAAAAACTCCGCCATGAACACCGTTGCCTCTCTCCCGGACGAGCTTAATACTTTTTATGCTCGTTTCGAGAACAACAACAACACCGCCCTCACAGAGAGAGCACTCGCGGCCGATACTACAGATGATGGTTCACTCTCCGTCTCTGTTGCGGATGTAACCCGATCCTTTCGACGGGTGAACATCCGTAAAGCCGCGGGTCCAGACGGCATTCCGGGCCGCGTCATCAGAGCATGCGCGAACCAACTGGCTGGTGTTTTTACGGACATTTTCAACCTGTCCCTCTCCCTGTCTGTAGTCCCCACATGCTTCAAAACATCAACCATTGTGCCTGTACCGAAGCAATCAAAAATCACTTGTTTAAATGACTGGCGTCCTGTTGCCCTCACCCCCATCATCAGCAAATGCTTTGAGAGGTTGATCAGAGATCACATCTGCTCTGTTCTGCCCACCTCTTTGGACCCATTGCAGTTTGCCTACCGTAACAACCGCTCCACTGACGATGCCATTGCATCTACAATACACACTGCTCTTTCCCACCTGGAAAAAAGGAACACGTATGTGAGAATGCTGTTTGTAGACTACAGCTCAGCATTCAACACCATAGTGCCCTCCAAGCTTGATGAGAAACTCTGGGCTTAAACAGCTCGCTGTGCAGCTGGATCCTGGATTTCCTGTCAGGCAGACGTCAGGTGGTTAGAATGGGCAGCAACATCTCCTCATCACTGACCCTCAACACTGGAGCCCCGCAGGGCTGTGTTCTCAGCCCACTCCTGTATTCCCTTTACACACATGACTGTGTGGCGACACATAGCTCCAATGCCATCATTAAGTTTGCTAACAATACGACGGTTGTAGGTCTGATCACTGACAATGGTGAAACAGCCTACAGAGAGGAGGTGCACACTCTGATGCGCTGGTGTCAGGAGCACAAACTCTTCCTCAACGTCAGTAAAACCAAGGAGCTTGTGGTGGACTTCAGGAAGAAAGACAGAGAACACAGCCCCATCACCATTAATGGAGCACCGGTGGAGAGAGTCAGCAGCTTCAAGTTCCTCGGTGTCCACATTACTGAGGAACTCACATGGTCCGTCCACACTGAGGCCGTTGTGAAGAAGGCTCACCAGCGCCTCTTCTTCCTGAGACGGCTGAGGAAGTTTGGAATGAACCAACACATCCTCACACGGTTCTACACCAGCACTGTAGAGAGCATCCTGACTGGCTGCATCACCGCCTGGTACGGCAATAGCACCGCCCACAACCGCAAAGACCTGCAAAGGGTGGTGCGAACGGCCAGAAACATCATCGGAGGTGAGCTTCCCTCCCTCCAGGATATATATAACAGACGGTGTGTGAAGAAAGCTCGGAGGATCATCAGAGACTCCAGTCACCCGAGTCATGGGCTGCTCTCACTGCTTCCATCAGGCAGGCGGTATCGCAGCATCAGGACCCGCACCACCCGACTACATGACAGCTTCTTCCCACAAGCAATAAGACTTTTGAACACATGATCTCTCACAATCAACAATCAGCACTGCACTTATTAATCATCACTCTGTCAATATATTCTCCCAATTCAGTTAGTGTTTATATATATTTATACCCGTATCTAGTGTGTGTATTCTACATTGTGTGTATTGTGTACATTTGATATGTAAATTGTGTTGTGTAAATATGTTGTTTATTGTAAAGTGGTTTATGTCTCGTCACTGTCATTACTGCTATGTTGCTCGGAACTGCACACAAGAATTTCACCTGCTGCTGCACTCGTGTACACAGTAGTGTGACAATAAAGTGATTTGATTTGATTTGAAGATGCGCGGATTGACGGTCTCAGACGTGGAGGCAACTGAGATTCATCCTCCGCCACCCGGATTGAGGCAAGTCACTACGCCTCCACGAGGACTTAAAAAGCACATTTTGGGCTAGTGTAAGTGCAGATATATAAAATATTATTTTTTGCTAAATACCATCCATCCATTATTTTATTAAACTAAAGTTCTCCATGTTAAATTTCATTTATTTTACCTTACTGTCGTCACTACCAGAATTAACATTAAATATCAAGTGTAAAATATAAGATGCCACAAGATCTCCATGAGAGTAAAGTTGAGTTCAGTGTCGTCAGTCCACTGTTTTTGTGCAAAAGGATACAATCACTTGACCTTTGAACTCCAGTGCTTCAACCACAGCTTCTGCAGCGTCTTTTATCGACACCTCATCCTCTTCTCCAACTGGAAAGAACAGAAGTGAGACACTCAAGAATATCATTGGAATCCTTTGCTCAAGAAAAACAAAATATATATTTCTGATTTAATTTCCACCATTAAAAAAATGTCAGCCATATTGGATTTTTTGCGAAAACGTGGCAGTTCGCCTGAGTCCCAGTATCAATAATTATCAAAAAAACATCTCTCTCTTTGTTATAGCGCCACCAAGAGGCCAAGCCCCACCAAAATTGGCATGTGACCTCAGATTGAGCGATTGCATACGTGTACCAAATTTTGTGAAAATGGCTCATTGCGTTCAAACATTATAGCCATTTAAGTAAAAATGGCCACGACCACTACTTATGGCTGGGCGTGGCCAATCAAGGTATCTGCAGGTGTCAGCTCATCCAATTGAATACTTTGTAATACTTGCTCGTTACTTCAATCACTATAGGTGTTAATGCATACATTTTCCCACCACTAGATGCAACATGAAGTCACATATCAAAATGACACACACACATATATATATATGTAGACTTTTTAATGGCCTTATTTTTCACCAGATTGATTTAACACCTTTTAATGATCCGTGGATACCCTGCCATGTTTACTTAAATGGCTATAATGTTTGAACGCAATGAGCTAATTTCTCAAAATTTGGTACACATATGTAATGGCTCAATTTGAGGTCACATGCCAATTTTGGCGGGGCTCGGCCTCTTGTTGGCACTATAACAATGACAAAGACTTGCATCTTGTTGCAGTGTTTTGACCGTGATCTTGGGCTTTACAACTTCTGCTGAAACAGACAGGAAATGAGAAGCGAGTACCCGACAGTATGATGGGCTCCACCTCGTCATACTCCCTCAGAACCCAGAGAAACAGACGAGCCAGATCCAGAGAATAGATGAACTGCCGTAGAGGCCGACCAGAACCCCAAACCTCAAGAGGTTTACCTTCCTCTGCAACACACACACACACACACACACACACACACACACACACACACTTAACATGTGACTAGCTGAGACATTGTGAAATTGTTCCGTTTGTGTGATTTCACACGTTATGAATTTAACAAATGACACCTATTTTTACCACCATTCAATATTTTTATGCATTGTGACAATTTAGCACCATTACTGTAACATGTCCAGATGATTGATCTTTTTGAGTTCCATTATTGTCAATTGTAAAAAAAACAAAACATTTTATTTACATCAATATAAATCAAAAGGCAAAACAATAAAAATACTTTAAAAAAAAAATTTCTCCCCAATTTGGAACGCCCAATTCCCAATGCGCTCCAAGTCCTCGTGGTGGCGTAGTGACACGTCTCACTCCGGGTGGCGGAGGACGAATCTCAGTTGCCTCCGCGTCTGAGACCGTCAATCCGCGCATCTTGTCACGTGACCTGTTGAGCACGTTACCATGGAGACGACATCCACACACACAACTCACCACACGCGAGAACCACATTATAGCGACCGAGAGGAGGTTACCCCATGTGACTCTACCCTCCCTAGCAACCGGGCCAATTTGGTTACCCCATGTGACTCTACCCTCCCTAGCAACCGGGACAATTTGGTTACCCCATGTGACTCTACCCTCCCTAGCAACCGGGCCAATTTGGTTACCCCATGTGACTCTACCCTCCCTAGCAACCGGGCCAATTTGGTTACCCCATGTGACTCTACCCTCCCTAGCAACCGGGACAATTTGGTTACCCCATGTGACTCTACCCTCCCTAGCAACCGGGCCAATTTGGTTACCCCATGTGACTCTACCCTCCCTAGCAACCGGGCCAATTTGGTTACCCCATGTGACTCTACCCTCCCTAGCAACCAGGCCAATTTGGTTACCCCATGTGACTCTACCCTCCCTAGCAACCGGGCCAATTTGGTTGCTAAGGAGACCCGACTGGAGTCACTCAGCAAATACTTCCATTTTGAATAATCATTATTTTTTCAATAATATTTTTTGCATTACGGTAAAGAGAATTTGAATGAAAATGTGCTTAAATTGTCATGAAAATAATGTCACAATGCAAACAAGCTTTAATAGTCAATAAGTATGAAACCTCACACAGACATGTTTATATGTGGTAAACGTGTCTCACTCTTTGCCAGGTAAGTCTTGTGTATCAATCCTGGCAGCACGTGACCGTCATCAATGTTGAAGTTATCGTGAGGGCCAAAGACGTTTGTGGGGATCACCGCTGTGTACCGACGGCCGTACTGCTGAAAACACGCCCTAATATACAAACACACACACATACATGTTCATTTATGATGATTCTAAATACACCACATGACCCAAAGAGAGCAGATCTGACCTGTTGTGGACATCTATCATGCGTTTAGCATACGCATAACCAAAATTAGACTCATGCGGAGGACCGTTGTGGATCTGAGACACAGAGAGAAAAAACATAAATGATGGACAATGCAAACGATGGTGCCTTGATGCCGCCAAGTAATAATAATAAAAAAACAAGTCTGACTTAATATCTCACATATAATATCTGACTTTATTTCTCAAACTAGCGAGATAAACAAATTGCAATTTAGTTTATATCACAAGATACAAACTTGCATTTCATTTCATAATTTATCAGGCAACCGCAAAAAATAAAGACAAAATTGAGAAGAAATGTAAAAAAAAAAACAATTGCAACTGCGACTTAATATCATGAAATAATGTGAAATAATTATTCCGAGACGGGACGCAACTTCTATAACAGACTAATATTTAACAATACAACAACTGTGTGCATTTGTGTGTGTGTGTGTGTGTCAGAGTGTGTGTGTGAGTGTCAGCGTGTGTGTGTGTGTGTGAGTGTGACAGTGTGTGTATGTGTGTGCGCATGCGTGTGAGTGTGACAGTGTGTGTATGTGTGTGACAGTGTGTGTATGTGTGTGTGTGTGTGTGTGTGAGAGTGTGTGTGTGTATGTGTGTGAGTGTGACAGTGTGTGTGTGTGTGAGAGAGATTGTGTGTGTATGTGTGTGTCTGAGAGAGAGTGTGTGTGAGAGATTGTGTGTGTATGTGTGTGTGCGTGCGTGTGAGTGTGTGTGTCTGAGAGAGAGTGTGTGTGAGAGAGATTGTGTGTATGTGTGTGTGCGTGCGTGTGAGTGAGTGTGTGTGAGAGTGTGTATGTATGTGAGTGTGTGTGAGAGTGAATGTGTGAGTGTGTGTATGTGTGTGTATTACCATGCTCTCATCTATGGGGTAGGTGGTTTTGTCTGGGAATATACACGTGGACAAACAGGAAACGACCTTCACCACTCCGACCTCATGAGCCGCCTGCAGCACGTTGTCATTTATGTAAACATTATTCCTCTAAAACAAACAAACAAACAAACAGAGTTAACAAACAGTTCAGATGTTCATCTGTGTATTTAATAAGGTTAACAATTACCCAGAAGTCCAGGTTCTGCCTCATGTTTCTGAAGAGTCCGCCCACCATGGCGGCCAAATGAATGACATGTGTCGGACGATGTTTCCGGAAAAGCGTCCGCGTCTCTTCAGCGCTCCTAAAGGAACAATTGTAACATATTTATCGGGTTCCACAATTTTTGATCAATGAATTTCCGTAATTATTCCAGTCACTCATGATTACTGGAAAAGGACTTTTAAAAATCATTTCACAGAGATTCCACTCGGAAAAGCAGTTTACAGGCAATGACTTTTTCTCCTCAGGCTTCACTATGCAATACATCCTTTGAATTCCACACCGTTACTACAATGCAACCCACAAAAATACATGTTGTTGTCATCATGTTGTATCTCTCAGGTAGGTCCTTCAAGGTAGCCTGGAGAGGTGAGGTATCCAAGCCTCATCAGTTACTTACTGGGGTACCTCAGAGCTCAGTGCTTGGGCCACTTCTCTTCTCTATATGCACAACATCATTAGGACCCATCATTCAGTCACATGGTTTGTGTTCCTGGATGAAGGAACACCACCTGCAACTCAACCCAGCCAAGACTGAACTCCTTGTCTTTCCAGCCAACCCTGATGTTGAGCACATCACCACTGTGCAGCTGGGTCCAACTACAGTGTCGCCTTCCAAAACGGTCAGAAATCTAGGGGTAACCATTGACGAGCTACATTTCACAGACCACATCTCAAAGACTGCAAGATCATGTAGATTTACACTCTACAATATCAGCAAGATAAGACCCTTCCTCTCTGAACATGCCACACAACTGCTTGTTCAGTCGCTTGTCATCTCTAGACTGGACTACTGTAACGCTCTCATTGCAGACCTTCCTGCATGTGCTATTAGACCTCTGCAAATTACCCAGAATGCAGCAGCACGTCTGGTCTTTAATGAACCAAAGAGCGCACATGTTACACCACTCTTTGTCTCTCTCCACTGGCTGCCGGTTGATGCACGTATTAAATTCAAGGCTCTGATGCTGCATACAGAACAATCACTGGGTCTGTTCCAGCATACCTAAAAACATTTATGCAGAGTTACACTCCCACCAGAAGCCCTCGGTCGGCTAAAGAACGTCGCCTTGTCGTACCAGCACAGAGAGGTTTTATCACACCACGTTGGTGGAATGACCTCCCCAACTCAATCTGTGAAGCTCACTCACTCTCTATCTTCAAAAAGAGCTAAAAACGTCTTTTCCACGAGCATTTAACCAGACACTAAAAAAAAATGTTTAAAAAAAAATAAATTTTTTTTTTACAATTCTTGTTGCACTTAAATCGGTTTTGTATACTGTTCTGATGATAGTGAAACTTTGTAGTTCGGCACTTTTCGTACCACTGTCTCCTTAAGATGATTCGCTGATGTTTTTCCTCTTTTGTAAGTCGCTTTGGATAAAAGCATCTGCCAAATGAATAAATGTAAATGTATGTAAATGTGAGTGAGTGAGAGAGTGTGTGTGTGTGTGTGTGTGTGTGTGTGAGACTGTGTGTGTTTGCGAGACTGTGTGTGTGTGCGTGAGAGACTGTGTGTGTGTGTGTGTGTGTGTGAGAGAGACTGTGTGTGTGCGCGTATGTGCGTGCACGACTGTGTGTGTGTGTACGACTGTGTGTGCGCCTGTGTGTGTGTGTGTGTAAACAACAGTGGCATTATATAAACAAACTGGCATTTAAAGGGATAAAATCCTGAAAATGAATATTTGGTAGTTATGATCATCAGAACTGATGTTAATATTATTATGGCAGTTTTGAGTTCAAATCACTAAGAGTGTTTGTCTGTAACAGTTAGAAAACATCTTACATGAGATTGGCATGTTTGGACGAAAGAAATATCCACTCCTCTCCTTCTTTTCCTCCTTCATCCTTCACCACCCGCTCTATCGCTCGCCCCACCAGTCCACTGCCACCCGTCACCAACACACGCATCACTCCAGTCTGACAGTCCATCTGACACAGAGACAAGATATACAACAATTACAGGAAGGATTGTCAATGATCTATCTATATCAATTATGACTTTAATGCAACATAACATGCAAAAAAAAGTACCATGGGGTTATTATGTTTTTGGACATATAGTCCATAGCATTATTTTAGGGTTAGTTACCAACCATAGCATATAACAAACGCTCTTCTCTTATATATAAACACTTCCTCTCCCTACAGATTACAATAAACTACTGACAGTTGAAACTCAAATAAATCAAGTAAATCAGGTGACGCCCTTAAACACAACACTACCCAAAACTGGTGATGTGTCAATATATGCATTAGAACAAGGCCGAAAGAATACAATCAGGATCTAT
>JAVLUX010000236.1:1492500-1500000 GCA_032164185.1 Moxostoma hubbsi
CCAAATTCGCATTATCACAATGTGGGGGGGGAAAAATTGGAATAATCATATAAATATTTTATGCAAAATATAATTTAGTATTTTTCTTTTGGTTTTGGGGTGAAATATGACCCGGACACGTTCCTTGTGAGATCCCCCCTTTTACTCTCTCTCTCTCTCTCTCTCAAAGGCAGGAATGGGTACAGAGTGTCAATATTCTGTGTTTGGCAGTGTGGTAAAGATCCTCACAAGCACCAACCCAAATCAGTGTGTGCTTGTAATTTGGGCTTGTGTGTGCAGTATGTGATCGTTTCGAGCTGAAGTGTGTCATTTTTTCAGTGTTAAAATCTAAAAAGGTGCTGTAAGCGATTGATTGAAAGCGACAATCATTTTGCACGTTCTCATGAGTTGTAGTTGCAGACAGGGCTGGACTGGTAATCTGGCATACCGGGCATTTTCCCGGTGGGCCGATGCACCATGGGGGTGGCCATCGGGTGAACCGAGTGGGTCGTCTTCGAAACAGGCCGCGATAAGCTGAAATAGGCCGCAGCGTTACGCAGAACAGACCACAAAATGGCGCCACAATATGCAGAAAAGGACAGCGACCCCCCCCCCCCCCCCCCCCCCTTCAAATTTTGGGCCAGTTGCTGGCATACCGGGCATTTTCCCGGTGGGCCAACGCACTTTGGAGCCGTTCATGGGTGGACTGGCCATTTGGGAAAACCGAGCGGGCTGGTGGGTCGGCCGTGACGAGCTAAAATGTGCCGCCACGTTATGCAGAACGAACCCCCCCCCCCCAGTTGCAGCGAATTATTGAGGCTTAACGCCATTTTTAAGCCATGTTGTTCATAACGGTTGTCAGTTGAGGGCGCTGTTTCGCTGCTGTTGTTTTTGACAACGTTTCTGCACGTGTCGGTCTCAATAAAGCTCATTCGTCATCTTCGTAGTGTTGGACGTTGGAAAGAGGGGGTGTGGCTAATCCAACGGCTCAGTCTCGTGGAAGTAGAACGCCTTGAAATCGCTCACAGCACCTTTAAACATGAGTCACTTTTATGCAAATCATTTGTAGGTTGAGTTTCAACACAGGAAGTGGCACAGAAATGACACTTCAGCTTTATAGTAGGTAGTTTACTATGAAGGGCATTTGTGTAGTGTGTATCGTTTCAGTGAGACTTAACAATAGTTTATAAACAATTAGCAGTGAATGTGACAGGTGATAAGTGAACACACACACACACACACACTCACACACACACACACACACACACACACCTGTAACAGTAGCCAGCTAGTCAGTAGCTGTGCAGTGGGTAAACCTCACTCTCCTGGCCTCAAGAGGTGCACTAGCGACTAACGCTAGAGGCTGTAGCCTTTAGCGTCCTCGTTTGTACTCCGCCTCCCATGCTGGAGACCCCGGTTCGAATCCCGCTCTGAGCAGGACCGGTTGCACACAGGCGTACATTCTCTCACACAAACACACACAGATAAATGCATATGAACAGTGAGACATAAGATTGGCGTTTTCTATTTCAAAAGGCAGTACAATACTTAAAAACTCTCATTGAAATAAATAACAAATAAATTAATCATATACAGACTGTTCTACAAGCCAGTCACGTTAAAAAACAGAAAGGGACACATTCGATACGTACATGCACGCTAAAAAAATCAAAGCGGGACAGTCACGATCGTGAAAGGACGGGTTGTTTATCCGCTCAGAAACATTAAAAAAATCAAAGGGGATTGAAGATTTGAAGATTTGATGTCACTGCAAAAAAAGTCATTTTCTGAATCAGCATTTTTGTCATTTTCCAGGTCATCTTTTACGCTAATAAACGCCTGAATGTCAACACAAGTCACGTCCGGCGGATATACGCATTTAAAACGGAGCACCGATGACATCATCCTGCACTGCAAATATTTTTGGCCAATCAAATGCTCTCTACAGTGAGAATGCCCCTCCCCCCTGCAGCCAAACAGCAATCATGTCCATAGCTGTGACTAAACGAAAGCCCATTGGCTATTTAGAGAAAAGGGGCGGGGCTTTTGATACATCGCGCATACACAATGATTTCATTTGGTTTTTAAAACAAGGTAAGAAGCAAAATTATCTCGAATTAAGGTTACTTTTCTTATCCAAATGGAAAATTGCGTTTTTAATTTTTTAAACTCATTTTAAACACAAACCTAACACAAAATTGTGTTAAAATATCTTCTCTTATTATGCAAAGACAACTAAAAGTTGTTAAGCGCCGTGTCTCTGTGGTGTTGTAAATATTCGTCTCTGTTTGATTTGAGCGACCTGTCCAACCCCACACAACAACACCGGCTCGACCAATGGCGTGAGTTTGGGGGCGGGACTATCTGTTTTGAACAACCAATGGAATATGAGGGAGTTTTTTTCAGCGTTAAAACAAAAGAAAGTATCCAATTTTGCTTCTCAAATACATGTATCTGGTTTTAAAAGAAGATTTTGAGATTTTATTGGAAAACAAAGACGAATATACTGATTAAGAAAAGTATTTTCTGCAGTGTGTACGATGTTTGTGTGTTCAATACTGGAAGAGTGTGAACTATGGGAGCTCAACGAGGTTGTTTGCTGGGTGATTCACGTGTGGGCGAACCCGGAAACCGAGTGCAAATGTTAAGGTGTGAATAATAAAGTGTGTGTGTGTGTGTTCGCTATAGCACTCCTTCCATGAAGCTGGTATCGAGGTGCTGGACTAACACGCGGATGAAGCTCATTTCTTTGCGCGTGTTCTCGAAGATGATGCGCGGGTCGTCGGACTGACAGCGCAGGCAGTTGGGCGCCATCACCATCGCCAGATTACTCACGTCCATCTTAGTCAAAGACACGCTGGAGGCTTGTGCGAATACCTGCAGTGAGAAACAGAGAAGTCGCTTGATGATTAAAGTCAACAGTTAAACACATGCAGTGAGTCATCGTAATGTGTGTTTTGGATGTTGGTGCCACAGCTTGTCTTTGACCTGCAAGCAGACGACTAGCGCTAACTAGCATAAACCAGCCTAAACCTGATCCTTCAACCAGTCATTGTGTCTTCTTTTAAAAAGCTACATTTAGGTATTTGCAGCCGTTTATTCGGCTCACTAATATAAACTGTGTTTTATCAGCTGTATTTAGTATAAATTAATTTATGTTTTGTTTAATAGTCTATGAATTGCTATTTCATGTTGCCACCCTATTTGTTTATTGTCACCCTAAATAGTCAGTTCTTTTGTGGCACTGATAAACGGTTCAGAATTTATAGTAGAAATACATAATAGCATTTGATAGTTCGGCTGATATTATTACAAAATAGCTAGTTAGTCAAATCACAAAATAAAACGAGACCTTTGTTAAATAAAACGAAAAAACAAACAAAATTAAATTCAATAAAATAAAATTCAATTCAATAAACATTCAATAAAATAAAATTTATAAAAAACAAAATAAAATTCAATAAAGTAAAATACAATAAAATACAAATATTACATAAAATTAAATAAAAAATACATTTAATTAAATAAAAATTCATAAAAAAATGAAATTAAACAAAGTAAAATACAATAAAATACAAATATTAAAATTAAATTAATTAAATATTTTTTTAATTAAATAAAAATTCATTAAAAAATAAAATTCTATAAAGTGAAATACAATAAAATACAAATATTAAAATTAAATAAAAAATAATTAAATAAAAATTCATTAAAAAATACAATTCTATAAAGTAAAATACAATAAAATACAAATATTAAAATTAAATAAAAAATTAATTCAATTAAATTAAATAAAAATTCAACAAAAAATAAAATTCAATAAAGTAAAATACAATACAATAAAAAATATTTAAAAAAAAAATACAAATCAAATGAAACGTATAAAACAAAATAAAATTCAATAAAATAAAATACAAATATTAAAATTTAATTAAATAAAAATTAATAAAAAAATTAAATTCAATAAAGTAAAACATGATACAATAAAAAAATATATAAAATAAAATTCAACAAAAAATAAATTCAATTAAATAAAATTCATAAAAACAAAATAAAATTCAATAAAGTAAAATACAATAAAAAATATTCAAATGAAATTAAATAAAAAAATACAAATCAAATGAAACGTATAAAACTAAATAAAATTAAATAAAGTAAAATTAAATAAAAAATTAAATTAAATCAAAAATATACAATTTATAAAAACTAAATAAAATAAAATACAATACAATAAAACATATTAAAATAAAATAGATAAATAAATTATATTAAATGTTTTATATAACATTTAACATTGGTATACATTCATCATTTATTTGTTTATTGATTGATTGATTGTGTGGAGTGGGATGGTGGCGGCTCATGTCTAAAATTGCATCGGGTACCAAGTGAGCCACAGACAGACAGACAGACAGACAGACAGAAAGCATGAGAGATAGACAGACAGACAGACAGAAAGCATGAGAGACAGACAGACAGAAAGCATGAGAGATAGACAGACAGACAGACAGACAGACAGAAAGCATGAGAGACAGACAGACAGAAAGCATGAGAGATAGACAGACAGACAGACAGAAAACATGAGAGACAGATAGACAGACAGACAGAAAGCATGAGACAGATAGACAGACAGACAGAAAGCATGAGAGATAGACAGACAGAAAGCATGAGAGATAGACAGACAGACAGAAAGCATGAGAGACAGATAGACAGACAGACAGAAAGCATGAGAGACAGACAGGCAGAAAGCATGAGAGATAGACAGACAGACAGAAAGCATGAGAGACAGACAGACATAAAGCATGAGAGATAGACAGACAGACAGACAGACAGACAGAAAGCATGAGAGACAGACAGACAGACATAAAGCATGAGAGATAGACAGATAGACAGGCAGACAGAAAGCATGAGAGACAGACAGACAGAAAGCATGAGAGATAGACAGACAGACAGACAGAAAGCATGAGAGACAGATAGACAGACAGACAGAAAGCATGAGAGATAGACAGACAGAAAGCATGAGATAGACAGACAGACAGACAGAAAGCATGAGAGATAGACAGACAGAAAGTATGAGAGACAGATAGACAGACAGACAGAAAGTATGAGAGACAGACAGACAGACAGAAAGTATGAGAGACAGATAGACAGACAGACAGAAAGTATGAGAGACAGACAGACAGACAGACAGAAAGCATGAGAGACAGACAGACAGACAGAAAGCATGAGAGACAGATAGACAGACAGACAGAAAGCATGAGAGACAGACAGACAGAAAGCATGATAGACAGACAGACAGACAGAAAGCATGATAGACAGACAGACAGACAGAAAGCATGAGAGACAGACAGACAGAAAGCATGAGAGACAGACAGACAGAAAGCATGATAGACAGACAGACAGACAGAAAGCATGAGAGACAGACAGACAGAAAGCATGAGAGATAGACAGACAGACAGACAGACAGACAGACAGACAGAAAGCATGAGAGACAGACAGACAGAAAACATGAGAGACAGATAGACAGACAGACAGAAAGCATGAGACAGATAGACAGACAGACAGAAAGCATGAGACAGATAGACAGACAGACAGAAAGCATGAGAGACAGACAGACAGAAAGCATGAGAGATAGACAGACAGACAGAAAGCATGAGAGACAGATAGACAGACAGACAGAAAGCATGAGAGACAGACAGGCAGAAAGCATGAGAGATAGACAGACAGACAGAAAGCATGAGAGACAGACAGACATAAAGCATGAGAGATAGACAGACAGACAGACAGACAGACAGAAAGCATGAGAGACAGATAGACAGACAGACAGAAAGCATGAGAGACAGACAGACAGACATAAAGCATGAGAGATAGACAGATAGACAGGCAGACAGAAAGCATGAGAGACAGACAGACAGAAAGCATGAGAGATAGACAGACAGACAGACAGAAAGCATGAGAGACAGATAGACAGACAGACAGAAAGCATGAGAGATAGACAGACAGAAAGCATGAGATAGACAGACAGACAGACAGAAAGCATGAGAGATAGACAGACAGAAAGTATGAGAGACAGATAGACAGACAGACAGAAAGTATGAGAGACAGACAGACAGACAGACAGAAAGTATGAGAGACAGATAGACAGACAGACAGAAAGTATGAGAGACAGACAGACAGACAGACAGAAAGCATGAGAGACAGACAGACAGACAGAAAGCATGAGAGACAGATAGACAGACAGACAGAAAGCATGAGAGACAGACAGACAGAAAGCATGATAGACAGACAGACAGACAGAAAGCATGATAGACAGACAGACAGACAGAAAGCATGAGAGACAGACAGACAGAAAGCATGAGAGACAGACAGACAGAAAGCATGAGAGACAGACAGACAGAAAGCATGATAGACAGACAGACAGACAGAAAGCATGATAGACAGACAGACAGACAGAAAGCATGAGAGACAGACAGACAGAAAGCATGAGAGATAGACAGACAGACAGACAGACAGAAAGCATGAGAGATAGACAGACAGACAGAAAGCATGATAGACAGACAGAGAGATAGACAGACCTGTAGGAATCGGATGAGGTAGCAGAGCACCAGTTTGTTGATGTGAGGGAGACTGAGCACGACGTTCACAGCGGCTGCAGGACTGTCATAGTTCACGACACACTGTTCATAATATTCATGAGGGATCACGGGCTCCTCCAGCTCCCTGTACCACAGCTTCAACAGAGACGCTACAGAGAGACAAAGTTGAGCTTAGAGAACATCGTTCAGGACATCTACTTTGTGCATGACACGAGTCATTTTTCATCAAATGTTTACAGACCGATTGTGTCCCTTTCAATTGACTATATCACAATTCCAGCGGGTCAGAAGTTTACATACACTAAGTCAACTGTGCCTTTAATCAGCTTGGAAAATACCAGAAAATGATGTTGAGACAATTAGCCAGTTAGCATCTGATAGGAGGTGCACTGAATTGGAGGTGTACCTGTGGATGTATTTTAAGGCCTACCTTCAAACTCAGCGTCTCTTTGCTTGACATCATCTGAAAATCAAAAGAAATCAAGACCTCAGATAAAAAAAAATATTTGTGGACCTCCACAAGTCTGGTTCATCCTTGGGAACAATTTCCAAATGCCTGAAGGTGCCACGTTCATCTGTACTAACAATAGTACGCAAGTATAAACACCATGTGACCACACGGACATCACACCGCTCAGGAAGGAGACGCCATCATGTGACCACACGGACATCACACCGCTCAGGAAGGAGACGCCATCATGTGACCACACAGCCATCACACCGCTCAGGAAGGAGACGCCATCATGTGACCACACAGCCATCACACCGCTCAGGAAGGAGACGCCATCATGTGACCACACAGTCATCATACCGCTCAGGAAGGAGGCGCCATCATGTGACCACACAGTCATCACACCGCTCAGGAAGGAGACGCCATCATGTGACCACACAGCCATCACACCGCTCAGGAAGGAGACGCCATCAT
>JAVLUX010000236.1:1505000-1520000 GCA_032164185.1 Moxostoma hubbsi
TCTTTAATACCACAAACCCATCTGCGCATTCAGGCTAGGGTATATTTTTGATCGCGAGCTCGTATGGACGCGTGCATCTGTCGTACATGGTACCAGACTTGGACGGTCTAGAGAAACTTGGCTGCACGTGGACAGTTTAGGCGTACCGTGCTAACGGCGGAAGTTGCATCATGCGCACTGTGCGCGAGACGTAGCGGCACACGAAAAACTGAAGTATACTTTAGCCTTCACGTTGCATTTGCACGCAGCGTGCATCTAGACAAACTAAACGTCCTGAAATGAATATAAAAACAAGCGAAGGTTTTCTACAAACTGTATTAGCTGAAATAGCATCAATGCACACTCCGAAAATGGTTTGGTTTATTCCATGTCTTCTGAAGTGATATGACAGCTTTGGGTGAGAAACGTAGCATCAATTCAGTCCTTATTCACCAGTAATCTTCACTTCTGCCCAGCTCTCCTACGCAGGTTCATGAGAGATGCTCGTACACGCGTCTTTGCGTTTGATGCATATACGCTCCACGTTCTCGCGAGAAGTTACGATTGTACTGCGCATGCGTTGGTGTCTCACGCAAAGCGTTCATATCACTTCAGAAGGCACGGATTAAACCACTCAAGTCTTTCGGACTCACTTGGAAGTTTGTACCCCTTTGACATGCACTGTAAGGATATAAACACTTCATATCTCCATGAAATGTCTTTGTCTGTGTTATCATGACATATGTATCCTGGTTCATGATGCATGATACAACTTTACAACATCCTGTGGAGTGTGTTCTGTGTCTTACCCTTGGTGTCGTTCAGTGGGTCCATGTGTCTGTAGATGTAGCCCTCCAGGTAGTTGTGGAATCGAGGGGTGGGTGGGAAGAAAGCCAGACAGATGGCCATGAGCTCCCAGCCCCTCTGGAGACTGTCGTAGCGGAAGTTCTCGGTGGTCTGTCGACACAGCTGGATGTAGAGCTCATCTCTCAGTCCCTGACAGCTCCAGCCCCTCACGGCCACCTCCAGAGCCACCGCCAGCGGGTCACCTTTCCCTCGCCGGTCCCCCATGTACATCTGGATGAGTTTAAAGAGGTCCACGGCTTCGCGTTTGACGGTCCGGTCGGCCGTCACGATCATTGGTTTCTTGATGGGTTCGCTGCTCCATGCTAGCATGTTAGCAATGGAGACCTTCCTCCTAAACAGACCCTGGAAGCCAGAGGAGGTGCAGTTACCTCAGGCCACGCCCATATAACTCAACATAACTCTTTTTGTAGTTTTTTAACGTCATGTTCATGAGAGTGTTTTCGAAAGTCTCTGTTTTCGATGAAGTAAAACTCTTTTGAGTTGGGATGAGAGGCGTAAACGTTGCAAAATCAAAGTGTTCTCAATCGTCGAAGTTGTAATTACGAGTACATCACATTCATGTGCTTTGTTGTCAGAAAGAAAAGGAAGCATGGGCGAGGGAACGCAAAACCTATTCGGAGGGAACTCAAAACCGATTGGGAGGGAACACAAAACCGATTGCGAGGGAACGCAAAACCGATTGGGAGGGAATGCAAAACTGATTGGGAGGGAACGCAAAACCAATTGGGAGGGAACGCAAAACCGATTGGGAGGGAACGCAAAACCTATTCGGAGGGAACGCAAAACCGATTGGGAGGGAACGCAAAACCGATTGGGAGGGAACGCAAAACCTATTCGGAGGGAACGCAAAACCTATTGCGAGGGAACGCAAAACTGATTGGGAGGGAACGCAAAACCGATTGGGAGGGAACGCAAAACCGATTGGGAGGGAACGCAAAACCTATTGCGAGGGAACGCAAAACTGATTGGGAGGGAACGCAAAACCTATTCGGAGGGAACGCAAAACCTATTGCGAGGGAACGCAAAACCGATTGGGAGGGAACTCAAAACCGATTGGGAGGGAACTCAAAACCGATTGGGAGGGAACTCAAAACCGATTGGGAGGGAACTCAAAACCGATTGGGAGGGAACGCAAAACCTATTCGGAGGGAACGCAAAACCGATTGGGAGGGAACGCAAAACCGATTGGGAGGGAACGCAAAACCTATTGCGAGGGAACGCAAAACCTATTGCGAGGGAACTCAAAACCGATTGGGAGGGAACTCAAAACCGATTGGGAGGGAACTCAAAACCGATTGGGAGGGAACGCAAAACCTATTGCGAGGGAACTCAAAACCGATTGGGAGGGAACGCAAAACCTATTCGGAGGGAACGCAAAACCGATTGGGAGGGAACGCAAAACCGATTGGGAGGGAACGCAAAACCTATTCGGAGGGAACGCAAAACTGATTGGGAGGGAACGCAAAACCGATTGGGAGGGAACTCAAAACCTATTGCGAGGGAACGCAAAACCTATTGCGAGGGAACTCAAAACCGATTGGGAGGGAACTCAAAACCGATTGGGAGGGAACTCAAAACCGATTGGGAGGGAACTCAAAACCGATTGGGAGGGAACGCAAAACCTATTGCGAGGGAACTCAAAACCGATTGGGAGGGAACTCAAAACCGATTGGGAGGGAACGCAAAACCTATTCGGAGGGAACGCAAAACCGATTGGGAGGGAACGCAAAACCTATTCGGAGGGAACGCAAAACCGATTGGGAGGGAACGCAAAACCGATTGCGAGGGAACGCAAAACCGATTGGGAGGGAACGCAAAACCTATTGCGAGGGAACGCAAAACCGTTTGGGAGGGAACTCAAAACCGATTGGGAGGGAACGCAAAACCGATTGGGAGGGAACGCAAAACCTATTGCGAGGGAACGCAAAACCGTTTGGGAGGGAACTCAAAACCGTTTGGGAGGGAACTCAAAACCGATTGCGAGGGAACGCAAAACCGATTGGGAGGGAACGCAAAACCTATTGCGAGGGAACGCAAAACCGTTTGGGAGGGAACTCAAAACCGTTTGGGAGGGAACTCAAAACCTATTCGGAGGGAACGCAAAACCTATTGCGAGGGAACGCAAAACCTATTGCGAGGGAACGCAAAACCGTTTGGGAGGGAACTCAAAACCGATTGGGAGGGAACGCAAAACCTATTCGGAGGGAACGCAAAACCTATTGCGAGGGAACGCAAAACCTATTGCGAGGGAACGCAAAACCGTTTGGGAGGGAACGCAAAACCGATTTGGAGGGAACGCAAAACCTATTGCGAGGGAACGCAAAACCGTTTGCGAGGGAACGCAAAACCGATTTGGAGGGAACGCAAAACCTATTGCGAGGGAACGCAAAACCGATTTGGAGGGAACGCAAAACCGATTTGGAGGGAACGCAAAACCTATTGCGAGGGAACGCAAAACCGTTTGGGAGGGAACGCAAAACCGATTTGGAGGGAACGCAAAACCTATTCGGAGGGAACTCAAAACCGATTGGGAGGGAACGCAAAACCGATTGCGAGGGAACGCAAAACCGATTGGGAGGGAACGCAAAACCTATTGCGAGGGAACGCAAAACCGTTTGGGAGGGAACTCAAAACCGATTGGGAGGGAACGCAAAACCGATTGGGAGGGAACGCAAAACCTATTGCGAGGGAACTCAAATCCGTTTGGGAGGGAACTCAAAACCGATTGCGAGGGAACGCAAAACCGATTGGGAGGGAACGCAAAACCTATTGCGAGGGAACGCAAAACCGTTTGGGAGGGAACTCAAAACCGTTTGGGAGGGAACTCAAAACCGATTGGGAGGGAACGCAAAACCTATTCGGAGGGAACGCAAAACCTATTGCGAGGGAACGCAAAACCTATTGCGAGGGAACGCAAAACCGTTTGGGAGGGAACGCAAAACCGATTTGGAGGGAACGCAAAACCTATTGCGAGGGAACGCAAAACCGTTTGCGAGGGAACGCAAAACCGATTTGGAGGGAACGCAAAACCTATTGCGAGGGAACGCAAAACCGATTTGGAGGGAACGCAAAACCGATTTGGAGGGAACGCAAAACCTATTGCGAGGGAACGCAAAACCGTTTGGGAGGGAACGCAAAACCGATTTGGAGGGAACGCAAAACCTATTCGGAGGGAACTCAAAACCGATTGGGAGGGAACGCAAAACCGATTGCGAGGGAACGCAAAACCGATTGGGAGGGAACGCAAAACCTATTGCGAGGGAACGCAAAACCGTTTGGGAGGGAACTCAAAACCGATTGGGAGGGAACGCAAAACCGATTGGGAGGGAACGCAAAACCTATTGCGAGGGAACTCAAAACCGTTTGGGAGGGAACTCAAAACCGATTGCGAGGGAACGCAAAACCGATTGGGAGGGAACGCAAAACCTATTGCGAGGGAACGCAAAACCGTTTGGGAGGGAACTCAAAACCGTTTGGGAGGGAACTCAAAACCTATTCGGAGGGAACGCAAAACCTATTCGGAGGGAACGCAAAACCTATTGCGAGGGAACGCAAAACCTATTGCGAGGGAACGCAAAACCGTTTGGGAGGGAACGCAAAACCGATTTGGAGGGAACGCAAAACCTATTGCGAGGGAACGCAAAACCGTTTGCGAGGGAACGCAAAACCGATTTGGAGGGAACGCAAAACCTATTGCGAGGGAACGCAAAACCGATTTGGAGGGAACGCAAAACCGATTTGGAGGGAACGCAAAACCTATTGCGAGGGAACGCAAAACCGTTTGGGAGGGAACGCAAAACCGATTTGGAGGGAACGCAAAACCTATTCGGAGGGAACTCAAAACCGATTGGGAGGGAACGCAAAACCGATTGCGAGGGAACGCAAAACCGATTGGGAGGGAACGCAAAACCTATTGCGAGGGAACGCAAAACCGTTTGGGAGGGAACTCAAAACCGATTGGGAGGGAACGCAAAACCGATTGGGAGGGAACGCAAAACCTATTGCGAGGGAACTCAAAACCGTTTGGGAGGGAACTCAAAACCGATTGCGAGGGAACGCAAAACCGATTGGGAGGGAACGCAAAACCTATTGCGAGGGAACGCAAAACCGTTTGGGAGGGAACTCAAAACCGTTTGGGAGGGAACTCAAAACCGATTGGGAGGGAACGCAAAACCTATTCGGAGGGAACGCAAAACCTATTGCGAGGGAACGCAAAACCTATTGCGAGGGAACGCAAAACCGTTTGGGAGGGAACGCAAAACCGATTTGGAGGGAACGCAAAACCTATTGCGAGGGAACGCAAAACCGTTTGCGAGGGAACGCAAAACCGATTTGGAGGGAACGCAAAACCTATTGCGAGGGAACGCAAAACCGATTTGGAGGGAACGCAAAACCTATTGCGAGGGAACGCAAAACCGTTTGGGAGGGAACGCAAAACCGATTTGGAGGGAACGCAAAACCTATTCGGAGGGAACTCAAAACCTATTGGGAGGGAACGCAAAACTATTATGAGGGAACTCAAAACTATTATGAGGGAACGCAAAACTATTATGAGGGAACGCAAAACTGATTTAAAGGGGAACGCAAAACTATTGTGAGGGAACGCAAAACCGATTTGGAGGGAACGCAAAACCGATTTGGAGGGAACGCAAAACTATTGGGAGGGAACTCAAAACTATTATGAGGGAACGCAAAACTATTGGGAGGGAACGCAAAACTATTGGGAGGGAACGCAAAACCTATTGCGAGGGAACGCAAAACCGTTTGCGAGGGAACGCAAAACCGATTTGGAGGGAACGCAAAACCTATTGCGAGGGAACGCAAAACCGATTTGGAGGGAACGCAAAACCGATTTGGAGGGAACGCAAAACCTATTGCGAGGGAACGCAAAACCGTTTGGGAGGGAACGCAAAACCGATTTGGAGGGAACGCAAAACCTATTCGGAGGGAACTCAAAACCGATTGGGAGGGAACGCAAAACCGATTGCGAGGGAACGCAAAACCGATTGGGAGGGAACGCAAAACCTATTGCGAGGGAACGCAAAACCGTTTGGGAGGGAACTCAAAACCGATTGGGAGGGAACGCAAAACCGATTGGGAGGGAACGCAAAACCTATTGCGAGGGAACTCAAAACCGTTTGGGAGGGAACTCAAAACCGATTGCGAGGGAACGCAAAACCGATTGGGAGGGAACGCAAAACCTATTGCGAGGGAACGCAAAACCGTTTGGGAGGGAACTCAAAACCGTTTGGGAGGGAACTCAAAACCGATTGGGAGGGAACGCAAAACCTATTCGGAGGGAACGCAAAACCTATTGCGAGGGAACGCAAAACCTATTGCGAGGGAACGCAAAACCGTTTGGGAGGGAACGCAAAACCGATTTGGAGGGAACGCAAAACCTATTGCGAGGGAACGCAAAACCGTTTGCGAGGGAACGCAAAACCGATTTGGAGGGAACGCAAAACCTATTGCGAGGGAACGCAAAACCGATTTGGAGGGAACGCAAAACCGATTTGGAGGGAACGCAAAACCTATTGCGAGGGAACGCAAAACCGTTTGGGAGGGAACGCAAAACCGATTTGGAGGGAACGCAAAACCTATTCGGAGGGAACTCAAAACCGATTGGGAGGGAACGCAAAACCGATTGCGAGGGAACGCAAAACCGATTGGGAGGGAACGCAAAACCTATTGCGAGGGAACGCAAAACCGTTTGGGAGGGAACTCAAAACCGATTGGGAGGGAACGCAAAACCGATTGGGAGGGAACGCAAAACCTATTGCGAGGGAACTCAAAACCGTTTGGGAGGGAACTCAAAACCGATTGCGAGGGAACGCAAAACCGATTGGGAGGGAACGCAAAACCTATTGCGAGGGAACGCAAAACCGTTTGGGAGGGAACTCAAAACCGTTTGGGAGGGAACTCAAAACCGATTGGGAGGGAACGCAAAACCTATTCGGAGGGAACGCAAAACCTATTGCGAGGGAACGCAAAACCTATTGCGAGGGAACGCAAAACCGTTTGGGAGGGAACGCAAAACCGATTTGGAGGGAACGCAAAACCTATTGCGAGGGAACGCAAAACCGTTTGCGAGGGAACGCAAAACCGATTTGGAGGGAACGCAAAACCTATTGCGAGGGAACGCAAAACCGATTTGGAGGGAACGCAAAACCTATTGCGAGGGAACGCAAAACCGTTTGGGAGGGAACGCAAAACCGATTTGGAGGGAACGCAAAACCTATTCGGAGGGAACTCAAAACCTATTGGGAGGGAACGCAAAACTATTATGAGGGAACTCAAAACTATTATGAGGGAACGCAAAACTATTATGAGGGAACGCAAAACTGATTTAAAGGGGAACGCAAAACTATTGTGAGGGAACGCAAAACCGATTTGGAGGGAACGCAAAACCGATTTGGAGGGAACGCAAAACTATTGGGAGGGAACTCAAAACTATTATGAGGGAACGCAAAACTATTGGGAGGGAACGCAAAACTATTGGGAGGGAACTCAAAACTATTATGAGGGAACGCAAAACTATTATGAGGGAACGCAAAACTATTGGGAGGGAACTCAAAACCTGCATTGTCAATCAAACTAGCGTTAGCCAGTGCTGTAGCATTAGGAAAAATTAGAAATTAGCTCAATCAGTTCTGAATCAAAGTAATGATTACATCAAATAACTTGCATGAAAACCAAGAGTCTGCTGATATGAGGACAGTCAGTTTAAATTATGTTTAGGGTACAGGGAAGCCAAACCCAATGTCCTCATATGAGGACGCTGGGTCGTACGAGGTTAAACGACGTGAACGTGGCCTTAAAGGAATATTCGGGGATTTGTAGCATATTTTTGATAACCACAAATAATGTATTTAAGTATTTATTCGAGTGTAAGTATGTGTACCTGTGTGTGCCTGTTGAAGTGTTTGGACGCCCAGTTCTCGATGTCTGTTTCTGAGGATGGTTTGCGAAGCGTGAATTCTGGGAAAACGCCACAGCTCGCGCTGGGCATCATGTTCCGAGCATTCCGACTAGCCTCAAACTGAGAACACGCTCCGAGATCTTCCGACTGAGGAAGAAAGAAAACATTGTATGGTGATGTTAAACATAAGCATTCAGGAAGCACAGATATTAAAACAGCTTCTACCTCAGGACAGAGTCAAGATCAGGAAAACAGAGAGTCAGAGGAGTCAAATCCAAAAAACAAAGAGAACAAAATAACTCAAATGATTTTAAGTTAAACAAGCATGTACACTAAACAAAATAAAACAAACGCCATATACAATATATTAATAACATCCTAGAATTTAGTGCCACAGTGCTAGAGGGTTCTAAGCGGTTGTTTGCGTGTTGCTATGTGGTTGCTAGGGTGATCTTGGTAGTTGTTAGCACATTGCTAGGTGGTTGCTAGTGTGTTCTGAGCAGTTGCTTGCATGTTGCTATGTGGTTGCTAGGGTATTCTGAGTAGTTGTTAATGTGATTCTCTGTGGTTGCTAGGGTGTTCTTACTGGTTGTTAGCACATTGCTATTTGGTTGCTAGTATGTTCTGAGTGGTTGTTAGTATGTTGCTATGTGGTTGCAAGAGTGCTCTGGATGGTTGTTAGCGTGTTGCTATTTAGTTTTAAGGGTCTTCTGAGTGGCTGTTATCAGCACATTGTTATGTGGTTTGTAGGCTGTTCTAAGAGGTTGTTAGCATGTTGCTATGTGGTTGCTAGGGTGTTTTGAGCAGTTGTTATTGTGTTGCTAGGGTGTTCTGAATGCCTGTAGCATATTGCTATGTGGTTGCTAGGGTGTTCTGAATGGTTGTAGCATATTGCAATGTGGTTGATAGGGTGTTCTGAATGGTTGTTAGTCCGTTGCTATGTGGTTGCTAGGGTGTTTTGAGCAGTTGTTATTGCATTGCTAGGGTGTTCTAAATGGTTGTAGCATATTGCTATGTGGTTGCTAGTGTGTTTTGAGTGGTTGTTAGCTCATCGCTATGTGGTTGTTAGGGTTTTCTCAGTGGTTGTTAGCACATTGCTATCTTGTTGCTAGGGTGTTCTGAGTGGTTGTTAGCATGTTGCTATGTGGTTGCTAGGGTGTTCTTATTGGTTGTTAGCATGTTGCTATGTGGTTGATAGGGTGTTCTGAGTGTTTGCTAGCTCATTGCTTTGTGGTTGCTAGGGTGTTCTGAGTGGTTGTTAGCACATTGATATCTTGTTGCTAGGGTGTTCTTATTGGTTGTTAACATAGTTAACACATGCTGTGATTGTTTGTTTGTGCCCCAGATATGAATGATCCCTCAAATCACATGTCTTGTTGAGGAGATGTTTGCTGTTACTTTACTAAGAGATCATCAGATGTAAGATTTTGACCTGCTGGATGATAAAACAGTAAAAAACACCCCATACAGTGTATAATTGAGCAAATGATTGCTAGGGTGCTCTGGGTGGTTGCTAGTGCATTGCTATATAGTGTTTAGAGTGTTCTGAGTGGTTGTTAGTACATTGCGGTTGTCAGAGCAGTTTTACATGGCTGATTATTTAGTCAGTGCTTTTTTTTTATTGTGTGTGGAGTCTATGACATGATGTCTTACATAAGAGTAACTCAGTGAAGATCCTTAAAACGGCACATTGTGAATTATTTATATGCTAACAGCAGGGCGTGTCTGTGTGAAAGGAAGTGTGCAAGTGCTGCTAGATAAATGTATGTCTGCCAAAAGTCTGCCTGGATAAATGAGGCTGAAACATTCCCAAACACTGACAGGAGAGCTCTAACTGGCCCTGCTCATATGTATTTTTATGAATAACAAACTGTGCTTTTATTATCTTTACTGTCAAATAATGAAATCCCTCAACACAGAAAATTACTTGCACTATTTCTATTCAACATAAATACAAATAATTCATAATGTAAGACAATTTAACACATATAACAACTATTAACATCACGAGATCAGAGGTTCTCAGCTAGTATCGCTTCAGGACCCAGATTTTACATTTGACCTAAAAAATCCCAATTTAACCCAGCATGTAAGCACAGGTTAGACCATAAATGGCTCATCATAACTGTGTTTAGGTCATTGTAGCTAGTCTTTCTAAAATAATAATAAAAAACTAGTATTTGTAGACAAACTTTGAGGTTTTGCACTTATCTAGGCATTGCTAGCATGTTTAGCATGTTGCTAGCATGCTTTAATACTTATCTAGGCATTGCTAGCATGTTTTAGCATGTTGTTAGTTTAACAAGTTGCTAGCATGCTTTAATACTTATCTAGGCGTTGCTAGCATGTTTTAGCAAGTTTCTAGAATATTAAAACACGTTTTAACACATATCTAGACATTGTTAGCAGGTTTAGCATGCTGGTTGCATGTTGCTAGTATGCTTTAGCACTTAGCTAGCCACTGCTAACATTATTTAGCACGTTTTAACACTTAGCTAGACATTGTTAGCATGTTTAGCATGTTGTTAATATGTTGATACCATGTTTTAGCACTTAGCTAGACATTGCTAACTGGTTTTAACATGTCATTAGCATGTTTTACCATGTTGCTACCATGTTTTAGCACTTAGCTAGGCATTTCTAGCATGTTTTAGCACTTAGCTAGACACTGCTAACATGATTTAGCATGTTGATGGCATCATTTAGCACTTAGCTAGACATTGCTAGCATGTTGTTAGCATGTTGCTAGCAGGTTTAACACTTAGCTAGGCATTGCTAGCATTTTTATGAAAAAATAGTAGCCTGAACACATTTAGAAACTTTAACTACAACTGCATTGTAATAAAAATACGGTCAAATAGATTCTAAAAATATATTTGGCAAAATATCACAGTTACAATAGAGCACAACAGTCTGGTTCCGGAAGTAAAATTCCCATTCATTTATCCCATAGACGAACTGATTTTCAACAATAACTTATAAAACTTTAAAGACAGATGTACCGTGAGCTACGAGGTTGTTCACCGATGGTATATGAAGCCATCTGTCTCCGTTATCTGAACTTCATTGTTTAAAAATTGTGTTTGATACCAGAATACATGGTGAACAACTACATTACCCATGGTGCATCAGAAAGATCCAGACAATCAGAGAACGCACGATGCATGCGCTCCAGAGGTACAGAGAAGAACTACTGAATGCATATAGGATAAACAATGCATCAGCATCATTACAAGCCCACATACCGGTTTCTGTGGCTAAATACTCTTAATTTCGACCGGTAACACTGCATGTTTGACTATGATCATCAACAACCGTTTAGCAGCAGACTGCGACCCCACAGAGTCCCATAAACCCAGAACAACGATATTCTGGTTAGGTAACCGGCATCTTAAGGTCAGACATCCCAATTAACATCACTGGCAGCGTTTAACAAGCGGTTCAGGCATGATTCTCGCAGGGTGACAGGACATTTAAATGCTCATTATATTGGGCTGAAAGAGCTCAAGAGTTCAACTTAATGCTGCCCACAAAAACACCCTCCGAGTAATCCAGTTCATTACGGACATGAAACTCTAATGCATTCAAAACCCCCACAGTTTCACCTTTTCTACCGCACAGCAAATAACGGCAAAAACGGGTAGAGTGTAATAACAGGGCACTCTTAAATATTATAGTCTAGACTCAGGACACTTACTTTGAATTATTTGAGAACATGTGAATGATGCATGCACAGACTAGCGTGTTGTGGCAGGTGGCTGTCCAGTTGCTAGGGTGTTCTAGGTGGTTGCTAGGGTATTGGCTCAAGTCATGAGTCCAACCCCATGTCTCTATAATATTCAGGTTTATAGATATGGCTTATATGTGTATTGCAACACCGATATGAATCGTAATGTGGCCCTACTCTTGCAATAATACCTTAGTTTCAGAAGATATCTGGCTATTATCTCCCATCAGTTGCAGTGGCATAAATCTGCAAACCTTGGCAATGTTGACATTGTACATTACCTGCGATGGGTGAAGGTAGGGTTCCGGTGATGCCAGGTTGGTTTGCACCGATAAACTCTTTTCTAACAGCGCTTGAGGAAACGCCAATCTGTCCAGGGTTACCCGCTTCCAGTGCACATCCTGTTGCGCAAGGGCTTCGTCTTCGCTGAACGCCCGCATCACCGGTCCAGGCAGAGGCAGGGGCGTGGCCCCATCGCTTTCGTACCCATCCTTCCCTCCCTGGTCGGAGGACACGCCCCCTCGCTGATGTAACATCTGCTGGGCCTCCCAAGCCAATCGAGCTTGCGTGATTATTGCCCCGAGTCCCGCCCCCAAGCTTTCCCCCTCCCCTCCCGGAAGAGATGGCTTACGATTCTTCCGTTTCCGATTGCCGCCGTTGACATCGTGGCTGTGCTGTAGCGTGAAGGAGCCACCGTACGACAATCCGGCTGACAAACTATTTGAACTAGCCCCGTAGCTCAGTAGACGCTCTGTCGTCCTAAACCGAGGGGAGGAGCCTGACTGCTCAACGTAAACTAGCTGCTTAACATATTCCCGCCCTGCCACGCTGTACTCCCGCCCACCAGAGTTATAATCCCGCCCACCAGAGCTGCTGTCCCTCACGGCGGAGCTGTAGTCCCTCCCAGCAGAGCTATAGTCCCGCCCACTGGAGCTATAGTCTCGATCTCCTTGGTTGGACGTCTTTTCGGGCGTGGAGCTCCGCTGTCTCGTCAACACCAGTTGACCGTACGGAGACGGGTTTTGCTTGGGCGAGTGGTAGAGGCCTGGTTTGCGCGCCGGTGACCTATCGGAGCCATAAAAGGCCGGATCGCAATGCATGTCAGGTGGTTCCTCGTAAATAGGCGGGGACTGGTATTCCGAGGGCGGTTCCTCGTAGAGTGGAGGTTCGTAAGCGTAACGAGGGGACGACGGCTGGGAGTCGCCCGAGCATCGACGCTGAGTGCCGCCCAGCTCCGTTCTCTTCATGAACGGAGATTGCGTTTGGCCACGTTCAGACAGGGAATGAGGCGTGGCTTCGGGGTCCGAAGGGGCGTTGCTGGACGATCGCCTGGAGCGTGGAGACGAACCGGAATATCCGTTTCCCTGCGACAGAAAACTGGGTTCTCGATCCGACACCTTGATGAGCATCCTCTCTCTAGCCCCAGTACCCCATCTGAACCTGAGCGAGAGAACAGATTTACTTACAGAATTTAGGAATTTTCCGTGCATTTTCGGCTTGATATTCATCAACAGGAATTTTACTTCATCAGCAAACGTTTGTGCCGTCTTTAAAAAACGAAAACGATGTAAACGATGAGTTTTAATGAGAATTTTGGCATAAACGTTGAGCACAAACCACAAAAAAGCCATTCAAAGGCCAACGTGTAAAATGCAAATTGAAAGTGTGTAAAATCAATTCAGGACTTGGCTGCAACGACCTTCCGAAATCTCCCCATGACCACATTTTGGGTTACACAGCCAAGTGTGAATCTGTGGGTTCCTTGAGTAGCCGGATTAAAACTCTGAACACAAGGAACTTATCTCTCTTTCACAAGTGAGAGACCCACTACAAAGTGAACAGTGTTTTCCTCTGGAAATTAATTATTCATGGATATCCGACCTTCAAATCAATTTACACATTCTACGCCCCTCTCTCCCTTCATTTGCTCAGCCTGCACCTCACACGAAATCATGACCCTTCCTTTCTCTTTTCTGCGTTCCCAGTGGGATGAGAATATCGTCCCACTGGGAATATAATGTAAAGTATGTGTAACTTTGATTGCAAAATGTACCGATATATAGAAATATATAAGTAGGGGTCATGGTTTGGGGTTGTGGTTGGGCCAAAAGCCCCAAATCTCCCATTTTTACTTCATGGCCTCTTTAAAGAGTCTCTAGAAACTGTAACGGGATACACTATTGGAGGAGGACGAGACTGTGAACCTACAGTCTTGAGTCGACATTATAAAGGATGTTTACATACGCCCTCACCTCTCTCCCTCCTCGCTGGCGGACGTTTTCTCCTCCTGCTCTTGCGACGATGTCGTGCTGACGGCGCTGCGGGCGGGGCTGCTGTCAGCCGAGGCGCTGGTCGTCGTAGCAACGGGTGGCGCCGCGTTCGTGTTCTGTTTCAGCGTCTGGAGCTTGGCGAGGGGGATGATGTCAGAGCTGTGCGGGCGGTGCCAAACCGTGCACTGGGTAGAAGCGTTGTAGTAGTAGAATCGGGACGTTTTGGAGTCGAAGAGCTCCCACCACTGATCTTGCCCGCTGCGCTTGATTTGTACACCCGCAGGGGCATCCCAAACGCACTCGCCCGTCAGCAGGTTGGCGTACATGCGCTCTCGAGTGCGTGGCTCGATGATTTCCACCCATTCCAACCTAAAGAGACACAAAAAAGACTTTATACTCAGTATTAATCTATATGGAAAAAGAAAGCCAGTATAAGGCAGACGGACATACGGAAGTAATTACAGGCCATATAGAGTCATCATGACAGACATGTTGCGTAAGAATCACACACACACACACACACACACACACACACACACACACACACACACACTCTGCTATGAATCACGCACCATGTGTTTGTGTGTTTAGTGTGAGTAAGGCTGTGTATAGATGTTGCAAATATTCTAGTCTGGACTGTATAGTGTAGATATAACATATAATAAACTCTGATTTCATAAAAACTCAAATCAATATAGTTTGCATTTTTTCCCCTCATTTGTAAGTTGCTCTGAATAAATGTATCTGTTCAATAAACTATTCAAATGAGATTTAGAATGTTGCTGTTCAGCTGTTGCTAGTGTGTTGCTATGGTGTCCTGGGTGGTTACTAGGGCATTGCTATCTGGTTGCTTGGGTGTTCTCTGTAAGGGTATCGACTTCCTGTTTCAAAGGTGTTCTGAGCGGTTGCTAGTAGAGGTCGATCGATAGTGGATTTTGCCGATATCGAAAACTAAGGTGGTGGGGAATGGCAGATAACCGATTAATTGACCGATAGGTTTTAAAATCGATTTATAGAGACAAGCTTGAAACGCTATGGGGACTCTTATTTTGAAATGACGAAATGATAAAACACTATTGACAACTATCGGCATATAATTTTTATATCAATAACTGATAGTTCCAAAAAGCAACTAACGGCACCGATTAATCGGTAAAACCGATATATCGGTCTACCTCTAGTTGCTAGGGAGTTCTTGCTGGTTACTAGGGCATTGGTATCTGGTTGCTAGGACATTG
>JAVLUX010000236.1:1525000-1530000 GCA_032164185.1 Moxostoma hubbsi
GGGTAGAGTCACATGGGGCAACCAAATTTGCCCGGTTGCTAGGGAGGGTAGAGTCACATGGGGCAACCAAATTTGCCCGGTTGCTAGGGAGGGTAGAGTCACATGGGGTAACCAAATTAGCCCGGTTGCTAGGGAGGGTAGAGTCACATGGGGTAACCAAATTGGCCCGGTTGCTAGGGAGGGTAGAGTCACATGGGGCAACCAAATTTGCCCGGTTGCTAGGGAGGGTAGAGTCACATGGGGTAACCAAATTAGCCCGGTTGCTAGGGAGGGTAGAGTCACATGGGGTAACCAAATTGGCCCGGTTGCTAGGGAGGGTAGAGTCACATGGGGTAACCAAATTGGCCAGGTTGCTAGGGAGGGTAGAGTCACATGGGGTAACCAAATTGGCCCGGTTGCTAGGGAGGGTAGAGTCACATGGGGTAACCAAATTGTCCCGGTTTGCTAGGGAGGGTAGAGTCTCATGGGGTAACCAAATTGTCCCGGTTGCTAGGGAGGGTAGAGTCACATGGGGCAACCAAATTTGCCCGGTTGCTAGGGAGGGTAGAGTCACATGGGGTAACCAAATTAGCCCGGTTGCTAGGGAGGGTAGAGTCACATGGGGTAACCAAATTAGCCCGGTTGCTAGGGAGGGTAGAGTCACATGGGGTAACCAAATTAGCCCGGTTGCTAGGGAGGGTAGAGTCACATGGGGTAACCAAATTGGCCCGGTTGCTAGGGAGGGTAGAGTCACATGGGGCAACCAAATTAGCCCGGTTGCTAGGGAGGGTAGAGTCACATGGGGTAACCAAATTAGCCCGGTTGCTAGGGAGGGTAGAGTCACATGGGGTAACCAAATTGGCCCGGTTGCTAGGGAGGGTAGAGTCACATGGGGTAACCTCCTCGTGGTGGTGATTAGTGGTTCTCTCAATGGGGCGTGTGGTGAGTTGTGTGTGGATCGTGGAGAGTAGCATGAGTCTCCACATGCTGTGAGTCTCCGCGGTGTCATGCACAACCAGTCACGTGATCAGATGCGCGGATTGACGGTCTCAGAAGCAGACGCCACCCGGATTGAGCCGAGTCACTATGCCACCACGAGGACCTATTAAGTAGTGAGAATTGGGCATTCCAAATTTATTAAAAAAAACATAGCAGGGTGTGAATAAGAGAGTGAAAAATATGCATTTATAAAGTCAGAAACAGCCATTATACCCACGGTTTGTGTGAAAGTGAATAAAACACAATTCACCTGCAAACTGCAGCAAAACACTGAAAGTGGCACGTAAAGCTCAGATTGCAAAAATGTAGTAACAGTAACATTAGTGTGGACATGGCCTGAAACACCAAAATCAAACAAAATCAAATTGTTTCAAAATTGGAATCAAATCGATAACCAGCCCTTAATTTATTTATTTATTTTATAGAAAATGTACAAATCTAGTGCTTTAATCTTTAATCTTGTCCGTGCAAAGTCATAATCCAATCTTTTCACTCACAACCAGCTTAAAAAACAAACCCAGTTACTATTGGATGATACCTGCGCAAGGATACCACGATGTGATATAGAAGAGATGTGACGTAATTATGCATAAAGCACTGGTTGCATTGAGCAAACTCCGCCCACAGCACTTACATCAGTAACACAAAACCAGGAGTTCATCCGCCTAAAAAAGTAGTCCCACTTAAAACCCAAAACTGAACTGAAATAAACATATTTTTACTAAAGATTTCATGCAAGCACTTCAGAAAAATATGAGCGTTACCCATCCAGAACGCTGGCCCCATGGACTTCCATTATAAGCGTTATACTGTAAACACGTTTATGTTCACCCACAGTGACCTTTGAAGTCATCGTGAGTGATGAGTCAATCAAGCCTGCCGCTGCAAAAGTCACTTAGCTGAACGGACACTGACATCTACTTCAACAGAATGAATAGACCAATCACTGTCTGAACCTCATGCGAAAATTTACTGTACTGTAAAGTCTAGTTATAGATCAAGATCATGAGTGGATGGACCAGAACACAGCATTCAAAACCGATTTAACTTCCGTACAACGACGTGTTTCAAAGTGAAACAGGATTTTATAATGAGGAAATTATATGTAGGGCGGGGCAGGTAAAAGTGGGCGTATTAAGAAGGTAAATTGGTGGCTACCACACCTGGAGTCATTGGGTCATGTTGAGTGACTCCAGCCCGGTCTCCTTAGCAACCAAATTGGCCCGGTTGCTAGGGAGGGTAGAGTCACATGGGGTAATCCCCTCGTGGTCGCTATAATGTGGTTTGTTCTCGGTGGGGCACGCGGTGAGTTGTGCGTGGATGCTGCGGAGGACACGCTACGTCTCCGTGGCAACGCACTCAACAAGTCACATTACATCTCCGTGGCAACGCGCTCAACAAGGCACATTACGTCTCCGTGGCAACGCGCTCAACAAGTCACATTACATCTCCGTGGCAACGCGCTCAACAAGTCTCATTGCGTCTCCGTGGCAACGCGCTCAACAAGTCACATTACGTCTCCGAGGCAACGCGCTCAACAAGTCACATTACGTCTCCGAGGCAACGCGCTCAACAAGTCACATTACGTCTCCGTGGCAACGCGCTCAACAAGTCACATTACGTCTCCCTGGCAACGCGCTCAACAAGTCACATTACGTCTCCCTGGCAACGCGCTCAACAAGTCACATTACGTCTCCGTGGCAACGCGCTCAACAAGTCACATTACGTCTCCCTGGCAACGCGCTCAACAAGTCACATTACGTCTCCGTGGCAACGCGCTCAACAAGTCACATTACGTCTCCGTGGCAACGCGCTCAACAAGTCACATTACGTCTCCGTGGCAACGCGCTCAACAAGTCACATTACGTCTCCGTGGCAACGCGCTCAACAAGTCACATTACGTCTCCGTGGCAACGCGCTCAACAAGTCACATTACGTCTCCGAGGCAACGCGCTCAACAAGTCACATTACGTCTCCGTGGCAACGCGCTCAACAAGTCACATTACGTCTCCGTGGCAACGCGCTCAACAAGTCACATTACGTCTCCCTGGCAACGCGCTCAACAAGTCACATTACGTCTCCGAGGCAACGCGCTCAACAAGTCACATTACATCTCCGAGGCAACGCGCACAACAAGTCACATTACGTCTCCGAGGCAACGCGCTCAACAAGTCACATTACGTCTCCCTGGCAACGCGCTCAACAAGTCACATTACGTCTCCGAGGCAACGCGCTCAACAAGTCACATTACGTCTCCGTGGCAACGCGCTCAACAAGTCACATTACGTCTCCCTGGCAACGCGCTCAACAAGTCACATTACGTCTCCGTGGCAACGCGCTCAACAAGTCACATTACGTCTCCGTGGCAACGCGCTCAACAAGTCACATTACGTCTCCGTGGCAACGCGCTCAACAAGTCACATTACGTCTCCCTGGCAACGTGCTCAACAAGTGACATTACGTCTCCGTGGCAACGCGCTCAACAAGTCACATTACGTCTCCCTGGCAACGCGCTCAACAAGTCACATTACGTCTCCGAGGCAACGCGCTCAACAAGTCACATTACATCTCCGAGGCAACGCGCACAACAAGTCACATTACGTCTCCGAGGCAACGCGCTCAACAAGTCACATTACGTCTCCCTGGCAACGCGCTCAACAAGTCACATTACGTCTCCGTGGCAACGCGCTCAACAAGTCACATTACGTCTCCCTGGCAACGCGCTCAACAAGTCACATTACGTCTCCGAGGCAACGCGCTCAACAAGTCACATTACTTCTCCGAGGCAACGCGCTCAACAAGTCATATGATAAGATGTGCGTGTTGACGGTCTCAGACGCGGAGGCAACTACGATTCGTCCTCCGCCACCCGGATTGAATCACTACGCCACCACGGACTACGGACTTGGAGCGCATTGGGAATTGGGCGTTCCGAATTGGGTCAATTTTGATTTCGTGTTGACTTTAAACACACGTTCCACCCACGAAAACGACATCTAAGTGAGGTATGCGCGTCGTTGTGGGTGGACCGCGCTGTCTCTCCATCTCAGCCCTGTTCCCCAGACATAATCCGACGCCTCGACCCACTGATGATAATCATTAATACTAATCAAACTCACTCCTGCAGAAACCCCTCCTTTCTTTTCCTATCATATCTCTCCTCTCCGGACCTCTCTGTGCAGCAGCATCTACGTAAATTAACAATACTGGTTTTTCTACAGTATCACAAACACAAAATACTGAATTAAAAGGACAGTTCACCCAAAAATTACAATTGTCATCATTTACTCACCCTCATGCCATCCCAGATGTGTGTGACTTTCTTTCTTCTGCAGGACACAAATGAAGACGATCTCAGCTCTGTTGGTCCATACAATGCATGTGGATGGTGGCCAGAACTTTGAAGCTCCAAAAAGCACATAAAGGCAGCATAAAAGTAATCCATACGACTCCAGTTTAATCCATGTCATCTGAAATGATGCAATTACTTTGGGTGAGAATCAGGAAACAGATATTTCAATCCTTTTATACTATAAATCTCCATTTTCACTTTCAGAATGAGAAAGTGGAGATTTATGGTAAAAAAAGGATTGAAATATTTACCTATCATATAGCTTCAGAAGAACACTGGTGTCGTATAGATTAATTTTATGTTGCCTTTATGTGCTTTTTGGAGCTTCAAAGTTCTGGTCACCATTCACTTGCATTGTATGGACCTACAGAGCTGAGATAGTCTAAAAATCTTCCTTTGTGTTCTGCAGAAGAACGAAAGTCATAAGGGTGAGTAAATGATGACATCATTTTCATTTTTGGGTGATCTGTCTCTTTAAATCAGCGCTCATGCAAGAACATCGCTCATGACTCCCGATTATGAATGTGTGTGTGAATGGTCAAAACGCTTGTCTTGGAGAGATATTAGAAACTGGGGCTTAAAGTTACAAATTTCACCCCTGCAGTGGCGAGTTTGAATCCAGGGCGTGCTGAATGACTCCAGTCAGGTCTCCTTAGCAACCAAATTGGCC
>JAVLUX010000236.1:1537500-1602500 GCA_032164185.1 Moxostoma hubbsi
AACACATCCTGCGGGGTTCATTCACACAGAAACCGTCATGTCTTTCGTGCCTAAACAGCCGTTTAAAGGGATAGATCACTTAAAAATGAGAATTCTGTCACTGTTTACTCACACTCATGTTGTTCTAAACTATGACTCAGTCACCATTGACTTACATTGTAATTGTCTCACTGTCACACAGAGTTTAAAACAATCAAGGAAAGGGCCATCATTATCAGGGTTCCCACGCATCCTGGAAAACATGGAATTTTGCAATGCAGTTTTCCAACTATTCAATAATGCTCAGATATTACACATATTGGGCACATAAAATGTCCTGGAAAATTGTGGAAAACATTAAAATGGTCCTAAACGCAGGGTTAATTTTATATATATATATACACTACCGTTCAAAAGTTTGGGGTCACTTGTCTGAAATGTTTCTCATGATCTTAAAAATCTTTTGATCTGTAGGTGTATGCTTAAAAGTTTGAAATTAACTTTGTAGACAAAATATTATTCTGCCAAAACATATACATTTATTTAATTACAAATCTAAAATTTCCTAAAAAAAAAAAAGTTTTTGAAATGGATGACTTGGATCAAAATATGAAGAAAAGAAGCCAATAAGTGCCCAACATAGATGGGAACTCCTTCAATACTGTTTAAAAAGCATCCCGGGGTGATTCCTCAAGAAGTTGGTTGAGAAAATGTCACGAGTACATGTCTGCAAAATCTAGGCAAAGGGTGACTACTTTGAAGATGCTAAAATATTACATAGTTTTGGATTTATTTTAGATTTTTTGGTCACAAAATAATTCCCATATTTCCATTTCTATTATTCCATAGTTTTGCTGACTACTATTATTCTAAAATGTGAAATAAATAAATAAATAAAGAATGAGTAAGTGACCCCAAACTTTTGAACGGTAGTGTATATATATATATATTGCTTTTATATAATATAATTTTTCAGATTAATATTTCATTGAATATATAATATTATGAAATATTATTGATGTTAAAAATATTTATATATATATATATAGACACACACACACGCTTTTTCACAAATATAATGAAATATTAATATGAAAATTATATTATATAAAAAATAGATTTCTATATAAAAAAAATACAAAAAATGTATATATATATATATTTAAAATACACACACACACACACATACTTCACATATATAATGAAATATTAATATAAAAATTATATTATATATATATAAAAAATATATTTATATACTGCTTTCTCCTCTGCTTCAAAAATTAAACCATTAGATTGCTAATTCAAACATACATTCACACCAACACATAAAATCAGCCCTTCAGATTGTGTGTGTGACCTCACTGTTTAGGCCACTTCTATAGACATCAACATCCCCTCCAGACAAAGGCATCCCGGCAACAGTATCCTAGCAACCACAGCCTCTGCAATTCCATGACCCCCATATTCCACATCTGTAGCTCACGGCTTAGAGTGAACACACACACACACACACACACACACACACACACACACACTCACACACTCACACACTCACACACTCACACACACACACACACACACACACACACAGGTATTCTAATATGGGAGTCAGTCCAAAGCTCAAATGTTTTGGTGCCCTAATACACAAACACAAGAGGATTTCACCGTCTCCCTCTCGACTCAGTGAGCCGCACACTGTCTCATTCATTCTCTGATTGCTTCTTTCTCTGTCTGCCGCTCTTTGCTGTTCCCTCGTCACTGTCACTTTGTGTCTATAGCTGTGCGAGTCGCGCTATCTCACGTTTATCTCTGTGACAAGACTTTGAATGTGAGCGCTTGCAACTTTTATTCCTTGGGGGAGAAAAACATGAAACAAGGAGCTTGAATCACTTTAAATGCTTCACATTTTTCAAAAGCACACCGGAAACAATTCAACAGCGTCTTTGGGAACAAGTACAGATATTGGATCAAATCAAGTATGCCGTGTTATAAAATGGATGGACAGTTGCAAATCAATCAATTCAAACCACGATTTTTTTATTAGGGGCCAAGCCTCGAAGAGGCTGTAGCCCCTATTGTATCCATTATTATTATTATGGCTGGTGGTCTATGTCAGCCCTATGAACCGTACATAGGAAAATTATGACATTTGGCACACTGATAGGGAAGGGCATGATTAGCCCTTACACCAAATTTGTGGTCTCTAGGTCATATTCTATAGCACCACCACCAGTTCATAAATTTACCGTTTGACCTAGACCTATAGACAACATTCTTGTTTTGTCTGATGACTCAAATGGACGACCACTTACATTAAGACTGCTCATTCCAGTGGCCACCATCTTGGAATATGTCTACAGATGAACCTTTCCGCATGTGAGTTTCTCCTGTACTGACAGACCCAGCCTAGTGTAATCACACCGGTTTGATCGTACACATCTGAGCCCAGCCTAGTGTTATCACACCGGTTTGATCATACACATCTGAGCCCAGCCTAGTGTTATCACACCGGTTTGATCGTACACATCTGAGCCCAGCCTAGTGTTATCACACCGGTTTGATCGTACACATCTGAGCCCAGCCTAGTGTTATCACACCGGTTTGATCGTACACATCTGAGCCCAGCCTAGTGTTATCACACCGGTTTGATCGTACACATCTGAGCCCAGCCTAGTGTAATCACACCGGTTTGATCGTACACATCTGAGGATCTCGGAGACAATTGTGTGGCGCAGTGGTTAGAGCGCTGGGCTGCAGTTCAAAGGACTGGGTGAACCCGGTTTGATGCCCGTTTCAGCTAGTTTAAACATTGTGACTGTTGTGCCAGAGCACTTTGCATTGTGCTTGATGAATGTCTTTAGGGCTTGGCCCTGATCATTGCTGCTTGCAGCTAGAGATGAAATGGTAAGAAAATTTCATATCACGATTATATTGACCAAAATTATCACGGTTATTAGTATTATCGTGGTATTGTTAAAATGTGCTGGAAATTTTCAAAAAGTACAGATGCACACTGAAATCATTTCTCTAAGTTTATATTGAAAACCAACTCTGTAAACAAGGGAATAGCAAATGTATTATTATTAGTGTTGTTACAACATACACTTATGGCCAAAAGTTTGGAATAATGGACAGATTTTGCTCTTATGGAAAGTAATTGGTACTTTTACTCACCAAAGTGGCATTTAACTGATCACAATGTATAATCAGGACATTAATAACGTGAAAAATTGCTATTAAAAATTCAAACAAATTTGCAGAACTTCTTGTAGAAACTCTTGCAGAATTCAAAGAGTTCTCATCAAAAAATCCTCCACGTGCAGCATTGACATCTTTGCAGATCCTTGTTATTCTAATAATCAGTTTGTCCGGTTACTCAGGTGACATTTCACCCCACACTTCCTGTAGCACTCGCCCTTTCACCCCACACTTCCTGTAGCACTTGACCTTTCACCCCACACTTCCTGTAGCACTTGACCTTTCACCCCACACTTCCTGTAGCACTCGCCTTTTCACCCCACACTTCCTGTAGCACTCGCCCATTCACCCCACACTTCCTGTAGCACTCGCCCATTCACCCCACACTTCCTGTAGCACTTAACGGTGTTATCCCACAAAAGCTCAATGGGGTTTAGATCCGTAACACTCTTTTCCAATTATCTGTTGTCCAATGTCTGTGTTTCTTTTGCCCACTCGAATCTTTTCATTTGTGTTTCTGTTTCAAAAGTGGCTTTTTCTTTGCAATTCTTCCCATAAGTCCTCCTGAGTCTTCTCTTTACTGTTGTACATGAAACTGGTGTTGAGCGGGTAGAATTCAATGAAGCTGTCAGCGGAGGACATGTGAGGCATCTATTTCTCAAACTAGAGACTCTGATGTACTTCTCCTCTTGTTTAGTTGCACATCTTCCACATCTCTTTCTGTCCTTGTTAGAGACAGCTGTGCTTTGTCTTTGAAGACTGTAGTTACACCTTTAGATGAAATCTGCAGTTTTTTGGCAATTTCAAGCATTGTACAGCCTTCATTCCTCAAAACAATGATTGACTGACGAGTTTCTAGAGAAAACTGTTTCTTTTTTGCCATTTTTGACCCAATATTGACCTTAAGACATGTCAGTCTACTGCATACTGTGGCACCTCAAAAACAAACACAAAGACAACGTTAAGCTTCATTTAATGAACCAAATATCTTTCAGCTGTGTTTGATATAATGGCAAGTGCTTTTCTAGCAACAAATGAGCAATTTAGCATGATTACTCAAGGATAAGGTGTTGCAGTGATGGTGCTGTTTCATACATCAGTAATGTCCTGACTATACTTTGTGATCAGTTGAACGCCACTTTGGTGAATTAAAGTACCAATTTCCTTCCGAAACAGCAAAATATGAACATTATTCCAAACTTTTGGCCACCAGTGTAATTATTATTATTTTTCACACACATACACACACACACACACACACACACACACACACACACACACACACACACACACACACACACACACACACACCCCCCCTATCTTCTGTGTTGCATTTGAGTATATGCAATGACCACATGCACAATTTACATAAATACAAATGAGTCTTAAGAAGACAGTGCTGGTAATTACAATGAGCCCAACACATGACATAAATGCAGTGGTCTTGTATAGGAGTCTATAGTGTTTCTCCTGGAACACTTTCACAACCAAGTCGAGGACTGACAGATTTTAAAGGAACAAAATATGCTAGTTTGGTGACTAATGTTCATAAGGTGTTATCGTGTGCAATGGGTGAACGGAGTCAGCAGACACGCGACACATACAGCAGAACAACGTGTTTTTACAAGAGTAGGTCAAACTGAAAGCTTGAGTTACATTCTTGACAAGCTATTAGCAAGTTAGACAGACAAACCAAGACATATTCCCATATTCCGAGTCCCCACATCATGGATTGAGCTAAACGTTATCTGGCCTTGCAATCGCCATGAAGTAGTGAGTGGTGGTCACGAAGATGACTCAAGATATTTGAAGTGTTGCCTCCATTCGCAACTTATTTTTGCATGTTCTGCAGACAGGGTGGCCATCTTCAATTAAGTTTCCCTCAGCACTCTTGTAAAACCCAAAATACGACCACACTTCAGATTTGGTTCTCTAGAAGGCTGAAAAATCTCCATGTTTTCACACAAAACAAAACCCACGCTGCATGCTGCGCCTACGTCAGATATTTGTCTTATTGTCACGATATTTTGTCTTGTTTTCAGTGAAATCTAACAACATTTTTAAGGCTGTCGATTTAATGCGTTAATTCAGTGCGATTAATTTTACAAAAAATAACGTGTTACAAAAATTAGTGCAATTAACTGCAATGCTCCCGGACCATAAAGCTGCGCACACACTGCCAGCGACATCGTGCACGGCAGCGACACCATCCCATTCATTTTCAATGAGAGCACAGCGACTTCCGGCGACACGAGCTGTCGCGACCATTGGCGACTAGATGTGGGCGTGTCCAGCGACGCGCAAAGTTGAGACAAGTTCAACTTTATTCAAATGAAGAGCGACTTACGGAAGCGACAGCCAATAGGAGAGAAGACAGGAGAGCTCACGTGATCCTTCTCTCTCTCTCTCAGCTCCTGCAGTAACGATGGATGAAAGGCTAATTCTTGCAGTTAGCAGTTATCCAGTGCTCTATGATACGTCTCTTCCCACGTACAAGGACATTTTTAAGAAAAATACTCTGTGGAAAGGTGTCTGACTCTGAGATTGAATGGTTTTGTGGACCCAGACAGACCGGCGTTTGCGTTTTCGCCGCAGATAAACCGCCGCTATGGCAAAGAGCAACGCCTTGTTTCTCGTTCATCTTTGATATAAAGCATTTTATGTACTGACTCCATTTATATTTACTTTTTTCCCTCCAAAATGTTTGTTTTTAGTGGCAAGAATACTGATTCGCTGTCAACAGCAATGGAATGACATCCGTGAATGTCATTTAGAAACGTTACTAGGCAACCAATAGTGGGAACGCCCACTAGCGACTTCACCACCAACGACCTGCAGCGACAAAGTTGCTAGCAGTGTGAACGCAGCTTAATAAGGAAGATACCTGAGAAATGCTTGCAGTACCACCTGTTTACTCCAGGGGGCAGTAAGTGAAACTTCAGCTGTATGAGCAACACACAGTTTATACAGTGAAGAAACACTTCAGCAGAACAACACAAACATGCGTTACATTCTTGCGTTCAAAACACTTGATGGAGCGCAAATACGAACTAAGAGATCTCAAGATGTGTTTAAAGATTGAGTATTAAACTATATTTAACTTGAAACAGTGACCTAAACATTTTATGTTTATGACGCAACACACCCGAGACGCTACACAAGCATGTCTGACGCAGGATTGAGATGGTGCAAAATATGGAAGTTACCCATAAATATTTAATCACGAATAAAATCAAAGAAATTTCCTTCAAACTTATTTATAGGTACTACCTCACCATTCTCTTGTAGAGAGATTTAATTGTGATGTCGATATATTCTCTTAATTTTGACGTCTGCAGGCGGAAACATTCTTTCATTTATTTTGGAGATGTCCCGACTCGACTTGTGTTTACTCTGATTTCTGCAAGATTGTTCGAGATCATATTATTCCCAGCTTTCAACTTTGTTTTGAAAATGTTTTATTCTGTTTTTTTTAGCCACGACACGTCTCTTCATAAGAAATATTATTTGATTCATGTTCTGCTTTTGTTGGCAAAGTTTAGTATAAATGTAAATATGGTGGTTATAAAACATTAGTTTTAATTTTTAATTCAGAGGTTCAGCAACACATCAGAACAATTTCCAATTTGAGTAACAAGAAAGCTGTAAAGTGTACTGAAATATGTAAACAACTTGATATTGTTATTAAACGGTTTATTTATTTATTTATTTTCCTTTTTGTTGTTGTTTGTTTTAATATACCTCTTGGCTCTAGATGTAAAAGTTTTGTAAGCATTAATAAAAATAAAATAAAAAACACAGGTGTACATTAAGGGGTCCTTAAACAAGCCCTCAAAATAAATCTCCAATCTGATTGATAAATTCACTTGTGTAATGGATTGCTGTGAACTGTGTGTCAATGATTGACTTATGATCAATAATATGATAGTAAACAATACATTGTATTCTAAAGATGCTTTTTGTCTTATTAATGATGAACTCTTCTGCTACAAGAATGTAAAACATTTTAATTATCTGAATATTTTTTTATTTTATATATATATATATATATATATATATATATATATATATATAATTTTTTAATATTTAAAAATAACTGTATAATTATATATTGATATAAATATGTATAATCATTATATATTGAATTATTGTTATACGAGGGGCTTTCTCAGCAAATATTTGTATATGCAATTAATTAATCGGGACACCACGTAATTAATTAGACTAAAAATGTTATGGCGTTTATTCTAATAACAACAAAAAACTGTCATTGGGACAAGACTTGTTTTTAATCTGAAATCAAGACTTAATATCTTGTCATTCTTTCGTTATTTTTACTTGAAAATAAGACAAAAATACCGAGTAAGAGCTTATTTCTGCAGTGAAATGCTTTAAAGGAGTCCTATTATGCAAAATTCACATTTACATGGTGTTTGTACATAAATGTGAGTCGGCAGTGTGTGTACACAACCACCCTACAGTGTTAAAAGTGCACCTGCTTCTCTCTTATATTTATATTATTCAAACACAGTGTGTCAAAATGAATGTTTTGCCTTTCTGCTGTAAAGTGATGGCATGTTAGATCAGGCCACGCCCACAACTGGTGACGGACTCCACCCTATTATCATAGCTCCTCCCCTGAGTGATGGACACACAGTCCTGGAGCAGATACAGTGAGAAGAATAATGTCTCATAAGTGTCTGTTGTTGCTGTAAAAGTGAACATAAGAGTCTTCATGAACTCACGCATCAGAGCCACTTAAGTTTTGTTTTTGAAGGAAATGTTCCCCAAAACATACAAAAATGTGCAAATCATTTTACACCAGACTGCTGAACTCCGGTATTTATGCTGTCAGTCATACAAGTTCTGATTTGTTGTTGCTATAGTAACCGAAGCACGAGCTGTAAAGGCACAGCCCTCTTCCTGAAAGGGGGCGGGGAGCAGCAGCTCATTTGCATTTAAAGAGACATACACGAAGTCAGCGTGTTTTTGATTCCACCCAAAAAGAGGCGTTTATAACATGGTGTAATAAATGATCCGTGGGGTATTTTGAGCTGAAACTTCAGACACATTCTGGAGACACCTGAGACTTATATTACATCTTGTAAAAAGGGGCATAATAGATCTCCTTTAAAGAGAAAACTAACAGAATTGAATGAGGTTCATGCTTAAATCAAGAAAAAAAAAAAGCATTTGCCAGTTCGGTAGGACAAATAAACTTCTGTTCCCATCGGCAAAAAGCGTTTTTCTTGTTTTACAATATCTCACTAAATTATTTTATATTTCTCTGAAAATAAGACTCTTTCTCCAGTAAATACATCCACTTTTAAATATGCTTAAACAAGACAAAATACTGAATAAGAAAACGATTTGTTCATAGTAAAATTACTGTTATGCACATACTCAAGTGGCTTATTGCATTTTTGATCTCAAGCAGTTCTGTGGTGTATTATTTAATACAATTCATCATTAGTGATGTCGGTTTTTCCAAAACACTCTTTACTTGAAACACAAAATCTAGCAGTAGCGTCTGTCTGCTGATCTGCAATATTTCTTGCTACAATCTGCATAATATGCGTGACTCACAACAATAATCAGCTCAATCAGACAGACCATTATCTCCATATTTTCAGTTTTATGCAATTAAAGTCCACATCAAGTGCACATTAATTACAGCACTCATTTTTACAATATGTCAAGACTTTACCTTTCAAAGCTAATGTCTTGAGGTTCAGGCCTGGGCGATATATGTAATATTTACAATAGTTTCTGTTTATTCCACTCTTTGTTTAAATGATCATAGTTTTAAAGAGCACCTATTATGGTTTTTAAACATGCCTAATTTGTTTTAAAGGTCTTATACAATAGATTTACATGCATCCAAGGTCAAAAAACATTTTAATATACCCATAATTTAAATTGCAGCATTACCTGAATCTCCCAGTGTCACGAACGACACGTTCAATGATCCGTTCTAAAGCGTTCATTCTTAACTCCTCCTTTCAGAGAGCCCACTCTGCTCTGATTGGTCCGTTCTAAAGCGTTCATTCTAAACTCCTCCTTTCAGAGAGCCTATTCTGCTCTGATTGGTCCGTTCTAAAGCGTTCATTCTAAACTCCTCCTTTCAGAGAGCATACTCTGCTCTGATTGGTCCGTTCTAAAGCGTTCATTCTTAACTCCTCCTTTCAGAGAGCATACTCTGCTCTGATTGGTCCGTTCTAAAGCGTTCATTCTTAACTCCTCCTTTCAGAAAGCATACTCTGCTCTGATTGGTCCGTTCTAAAGCGTTCATTCTTAACTCCTTTCAGAGAGCCTACTCTGCTCTGATTGGTCCGTTCTAAAGCGTTCATTCTTAACTCCTCCTTTCAGAGAGCCTATTCTGCTCTGATTGGTCCGTTCTAAAGCGTTCATTCTAAACTCCTCCTTTCAGAGAGCATACTCTGCTCTGATTGGTCCGTTCTAAAGCGTTCATTCTAAACTCCTTTCAGAGAGCCTACTCTGCTCTGATTGGTCCGTTCTAAAGCGTTCATTCTAAACTCCTCCTTTCAGAGAGCATACTCTGCTCTGATTGGTCCGTTCTAAAGCGTTCATTCTAAACTCCTTTCAGAGAGCATACTCTGCTCTGATTGGTCCGTTCTAAAGCGTTCATTCTTAACTCCTCCTTTCAGAGAGCATACTCTGCTCTGATTGGTCCGTTCTAAAGCGTTCATTCTTAACTCCTCCTTTCAGAGAGCCTATTCTGCTCTGATTGGTCCATTCTAAAGCGTTCATTCTAAACTCCTCCTTTCAGAGAGCATACTCTGCTCTGATTGGTCCGTTCTAAAGCGTTCATTCTAAACTCCTTTCAGAGAGCCTACTCTGCTCTGATTGGTCTGTTCTAAAGCGTTCATTCTAAACTCCTCCTTTCAGAGAGCATACTCTGCTCTGATTGGTCCGTTCTAAAGCGTTCATTCTAAACTCCTTTCAGAGAGCATACTCTGCTCTGATTGGTCCGTTCTAAAGCGTTCATTCTTAACTCCTCCTTTCAGAGAGCATACTCTGCTCTGATTGGTCCGTTCTAAAGCTTCATTCTTAACTCCTCCTTTCAGAGAGCATACTCTGCTCTGATTGGTCCGTTCTAAAGCGTTCATTCTTAACTCCTCCTTTCAGAGAGCATACCCTGCTCTGATTGGTCCGTTCTAAAGCGTTCATTCTTAACTCCTCCTTTCAGAGAGCCTATTCTGCTCTGATTGGTCCGTTCTAAAGCATTCATTCTAAACTCCGCCTTTCAGAGAGCATACTCTCTGATTGGTCAGATGTTCCAGTGTGTTGTGATTGGTCTACCGCTTAGTGTAGTGTTTGAGGGTGGGTCAAAGCTGTTCGTGAGCAGCCAATGAAGACCAGAGGCGGGTTTTATGATACCAAATTACGCAGGTTATTACAGGAAGTATGTCTGGAATTATTAACGACTCATTTCAGGTGTTTAGAATCGGTTCTTTCTTTTGGGAGTCAATAACTCCATTTGTCCTGCACTTTGAACTTTGCAGACTTTTTTACATTCACAAACAGCGATATAACACACTACATGAAAGGTAATATTTGAAAAACCATAATAGGTGTTCTTTAAACGTGTAATAATTTGCATTTTTAAAATGGATTGTCATAGTCTAATATTGAAACTCTGGGTCTGAAGGTTAAAACAGTAAAATCTAAACATAAAAGACATATGAAAAGTACCAAAAATAAATGATGATGGCCCAGTAACAAGTTTCCAGTTCAGTTTTAACGAGACCTTCATATAACAAAAAAATGTTGGAATATGTTTGTTTGTTTTCTTCCCTTTTTCTCCCCAATTTGTAACGCCCAATTCCCAATGCTATGCTATGTTAAGTACTCATGATGGCGCAGTGACTCGCCTTAATCTGGGTGGCAGATGACGAATCTACCGTCAATCCTTGCATCTTATCACGTGGCTGGTTGAGCATAATTTAAATTGCAGCATTACCTGAATCTCCCAGTGTCACGAACGACACGTTCAATGATCCGTTCTAAAGCGTTCATTCTTAACTCCTCCTTTCAGAGAGCCCACTCTGCTCTGATTGGTCCGTTCTAAAGCGTTCATTCTAAACTCCTCCTTTCAGAGAGCCTATTCTGCTCTGATTGGTCCGTTCTAAAGCGTTCATTCTAAACTCCTCCTTTCAGAGAGCATACTCTGCTCTGATTGGTCCGTTCTAAAGCGTTCATTCTTAACTCCTCCTTTCAGAGAGCATACTCTGCTCTGATTGGTCCGTTCTAAAGCGTTCATTCTTAACTCCTCCTTTCAGAAAGCATACTCTGCTCTGATTGGTCCGTTCTAAAGCGTTCATTCTTAACTCCTTTCAGAGAGCCTACTCTGCTCTGATTGGTCCGTTCTAAAGCGTTCATTCTTAACTCCTCCTTTCAGAGAGCCTATTCTGCTCTGATTGGTCCGTTCTAAAGCGTTCATTCTAAACTCCTCCTTTCAGAGAGCATACTCTGCTCTGATTGGTCCGTTCTAAAGCGTTCATTCTAAACTCCTTTCAGAGAGCCTACTCTGCTCTGATTGGTCCGTTCTAAAGCGTTCATTCTAAACTCCTCCTTTCAGAGAGCATACTCTGCTCTGATTGGTCCGTTCTAAAGCGTTCATTCTAAACTCCTTTCAGAGAGCATACTCTGCTCTGATTGGTCCGTTCTAAAGCGTTCATTCTTAACTCCTCCTTTCAGAGAGCATACTCTGCTCTGATTGGTCTGTTCTAAAGCGTTCATTCTTAACTCCTCCTTTCAGAGAGCCTATTCTGCTCTGATTGGTCCATTCTAAAGCGTTCATTCTAAACTCCTCCTTTCAGAGAGCATACTCTGCTCTGATTGGTCCGTTCTAAAGCGTTCATTCTAAACTCCTCCTTTCAGAGAGCATACTCTGCTCTGATTGGTCCGTTCTAAAGCGTTCATTCTAAACTCCTTTCAGAGAGCATACTCTGCTCTGATTGGTCCGTTCTAAAGCGTTCATTCTTAACTCCTCCTTTCAGAGAGCATACTCTGCTCTGATTGGTCCGTTCTAAAGCTTCATTCTTAACTCCTCCTTTCAGAGAGCATACTCTGCTCTGATTGGTCCGTTCTAAAGCGTTCATTCTTAACTCCTCCTTTCAGAGAGCATACTCTGCTCTGATTGGTCCGTTCTAAAGCGTTCATTCTTAACTCCTGCTTTCAGAGAGCCTATTCTGCTCTGATTGGTCCGTTCTAAAGCGTTCATTCTAAACTCCTCCTTTCAGAGAGCATACTCTGCTCTGATTGGTCCGTTCTAAAGCGTTCATTCTAAACTCCTTTCAGAGAGCCTACTCTGCTCTGATTGGTCCGTTCTAAAGCGTTCATTCTAAACTCCGCCTTTCAGAGAGCCTACTCTGCTCTGATTGGTCCGTTCTAAAGCATTCATTCTAAACTCCGCCTTTCAGAGAGCCTACTCTGCTCTGATTGGTCCGTTCTAAAGCATTCATTCTAAACTCCTCCTTTCAGAGAGCCTACTCTGCTCTGATTGGTCAGATCTAAAGCATTCATTCTAAACTCCTCCTTTCAGAGAGCCTACTCTGCTCTGATTGGTCCGTTCTAAAGCATTCATTCTAAACTCCGCCTTTCAGAGAGCATACTCTCTGATTGGTCAGATGTTCCAGTGTGTTGTGATTGGTCTACCGCTTAGTGTAGTGTTTGAGGGTGGGTCAAAGCTGTTCGTGAGCAGCCAATGAAGACCAGAGGCGGGTTTTATGATACCAAATTACGCAGGTTATTACAGGAAGTATGTCTGGAATTATTAACGACTCATTTCAGGTGTTTAGAATCGGTTCTTTCTTTTGGGAGTCAATAACTCCATTTGTCCTGCACTTTGAACTTTGCAGACTTTTTTACATTCACAAACAGCGATATAACACACTACATGAAAGGTAATATTTGAAAAACCATAATAGGTGTTCTTTAAACGTGTAATAATTTGCATTTTTAAAATGGATTGTCATAGTCTAATATTGAAACTCTGGGTCTGAAGGTTAAAACAGTAAAATCTAAACATAAAAGACATATGAAAAGTACCAAAAATAAATGATGATGGCCCAGTAACAAGTTTCCAGTTCAGTTTTAACGAGACCTTCATATAACAAAAAAATGTTGGAATATGTTTGTTTGTTTTCTTCCCTTTTTCTCCCCAATTTGTAACGCCCAATTCCCAATGCTATGCTATGTTAAGTACTCATGATGGCGCAGTGACTCGCCTTAATCTGGGTGGCAGATGACGAATCTACCGTCAATCCTTGCATCTTATCACGTGGCTGGTTGAGCGTGTTACCGTGGAGACGTAGCGTGTGTGGAGGCTTCACGCTATTCTCCTCAGCATTCACACACAACTCACCGAGAGGGAGAACCACATTATAGTGACTCTACCCTCCCTAGCAACCAGGCCAATTTGGTTGCCTAGGAGACCTGACCGGAGTCACTCAGCACACTCGCGACTCCAGTGATGCTAATCAGCGTCAATACTCGCCGAGCTACCCAGGCCCGCCCTGAATATGTGCGTTTTAATAAAAATCAATGCCTGTTTTAAATATAAAACTAGTTTTGGTTTAAACATGATAAATCTACTTGACGTCAATGTTTGTTTGGTTTAATTGAGTTTCTCTTATTGGAAAACAACCCACCCTTTTAAGACATTTCAGAACAATACATACAGTAAATACTGTGATATACTGAATACATAAATGAATATATTACTGTAACATACTCCTCTAACATACTTGGTGTTACAAATGACTCTTGGCCTTAGCTACTTCTTTAAAATGCCACATAATTCAATTTGACCATTTAGTTCTATAGCCTTGATGCTGATCTATACGCATGTCCATTTAAATATGATTACTGTGACAGATTCTCTTCCTCTGACCTTGCCGAGTAATCTTTCAAAGCGCTGGTGGATGTTCAACTGAATAACTGCATTAAAAAAAATGACTTGTAGTCATTAGCGGTGGTCACCAAGTCAGGCATCACTATTACTCATATAAACCTCTAGTCTTACGTATTAAACTTTGGCATGTAACTCGTTCCATTATGCCACATTGGAGAAAATTGGTTTGGCAGTCACCAACCAAGCTTCCATGTGTCCTTCCTGTGTTACATAATGCTCGTCTAAGCATGTTTAACATGACAGATAAATTCAAATCACATGGTTTGAGAGTGTGCCTGCCAAATCGGGCCAAATCTCAACAAAACATTTGGTTACAATAGCTGGTTGGACCCCATGTGGGTCAACAGGTGCCTTCAGAGGGGTGGGACAAAACCATGCGATGACCAGCAATAATGAGCACCTGCGCATATGGTGTTTTAAATGCCAAAGCCACAATATGACATTCATACTCACAACTATGTAAACACCAGCACTTTGGAATAAAGCGTATGTTGTCTATGTGTGTTGGCGCTCCACCCAGTCATGTTTCCATCCATTTTACACACCCAAACTCATCTTACCTCTACATGTTTCGACAGACATCCCTCTGCTTCTATACACTGTACACATTTACATTTATGCATTTGGCCTAGACGCTTTTATCCAAAGCGACTTACAGTGCACTTATTACAGGGACAATCCCCCCGGAGCAACCTGGAGTTAAGTGCCATACTCAAGGACACAATGGTGGTGGCTGTGGGGATCAAACCAGCAACCTTCTGATTACCAGTTATGTGCTTTAGCCCACTACACCACCACCAAAGTGACTTACAGTGCACTTATTACAGGGACAATCCCCCCGGAGCAACCTGGAGTCAAGTGCCTTACTCAAGGACACAATGGTGGTGGCTGTGGGGATCAAACCAGCAACCTCCTGATTACCAGTTATGTGCTTTAGCCCACTACACCACCACCAAAGTGACTTACAGTGCACTTATTACAGGGACAATCCCCCCGGAGCAACCTGGAGTTAAGTGTCTTACTCAAGGACACAATGGTGGTGGCTTGGGGATCAAACCAGCAACCTTCTGATTACCAGTTATGTGCTTCAGCCCACTACGCCACCACCACTCCACTGTACACAAATGAACACAATTACTGTCGATAAACAAACACACCATTTTCTTGAAGCGCAAGAGCCTTCTGAATTGCACGCATCCCCTAAAGTCGCTCAAAAAGATTTCAGTTGTTTAGCTTACTCTACGGAAGTTTGTCACAACTCATAACACGAAACACGTCTTGCATTCTCTGCTATACCACAAGGGGTGCAATAACGGGCATTAGCATGTCTTCTACGGTGAGTTATCTCTTTTAGGTCTACAGCTGTGTCTCTGGCACTTCATCGATCCAACACAACAACAAAGACTCAATAGCCAATAGAGTGGTTTTGGGCGGGGTTAACTGTTTAAGGGGAGCATTTCAATTAAGTTAAGTAGCGCTAGTAGCATTTGAAGGACACTCTATCGCCTCTTTGAGCTATTGTGGCCCGGGTATACTCTAGTTTTCTGTGCTCCAGATCAGATCGTGTTGCATTTCTAAGTATACTATTCTGATAGCGAGCAAATGCGAACGCATTCGACGCATGCACACAACAGACCAAAGTATACTTTGGGTGTCCACGTTGCTGATCGCTCCGCGCACAATATGCGTGACACAGATTTTGTCAGCACAGTCCGTGCGGATGTAACGGGAGTCAGCTGGTAGGTAGCTGTGCAGTGTATAAACCTCACTCTCCTGACCTCAAGAGGTGCACTAGCGACTGACGCTAGAGGCTGTAGCCTTTAGCCTCCTTGTTAGCGCACCGGCCTCCCACGCCGGACCCGTCGGTTCGAGTCCCGTTCGGAGCGGGGGCGAGAAGGACCGGCAACAGTGGTGCCGTGACCCGGATGGGAGTGAGGTTTAGGGGGGGGCGAGAAGGACTGGCAACACGGATTTTCTCTACATTTTTGCATCGCCAAAGCATGCGACTGCCATTATCTGTAGGAGACAGACAATAAATGTAAAGCCCAAAATATACTTTGGATATGATGCTAATGCATAGCATAATCAGTGTACAGTCGAACGTTAGCTTTTCTAAGTATACTTCATTTGACTGTGCACATACACAAGGCGGTTGGCGCACGCACACTACGACTACTATGACACACCGGATCGTTCATCAAGACTTTAGATACATCAAGATGTCTTATACAAATATAGGGATCTCTTGACCTCCCCAAACACGCGCTTGCGCTCTTAACATGCACATCCACTGTTGTTTTTACAAACGTCTACAGTTTAGCGGCAATTTCATGGTGGTGTTTTTGTAAGAATGTTGTGTGATTAAATCAACGGAGGCAAGTTGTAACTGTGTAACTTCACGTGTATTATTGTTTCACTGTGGCAGTAATAAACCCTAAGGCCAAAGTATACTTCGGTCGTCTGCATTGCTGATTTCTCTGCTCACAGTATGCATGACGCAAATTTCGTCATCAGCCGTGTGCGTCCCAGATTTTCTCGACACGCGGACAGTCCAAGTTCAAACACAGTTGAAACGTGCCTCCGTTGGGTTAATCACACGTCATCCATACAAAACATGTCCACAGACAAGTAAAACCTAAAGTATATTTAGTTCAGAAACTAATGAAAATGTTGTTATCAGAATGTTCAGAATGCACATGCGCCTTTTGAATTATTGTAAATAATTAGTGGGTCCACAAGGTGGCAATACTCACCATTGGTGCCGTTGCTAGAACATGAAATTGCCAATAAATAACATTAGACGAATGTAAAAACAACAGTGGATGTGCATGTTAAGAGCACAAGCGCGTGTTTGAGGAGGTCAAGAGATCCCTATATTTGTATAAGACATCTTGATGTATCTAAAGTCCTGATTAATGGTCCGGTGTGTCATAGCAGTCGTAACGCGCATGCGCCAACCGCCTGTGTATGTGCAGTCAAATGAAGTATACTTTGAAAGGCTAACGTTCAACTGTACACTGACGACGCTATACATTCGTGTCAAAAACCGAAGTATATTTTGGGTTTTAGCCAACCTGATGTCAGGGGAAATTATTAGCAGGCAATTGGCCGTTTCTGGTTGGTTACAAATGGACGGGCCGCTCCCCGGAGACTGTTTTCGCGGTTTTCGGAGGCTGGTGCGATTTACACATATTTCAGTGATATCTGTCAGGAAATCTAAACATTTTATGTGATATTAAAAAGCACTTACCAGATTTTTAAAGGCAATGGGAAAGGCTGTGTAATCGGAGTGTAAAATCTAGCGGGAAATTTCGCCCGTTGGGAAATGGATGGAATTAAATCGAAAAGTGGGCGTTGCATAACAGAATGGAGTCAGGTGATTGGACGAGAGCGATTGAAAAAAAAAAAGAGGGCTGATGACGTGTAATACTGTAAAAAATACTTTATTTGGGCTTTAATTTGTCACGAATATGACATGTGTTAGCTCATATATTGAAGGTAAATGACTACACAGTGTGTATGCTCTGTTTCAAGGGCTTTATGATAAACACAATCAGTTTCCACAAAAAAATACACTTTGTATTTCCACATGGACCGCTGACTTCCTCAATACGAGCCATAAATAATTAAATACCGCGCAAGCAAGGGCGAATTGGGATAACGCAACATGGATCGCGTGCCGCAGGTGTCTACTTAAAATAAGATGTTGCTCGTCCTCGCATCGCCCCGCCGTGAGCGCGCCTCTCGGGGATGCGTTCGGTAGGTGCGTGTCCGTGGTACACTAAAGCCTTTACGGAGGACTGACAGAAAATCAACAATGAATCGGTTCTGGGATCAAGGCGGATCTCCTTGAGCACTGGCTCATGGGTGTGGAGTGTCATACAGGAGCCGGTGCGAACTAGAAAGCACTATGTAGGGAAATACACATGTCTACAAATGCACATCTTTATATTTAAGTGATGGTATAGTAGCAAAGGATGCTGCTGATGCCCCCAAAATGGGGTTGACCATCATATATTACGCAGTCTCAAGCCCGTTGCTTCCATTGCTCCCGGTGCGTCCGGTCGTAGGGGATCACTAAATCACCGCATTTCATTTAACACCCGAACATCTAATGCATGCGTTTAATGTTTACCTCTCAGCCATGGTTCCCTCTTTTGAACGCGGTCCCGTTTTAAAACGCAGTGAAAGTAATCCACAGGACGTCAGTCATGGTGATAGAGGCTGTGCCGCCGCCACCGCCGCAGTAAAAGCGAATGAACGAGTATCTGGAGCACGCGCTGTCCGCCCGCGTCTCCGTCACCACCGACAACCTGACGTCATTTTACGCTTCTACCGGGCGAGAGTGCAGAGAGGCTGAAAGGTCTCTATATATTTATATGTCTGTCTGTCTCTCTGTCTCAATTTGTCTGTCTGTCTATCTATCTATCTGTCTGTCTGTCTGTTTATTTGTTTATCCATCTCAATTTATCTGTCCATCCGTCTATCTATCTATCTGTCTGTCTGTTTATTTGTTTATCTATCCATCTCAATTTATCTATCTATCTATCTATCTATCTATCTATCTATCTATCTATCTATCTATCTATCTATCTATCTATCTATCTATCTATCTATCTGTCTGTCTGTTTATTTGTTTATCTATCCATCTCAATTTATCTATCTATCTATCTATCTATCTATCTATCTATCTATCTATCTATCTATCTATCTATCTATCTATCTATCTATCTATCTATCTATCTATCTATCTGTCTGTCTGTTTATTTGTTTATCTATCCATCTCAATTTATCTATCTATCTATCTATCTATCTATCTATCTATCTATCTATCTATCTATCTATCTGTCTGTCTGTCTGTCTGTCTGTCTGTTTATTTGTTTATCTATCCATCTCAATTTATCTGTCCATCCGTCTATCTATCTATCTATCTATCTATCTATCTATCTATCTATCTATCTATCTGTCTGTCTGTCTGTCTGTTTATTTGTTTATCTATCCATCTCAATTTATCTATCTATCTATCTATCTATCTATCTATCTATCTATCTATCTATCTGTCTGTCTGTCTGTCTGTTTATTTGTTTATCTATCCATCTCAATTTATCTGTCCAACCGTCTATCTATCTATCTATCTATCTATCTATCTATCTATCTATCTATCTATCTATCTATCTATCTATCTGTCTGTCTGTTTATTTGTTTATCTATCCATCTCAATTTATCTGTCCATCCGTCTATCATCTATCTATCTATCTATCTGTCTGTCTGTCTGTCTGTCTGTCTGTCTGTTTATTTGTTTATCTATCCATCTCAATTTATCTGTCCATCCGTCTATCTATCTATCTATCTATCTATCTGTCTGTCTGTCTGTCTGTCTGTCTGTTTATTTGTTTATCTATCCATCTCAATTTATCTATCTATCTATCTATCTATCTATCTATCTATCTATCTATCTATCTGTCTGTCTGTCTGTCTGTCTGTTTATTTGTTTATCTATCCATCTCAATTTATCTGTCCATCCGTCTATCTATCTATCTATCTATCTATCTATCTATCTATCTATCTATCTATCTATCTATCTATCTATCTATCTGTCTGTCTGTCTGTCTGTCTGTTTATTTGTTTATCTATCCATCTCAATTTATCTGTCCATCTATCTATCTATCTATCTATCTATCTATCTGTCTGTCTGTCTGTTTATTTGTTTATCTATCCATCTCAATTTATCTGTCCATCCGTCTATCTATCTATCTATCTATCTATCTATCTATCTATCTATCTATCTATCTATCTATCTATCTATCTATCTGTCTGTCTGTCTGTCTGTCTGTCTGTTTATTTGTTTATCTATCCATCTCAATTTATCTGTCCATCCGTCTATCTATCTATCTATCTATCTATCTATCTATCTATCTATCTATCTATCTATCTATCTATCTGTCTGTCTGTCATATGTCTATCTATCTATCTGTCTGTCTGTCATATGTCTATCTATCTATCTATCTATCTGTCTGTCTGTCTATCTATCTGTCTGTCTGTATATCTATCTATCTGTCTGTCTGTCTGTCTATATATTTATCTGTCTGTTTGTCTGTCTGTATATCTATCTATCTGTCTGTCTGTCATATGTCTATCTGTCTGTCTATCTATCTGTCTGTCTATCTATCTGTCTGTCTGTCTGTCATATGTCTATCTATCTATCTGTCTGTCTGTCATATGTCTATCTATCTATCTGTCTGTCTGTATATCTATCTGTCTGTCTGTCTGTCTATATATATATCTGTCTGTCTGTCTGTATATCTATCTGTCTGTCTATCTATCTGTCTGTCTGTCTGTCATATGTCTATCTGTCTGTCTGTCTATCTGTCTGTCTGTCTGTCATATGTCTATCTATCTGTCTGTCTGTCTGTCTTTCTGTCTATCTATCTGTCTATCTGTCTGTGTCTGTCTCTCTATCTATCTGTCTGTCTGTCTGTCTGTATATCTATCTGTCTGTCTTTCTGTCTATCTATCTGTCTGTATGTCTGTCTATCTATCTGTCTGTCTGTCTATCTGTCTATATATCTGTCTGTCTGTCTATATATCTGTCTGTCTATCTATCTATCTATCTATCTATCTATCTATCTGTCTGTCTGTATATCTATCTGTCTGTCTGTGTCTATCTGTCTGTATGTCTGTCTATATATCTGTCTGTATGTCTGTCTGTCTGACTATATATCTGTCTGTCTATCTGTCTGTCTGTATATATATCTGTCTGTCTGTCTATCTGTCTGTCTGTCTGTCTCAATTTTTCTGTAATCTATCTGTCTGTCTGTCTCAATTTGTCTGTAATCTGTCTGTCTGTCTCAATTTGTCTGTCCATCTGTCTGTCTGTCTATCTATCTGTCTGTCTCAATTTGTCTGTCCGTCTGTCTGTCTGTCTGGGCGTCTGTCTGTCTGTCTATCTATCTGTCTATCTATCTCTGTATGTCTGTCTGCCTGTCTCAATTTGTCTGTCAGTCTATCTGTCTGTCTATCTATCTGTCTGTCTGTCTGAATTTGTCTGTCTGTCTGTCCATCTATCTGTCTGTCCGGCCGTCTGTCTGTCTGTGTCTGTCTGGCCGTCTATCTGTCTGTCTGAATTTGTCTGTCCGGCCGTCTGTCTGTCTGTCTGAAATTGTCTGTCCGGCCGTCTGTCTGTCTGAATTTGTCTGTCTGTCTGTCTGTCTGAATTTGTCTGTCCGGCCGTCTGTCTGTCTGAATTTGTCTGTCTGTCTGTCTGTCTATCTCAAAAAGTGTGAAGTGCAGATTAATTCATGGCATCACAGAAAGTGAAATTTGTCTCAATTATATATTAAACATTTCTGGGTAAAATCTGTCCAATGACGTGAAGACACTTCCCTTATTTTACAGATCATATATTTAAAGGTGCAGTCAGTAACTTCAGTCTTTGTGCCATCTTGGACTTACAGTGACACCTAGCGGTGCTCCTTGGATGCAGCATCAATTAAATCAATTAATTTAAAAAAAGTTTCCAGTTTCAGATGCCACTGTAGAAATGAGTAACAGTCAGCCATGATTACTTTAATCAATGAGTGAAAGTGTCAAATAACGGACGGTTACAGAGATTAAGTGAGTAGTGTTCGGCTGGTCATGTGATTGTAACATGGCCGCCCCCATGTGTGGACCCTCTCCATGCAGAATAAAACAGCTTTTATAAGGTTACTGACATGACGTCTTAGTGATTAAATACAGTTAGATACGCTCATGCTACTTTTGTCATAATGTGAGTGCTTTTACTACAAAATAAACATTTAATGATTATTTATACCTCAAAATATATTATATGAACCTAAAATAATGTTATAACAAGTTTCCCTTGAGGTCCTTAGATGACAAAAAATTCTGCATCAAAAAACTGCCATAATAATATTATATATTAATATTATTTTCCACTTTCAATGAGTTAAATTTTTTAACCAACATCAGTCCTGATCATAACTACCAAATATTCATTCATTTTCAGGATTTTAACCCTTTAAATGCCAGTTTGTTTACATAATGCCACAGTTGTTTTTTATAAGAAAAAAAATAACAAAATATGTATAATTTTCCATATATTAAATGCTAAGGGGATTTTTTAAATTATTATATTTTTTTTATTTTTGTGGATTATCACAGTCTGGGATATTTCAATGATTAGCAAAACAGATTTAAAAAAAAAAAAAAAAAAAAAAAGGACTAGAGGACAAAAATGTCCACGTCAAAAAAGTGACATAAAAACATAAAGCCACTGTTGTTTTTTACACACACACACACACACACACACACACACACTTCTCAATACACACATACAAAACACACTCTGACATCCATACCAACACACACACGCACACGCACACACACACACACACACTTCTCAATACACACATACAAAACACACTCTGACATCCATACCAACACACACACGCACACACACACACACACACACACACACACACACATTAATTGTCCTGCAGGTCTCTATAATACAGTAAACAGTGAATTGGGGAAAAGTTTGTATTTGCTCCACAGGATAAACATGAGAGAAATGGCGCCATCTGGTGGAACATATTAAAAATTTACATTTTGAAGCCAGGGATCTTGAATATCATAGAAGTCATGATTTTATGCTTTAATGGCACTGGGATTATTGTGGTTTTAATGGGTTTCAATGGGGACATTTTTGTCCTGAATGTCCTGAGTGAGACTGTTTTGTGTGCACAGTGTATTATATATGTATTATAATAACCGAGGTTGAAATATCATTACCCCCAAAATACACACCTTTTGCTAAATGTATGCAGTTGGCATAAACAGCCAAAATGATCGAAAATACAAAAATGAAAAAGACAAAAAATGTTGCGAAGGTCGCTCAAATTTTAAGCTTTTTACACTGCAGAATCACTGCGTTTTCAAACCGCAAGAACTGATGTCAGGCGGGTTTTGTTTCCGCCCGGACTTTGAAGCGGACGGAACGTTCCAAACATAAACAAATAACCGGACGCTTTACACTGTAAGACGTATTTCCACAATGGAGCGGTTCAGTTGCAGATAAATCAGTCATGAGAGTTGTTAATAGGTTGTTCAGTAGTAAATGGAAGTTATTGTTCTTCAGGAATGTGTCCTCGTACACACAAGGACAAAGTCCAGAGCCAAGAATCCGCGAATATTTTTACTATATTGATCATCAAGGACAGGTACACCACTGATCTCATGGATATGTTGTTTATTTCTATGTAATTTCCATGTTAATGCATCTTCTCTTTTCTTAAGCTCTTTCTGGATGATACCAAGGTGAAGAACTTTGTCACCTGTTTCAAGGGTATTGACCTCTTTTCTGACCCACTCTTCGCTAAATGCCTGTACTGGTGTCTTCTTGTTATTATATTGTTGGTTGGTTATATTTTTGTTATATTAGTGGTAAGGTTTAGACATAAGGGTTGGGCAAGGTGTTAAAAAAACTTTTATATTGGGATGTGCCGATTTTAACAAAAAATATAGGACGATACCGATTTTAATTAAATAAAACTATAGGACGATACCGATTTTAACACAAAAAAAAAAACCTATAGGACTATACCAATTTTAATTAAAAAAAAAAATAGGACGATACCGATTTTAATTAAATAAAACTATAGGACGATACCGATTTTAATAAAAAACCTATAGGACGATACCGATTTTAACAAAAAAAAACTATAGGACGATACCGATTTTAATAATAAAAAAATAGGACGATACTGATTTTAATTAAATAAAACTATAGGACGATACCGATTTTAATAAAAAAAATAGGACGATGCCGATTTTAATAAAAAAAATAGGACGATACCGATTTTAACAAAAAAAAACCTATAGGACGATGCCGATTTTAATAAAAAAAATAGGACGATACCGATTTTAATTAAATAAAACTATAGGACGATACCGATTTTAATTAAAAAAAAAACCTATAGGACGATACCAATTTTAATAAAAAAAACATATAGGACGATACCGATTTTTAACAAAAAAAAACCTATAGGACGATACCGATTTTAACAAAAAAAAACCTATAGGACGATGCCGATTTTAATAAAAAAAATAGGACGATACCGATTTGAATTAAATAAAACTATAGGACGATACCGATTTTAATAAAAAAAACCTATAGGACGATGCCGATTTTAATTAAATAAAACTATAGGACGATACCGATTTTAATAAAAAAAAAATAGGACGATACCGATTTTAATTAAATAAAACTATAGGACGATACCGATTTTAATTAAATAAAACTATAGGACGATACCAATTTTAATAAATAAAACTATAGGACGATACCAATTTTAATAAAAAAAACTAGGACGATACCGATTTTAATTAAATAAAACTATAGGACGATACCGATTTTAATTAAATAAAACTATAGGACGATACCAATTTTAATAAAAAAAAACTAGGACGATACCGATTTTAATAAAAAAAACCTATAGGACGATACCGATTTTAATTAAATAAAACTATAGGACGATACCGATTTTAATAAAAACATATAGGACGATACCGATTTTAATAAAAAAATATAGGACGATACCGATTTTAACAACAAAAAAATATAGGATACCGATTTTAATTAAATAAAACTATAGGACGATACCGATTTTAATAAAAAAAAACCTATAGGACGATGCCAATTTTAACAAAAAAAATAGGACGATACCGATTTTAATTAAATAAACCTATAGGACGATACCGATTTTAATTAAATAAAACTATAGGACGATACCGATTTTAATTAAATAAAACTATAGGACGATACCAATTTTAATAAAAAAAAATAGGACGATACCGATTTTAATAAAAAAAAACTATAGGACGATACCAGTTTTAATTAAATAAAACTATAGGACGATACCGATTTTAATAAAAAAACTATAGGACGATACCGATTTTAATAACAAAAAAATATAGGACGATACCGATTTTAACAACAAAAAAATATAGGATACCGATATTAATTAAATAAAACTATAGGACGATACCGATTTTAATAAAAAAAACATATAGGACGATACCGATTTTTAACAAAAAAAAACCTATAGGACGATACCGATTTTAATAACAAAAAAATATAGGACGATGCCGATTTTAATAAAAAAAATAGGACGATACCGATTTTAATTAAATAAAACTATAGGACGATACCGATTTTAATAAAAAAAAATAGGACGATACCGATTTTAATAAAAAAAACCTATAGGACGATGCCGATTTTAATTAAATAAAACTATAGGACGATACCGATTTTAATTAAAAAAAATAGGACGATACCGATTTTAATTAAATAAAACTATAGGACGATACCGATTTTAATTAAATAAAACTATAGGACGATACCAATTTTAATAAAAAAAATAGGACGATACCGATTTTAATAAAAAAAAACCTATAGGACGATACCAATTTTAATTAAATAAAACTATAGGACGATACCGATTTTAATTAAATAAAACTATAGGACGATACCGATTTTAATAAAAAAAATAGGACGATACCGATTTTAATAAAAAAAACCTATAGGACGATACCGATTTTAATTAAATAAAACTATAGGACGATACCGATTTTAATTAAATAAAACTATAGGACGATACCAATTTTAATAAAAAAAAACTATAGGACGATACCAATTTTAATTAAATAAAACTATAGGACGATACCGATTTTAATAAAAAAACTATAGGACGATACCGATTTTAATAAAAAAAAAAATATAGGACAATACCGATTTTAACAACAAAAAAATATAGGATACCGATTTTAATTAAATAAAACTATAGGACGATACCGATTTTAATTAAAAAAAAAACCTATAGGACGATACCAATTTTAATTAAATAAAACTATAGGACGATACCGATTTTAATAAAAAAAACTATAGGACGATACCGATTTTAATAACAAAAAAATATAGGACAATACCGATTTTAACAACAAAAAAATATAGGATACGGATTTTAATTAAATAAAACTATAGGACGATACCGATTTTAATTAAAAAAAAAACCTATAGGACGATACCGATTTTAATAAAAAAAACATATAGGACGATACCGATTTTTAACAAAAAAAAACCTATAGGACGATACCGATTTTAACAAAAAAAAACCTATAGGACGATGCCGATTTTAATAAAAAAAATAGGACGATACCGATTTGAATTAAATAAAACTATAGGACGATACCGATTTTAATAAAAAAAACCTATAGGACGATGCCGATTTTAATTAAATAAAACTATAGGACGATACCGATTTTAATAAAAAAAAATAGGACGATACCGATTTTAATTAAATAAAACTATAGGACGATACCGATTTTAATTAAATAAAACTATAGGACGATACCAATTTTAATAAAAAAAACTAGGACGATACCGATTTTAATAAAAAAAACCTATAGGACGATACCGATTTTAATAAAAAAAAATAGGACGATACCGATTTTAATTAAATAAAACTATAGGACGATACCGATTTTAATTAAATAAAACTATAGGACGATACCAATTTTAATAAAAAAAACTAGGACGATACCGATTTTAATAAAAAAAACCTATAGGACGATACCGATTTTAATTAAATAAAACTATAGGACGATACCGATTTTAATAAAAAAATATAGGACGATACCGATTTTAACAACAAAAAAATATAGGATACCGATTTTAATTAAATAAAACTATAGGACGATACCGATTTTAATAAAAAAAAACCTATAGGACGATGCCAATTTTAACAAAAAAAATAGGACGATACCGATTTTAATTAAATAAAACTATAGGACGATACCGATTTTAATTAAATAAAACTATAGGACGATACCAATTTTAATAAAAAAAAATAGGACGATACCGATTTTAATAAAAAAAAACTATAGGACGATACCAATTTTAATTAAATAAAACTATAGGACGATACCGATTTTAATAAAAAAACTATAGGACGATACCGATTTTAATAACAAAAAAATATAGGACGATACCGATTTTAACAACAAAAAAATATAGGATACCGATATTAATTAAATAAAACTATAGGACGATACCGATTTTAATAAAAAAAACATATAGAACGATACCGATTTTTAACAAAAAAAAACCTATAGGACGATATCGATTTTAATAACAAAAAAATATAGGACGATGCCGATTTTAATAAAAAAAAATAGGACGATACCGATTTTAATTAAATAAAACTATAGGACGATACCGATTTTAATAAAAAAAAATAGGACGATACCGATTTTAATAAAAAAAACCTATAGGACGATGCCGATTTTAATTAAATAAAACTATAGGACGATACCGATTTTAATTAAAAAAAATAGGACGATACCGATTTTAATTAAATAAAACTATAGGACGATACCGATTTTAATTAAATAAAACTATAGGACGATACCAATTTTAATAAAAAAAATAGGACGATACCGATTTTAATAAAAAAAACCTATAGGACGATACCAATTTTAATTAAATAAAACTATAGGACGATACCGATTTTAATTAAATAAAACTATAGGACGATACCGATTTTAATATAAAAAATAGGACGATACCGATTTTAATAAAAAAAACCTATAGGACGATACCGATTTTAATTAAATAAAACTATAGGACGATACCGATTTTAATAAAAAAAACCTATAGGACGATGCCGATTTTAATTAAATAAAACTATAGGACGATACCGATTTTAATTAAAAAAAATAGGACGATACCGATTTTAATTAAATAAAACTATAGGACGATACCGATTTTAATTAAATAAAACTATAGGACGATACCAATTTTAATAAAAAAAATAGGACGATACCGATTTTAATAAAAAAAACCTATAGGACGATACCAATTTTAATTAAATAAAACTATAGGACGATACCGATTTTAATTAAATAAAACTATAGGACGATACCGATTTTAATATAAAAAATAGGACGATACCGATTTTAATAAAAAAAACCTATAGGACGATACCGATTTTAATTAAATAAAACTATAGGACGATACCGATTTTAATTAAATAAAACTATAGGACGATACCAATTTTAATAAAAAAAAACTATAGGACGATACCAATTTTAATTAAAAAAAACTATAGGACGATACCGATTTTAATAACAAAAAAATATAGGACAATACCGATTTTAACAACAAAAAAATATAGGATACCGATTTTAATTAAATAAAACTATAGGACGATACCGATTTTAATTAAAAAAAAAACCTATAGGACGATACCAATTTTAATTAAATAAAACTATAGGACGATACCGATTTTAATAAAAAAAACTATAGGACGATACCGATTTTAATAACAAAAAAATATAGGACAATACCGATTTTAACAACAAAAAAATATAGGATACCGATTTTAATTAAATAAAACTATAGGACGATACCGATTTTAATTAAAAAAAAAACCTATAGGACGATACCGATTTTAATAAAAAAACATATAGGACGATACCGATTTTTAACTAAAAACAACCTATAGTACGATACCGATTTTAACAAAAAAAAACCTATAGGACGATGCCGATTTTAATAAAAAAAATAGGACGATACCGATTTGAATTAAATAAAACTATAGGACGATACCGATTTTAATAAAAAAAAACTATAGGACGATGCCGATTTTAATTAAATAAAACTATAGGACGATACCGATTTTAATAAAAAAAAAATAGGACGATACCGATTTTAATTAAATAAAACTATAGGACGATACCGATTTTAATTAAATAAAACTATAGGACGATACCAATTTTAATAAAAAAACTAGGACGATACCGATTTTAATAAAAAAAACCTATAGGACGATACCGATTTTAATTAAATAAAACTATAGGACGATACCGATTTTAATAAAAAAAACATATAGGACGATACCGATTTTTAACAAAAAAAAACCTATAGGACGATACCGATTTTAATTAAATAAAACTACGATACCGATTTTAATAAAAAAAAACTATAGGACGATACCAATTTTAAACAAAAAAAAACCTATAGGACGATACCGATTTTAACAAAAAAAAACCTATAGGACGATACCAATTTTAATTAAATAAAACTATAGGACGATACCGATTTTAATAAAAAAAACTATAGGACGATACCGATTTTAATAAAAAAAACTATAGGACGATACTGATTTTAACAAAAAAACTATAGGACGATACCGATTTTAATAAAAAAACTATAGGACGATACCGATTTTAACAACAAAAAAATATAGGACGATACCGATTTTAATTAAATAAAACTATAGGACGATACCGATTTTAATTAAATAAACCTATAGGATGATACTGATTTTAACAAAAAAAATAGGACGATACCGATTTTAATAAAAAAAAACCTATAGGACGATGCCAATTTTAACAAAAAAAAATAGGACAATACCGATTTTAATTAAATAAAACTATAGGACGATACCGATTTTAATAAAAAAACCCCTATAGGATGATGCCAATTTTAACAAAAAAAATAGGACGATACCGATTTTAATTAAATAAACCTATAGGACGATACCGATTTTAATTAAATAAAACTATAGGACGATACCGATTTTAATTAAATAAACCTATAGGACGATACCGATTTTAATTAAATAAACCTATAGGACGATACCGATTTTAATTAAATAAAACTATAGGACGATACCGATTTTAATTAAATAAAACTATAGGACGATACCAATTTTAATAAAAAAAAATAGGACGATACCGATTTTAATAAAAAAAAACTATAGGACGATACCAATTTTAATTAAATAAAACTATAGGACGATACCGATTTTAATAAAAAAACTATAGGACGATACCGATTTTAATAACAAAAAAATATAGGACGATACCGATTTTAACAATAAAAAAATATAGGATACCGATATTAATTAAATAAAACTATAGGACGATACCGATTTTAATAAAAAAAAACATATAGGACGATACCGATTTTTAACAAAAAAAAACCTATAGGACGATACCGATTTTAACAAAAAAAAACCTATAGGACGATGCCGATTTTAATAAAATAATAGGATGATACCGATTTGAATTAAATAAAACTATAGGACGATACCGATTTTAATAAAAAAAACCTATAGGACGATGCCGATTTTGATTAAATAAAACTATAGGACGATACCGATTTTAATAAAAAAAAATAGGACGATACCGATTTGAATTAAATAAAACTATAGGACGATACCGATTTTAATTAAATAAAACTATAGGACGATACCGATTTTAATTAAATAAAACTATAGGACGATACCAATTTTAATAAAAAAAAATAGGATGATACCGATTTGAATTAAATAAAACTATAGGACGATACCGATTTTAATTAAATAAAACTATAGGACGATACCAATTTTAATTAAAAAAAATAGGACGATACCGATTTTAATAAAAAAAACCTATAGGACGATACCGATTTTATTAAATAAAACTATAGGACGATACCGATTTTAATAAAAAAAACTATAGGACGATACCGATTTTAACAACAAAAAAATATAGGACGATACCGATTTTAACAACAAAAAAATATAGGATACCGATTTTAATTAAATAAAACTATAGGACGATACCGATTTTAATAAAAAAAAACCTATAGGACGATGCCAATTTTAACAAAAAAAAATAGGACAATACCGATTTTAATTAAATAAACCTATAGGATGATACCGATTTTAATTAAATAAAACTATAGGACGATACCGATTTTAATAAAAAAAAACTATAGGACGATACCGATTTTAACAACAAAAAAATATAGGATACCGATTTTAATTAAATAAAACTATAGGACGATACCGATTTTAATAAAAAAAAACCTATAGGACGATGCCAATTTTAACAAAAAAAAATAGGACGATACCGATTTTTAACAAAAAAAAAACCTATAGGACGATACCGATTTTAACAAAAAAACTATAGGACGATACCGATTTTAACAACAAAAAAATATAGGACGATACCGATTTTAATTAAATAAAACTATAGGACGATACCGATTTTAATTAAATAAACCTATAGGATGATACTGATTTTAATTAAATAAAACTATAGGACGATACCGATTTTAATAAAAAAAAACCTATAGGACGATACCGATTTTAACAAAAAAAAATAGGACGATACCGATTTTAATAAAAAAAAACCTATAGGACGATGCCAATTTTAACAAAAAAAAATAGGACAATACCGATTTTAATTAAATAAAACTATAGGACGATACCGATTTTAATAAAAAAAAACCTATAGGACGATGCCAATTTTAACAAAAAAAAAATAGGACAATACCGATTTTAATTAAATAAACCTATAGGACGATACCGATTTTAATTAAATAAAACTATAGGACGATACCGATTTTAATTAAATAAAACTATAGGACGATACCGATTTTAATAAAAAAACTATAGGACGATACCGATTTTAATAAAAAAAACTATAGGACGATACCGATTTTAATAAAAAAAACTATAGGACGATACCGATTTTAACAAAAAAAACTATAGGACGATACCGATTTTAATAAAAAAACTATAGGACGATACCGATTTTAATAAAAAAAACTATAGGACGATACCGATTTTAATAAAATAAACTATAGGACGATACCGATTTTAACAAAAAACCTATAGGACGATACCGATTTTAACAAAAAAACTATAGGACGATACCGATTTTAATAAAAAAACCTATAGGACGATACCAATTTTAATTAAATAAAACTATAGGACGATACCGATTTTAATTAAATAAACCTATAGGATGATACCGATTTTAATTAAATAAAACTATAGGACGATACCGATTTTAATAAAAAAAAAACCTATAGGACGATGCCAATTTTAACAAAAAAAATAGGACGATACCGATTTTAATTAAATAAACCTATAGGACGATACCGATTTTAATTAAATAAAACTATAGGACGATACCGATTTTAATTAAAAAAAAACCTATAGGACGATGCCAATTTTAACAAAAAAAATAGGACGATACCGATTTTAATTAAATAAACCTATAGGACGATACCGATTTTAATTAAATAAACCTATAGGATGATACTGATTTTAATTAAATAAAACTATTGGACGATACCGATTTTAATAAAAAAAACCTATAGGACGATATCGATTTTAACAAAAAAAATAGGACGATACCGATTTTAATAAAAAAAAACCTATTGGACGATGCCAATTTTAACAAAAAAAAATAGGACAATACCGATTTTAATTAAATAAAACTATAGGACGATACCGATTTTAATAAAAAAAAACCTATAGGACGATGCCAATTTTAACAAAAAAAATAGGACGATACCGATTTTAATTAAATAAACCTATAGGACGATACCGATTTTAATTAAATAAAACTATAGGACGATACCGATTTTAATTAAATAAAACTATAGGACGATACCGATTTTAATAAAAAAAAAATATAGGACGATACCGATTTTAACAACAAAAAAATATAGGATACCGATTTTAATTAAATAAAACTATAGGACGATACCGATTTTAATTAAAAAAAAACCTATAGGACGGTACCGATTTTAATAAAAAAAACATATAGGACGATACCGATTTTTAACAAAAAAAAACCTATAGGACGATACCGATTTTAACAAAAAAAAACATATAGGACGATACCGATTTTAATAAAAAAAACCTATAGGACGATGCCGATTTTAATTAAATAAAACTATAGGACGATACCGATTTTAATTAAAAAAAATAGGACGATACCGATTTTAATTAAATAAAACTATAGGACGATACCGATTTTAATTAAATAAAACTATAGGACGATACCAATTTTAATAAAAAAAAATAGGACGATACTGATTTTAATAAAAAAAACCTATAGGACGATACCGATTTTAATTAAATAAAACTATAGGACGATACCGATTTTAATAAAAAAAACTATAGGACGATACCGATTTTAACAACAAAAAAATATAGGACGATACCGATTTTAACAACAAAAAAATATAGGATACCGATTTTAATTAAATAAAACTATAGGACGATACCGATTTTAATAAAAAAAAACCTATAGGACGATGCCAATTTTAACAAAAAAAAATAGGACAATACCGATTTTAATTAAATAAACCTATAGGATGATACCGATTTTAATTAAATAAAACTATAGGACGATACCGATTTTAATAAAAAAAAAAACTATAGGACGATACCGATTTTAACAACAAAAAAATATAGGATACCGATTTTAATTAAATAAAACTATAGGACGATACCGATTTTAATTAAAAAAAAACCTATAGGACGATACCGATTTTAATAAAAAAAACATATAGGACGATACCGATTTTAACAAAAAAAACTATAGGACGATACCGATTTTAACAACAAAAAAATATAGGATACTGATTTTAATTAAATAAAACTATAGGACGATACCGATTTTAATAAAAAAAAACCTATAGGACGATGCCAATTTTAACAAAAAAAAATAGGACAATACCGATTTTAATTAAATAAACCTATAGGATGATACCGATTTTAATTAAATAAAACTATAGGACGATACCGATTTTAATAAAAAAAAAACTATAGGACGATACCGATTTTAAACAAAAAAAAACCTATAGGACGATACCGATTTTAACAAAAAAAAACCTATAGGACGATACCAATTTTAATTAAATAAAACTATAGGACGATACCGATTTTAATAAAAAAAACTATAGGACGATACCGATTTTAACAAAAAAACTATAGGACGATACCGATTTTAACAACAAAAAAATATAGGACGATACCGATTTTAATTAAATAAAACTATAGGACGATACCGATTTTAATTAAATAAACCTATAGGATGATACTGATTTTAATTAAATAAAACTATAGGACGATACCGATTTTAATAAAAAAAACCTATAGGACGATACCGATTTTAACAAAAAAAAATAGGACGATACCGATTTTAATAAAAAAAAACCTATAGGACGATGCCAATTTTAACAAAAAAAAATAGGACAATACCGATTTTAATTAAATAAAACTATAGGACGATACCGATTTTAATAAAAAAAAACCTATAGGACGATGCCAATTTTAACAAAAAAAAATAGGACAATACCGATTTTAATTAAATAAACCTATAGGATGATACCGATTTTAATTAAATAAAACTATAGGACGATACCGATTTTAATAAAAAAAAACTATAGGACGATACCGATTTTAAACAAAAAAAAACCTATAGGACGATACCGATTTTAACAAAAAAAAACCTATAGGACGATACCAATTTTAATTAAATAAAACTATAGGACGATACCGATTTTAATAAAAAAAACTATAGGACGATACCGATTTTAATAAAAAAAACTATAGGACGATACCGATTTTAACAAAAAAAACTATAGGACGATACCGATTTTAATAAAAAAAACTATAGGACGATACCGATTTTAACAACAAAAAAATATAGGACGATACCGATTTTAATTAAATAAAACTATAGGACGATACGGATTTTAATTAAATAAACCTATAGGATGATACTGATTTTAATTAAATAAAACTATAGGACGATACCGATTTTAATAAAAAAAACTATAGGACGATACCGATTTTAATAAAAAAAATATAGGACGATACCAATTTTAACAAAAAAAAACCTATAGGACGATACCGATTTTAACAGAAAATTAAATAAAATTGTCCAATACGATACTAATTTTACTTAAAAACTATAGACTGATACAATACCAGTTTTAACAAAAATAAACGATAGGTCGACATGATATCGATTTTTTGGTATTTTTTTTTATTTATTAAAATGCAGATTTATAAAAATAAATAAAATAATTCAGGGTTAAATTAAAACCGGCCCATCTGTTTATATCCATTAGATCAGAAGTTCTTAGTATTCTTCTTCAACCATCTAAAAGTGAACCACAGCGACCGTTATCAGCAGGACTTCCCCTTCATCTCGCTCTGCGGACGCGAGCGCAACTTCCTGCGCTGTGAAGATCAGCCAATTGTCTTCACTCACCTGTTATCGGAGACGGGGCATGAGCGTCTGTCATATTGTGGGGGTGGGGCTAAATTGGCTGTTCCGTTCCGCCCAGAATCACTCTTCATGCATCCAGTCAGTGGCCGAGTGTACCATCCTGGTCCTGAACGGGGAAGAGGTGTTGGGCTGGTACGCTCCTCATTATCTATTGAGCTGAGTGCTTACTTTGAATATGCCACGGGTCAGGAGGGTACAGGCCAGCCCACTCATTTCGTGTGGGCGGGGAATCGACATACTCTGACAAAAGAGCTGGCAACATACTTTCCTCTCCAAAAAATGTATGTATAAAAATACAATGATCAAACTACTCAAATAAACTATCAATAAACTACAGTATCCTGAGTACAGTTTTATGTTTTACCCAAAAAAAATTACATTCTGTCAATATTTACTCACTATCTTGTTGCTTCAAACCCACATTCTGTTCCAATATTGTACATACTGAATACATCATTCAAACATTCACAATGTAGGTTGGAAAAAGTATATGAACCCCTAGACTAATGACATCAACTGAAGCTAATTAGAGTCAGGGGTTGGCAAACCTGGCATTCAATTAATGAAACGAGATTGGTGGTGTGGGTTAGAGCTACTTTAAAACGAAAAAGCACTCAAACATTTTGAGTCAGCATCTGCTTACGTGGACCGTGCCCCGCAAAGAGATTTCAGAAGATCTACGATCAAGAATTGTTGCTTTGCATAAAGCTGGAAAATGTTACCAAGTTATCTGGAAGAGTTCAGATATGCATCTGTCCACAGTTAGACTATCTGTCTATAAATGGAGGTGATTTAGTACTATAGGTACTCTCACTAGAAGTGGCCGTTAGATATTCATCTGTCCACAGTTAGACTATCTGTCTATAAATGGAGGTGATTTAGTACTATAGGTACTCTCACTAGAAGTGGCCGTTAGATATTCATCTGTCCACAGTTAGACTATCTGTCTATAAATGGAGGTGATTTAGTACTATAGGTACTCTCACTAGAAGTGGCCGTTAGATATTCATCTGTCCACAGTTAGACTATCTGTCTATAAATGGAGGTGATTTAGTACTATAGGTACTCTCACTAGAAGTGGCCGTTAGATATTCATCTGTCCACAGTTAGACAAACTGTCTATAAATGGAGATGATTTAGTACTATAGGTACTCTCTCTAGAAGTGGCCGTTAGATATTCATCTGTCCACAGTTAGACAAACTGTCTATAAATGGAAATGATTTAGTACTATAGGTACTCTCACTAGAAGTGTCCGTTAGATATTCATCTGTTCACAGTTAGACAAACTGTCTATAAATGGAGGTGATTTAGTACTACAGGTACTCTCACTAGAAGTGGCCGTTAGATGTTCATCTGTTCACAGTTAGACAAACTGTCTATAAATGGAGATGATTTAGTACTACAGGTACTCTCACTAGAAGTGGCCGTTAGATATTCATCTGTCCACAGTTAGACAAACTGTCTATAAATGGAGATGATTTAGTACTATAGGTACTCTCACTAGAAGTGGCCGTTAGATATTCATCTGTCCACAGTTAGACAAACTGTCTATAAATGGAGATGATTTAGTACTATAGGTACTCTCACTAGAAGTGACCGTTAGATGTTCATCTGTCCACAGTTAGACAAACTGTCTATAAATGGAGATGATTTAGTACTATAGGTACTCTCACTAGAAGTGACCGTTAGATGTTCATCTGTCCACAGTTAGAAAAACTGTCTATAAATGGAGATGATTTAGTACTATAGGTACTCTCTCTAGAAGTGTCCGTTAGATATTCATCTGTCCACAGTTAGACAAACTGTCTATAAATGGAGATGATTTAGTACTACAGGTACTCTCACTAGAAGTGGCCGTTAGATGTTCATCTGTCCACAGTTAGACAAACTGTCTATAAATGGAGATGATTTAGTACTATAGGTACTCTCACTAGAAGTGTCCGTTAGATATTCATCTGTTCACAGTTAGACAAACTGTCTATAAATGGAGATGATTTAGTACTATAGGTACTCTCTCTAGAAGTGTCCGTTAGATATTCATCTGTCCACAGTTAGACAAACTGTCTATAAATGGAGATGATTTAGTACTATAGGTACTCTCACTAGAAGTGTCCGTTAGATATTCATCTGTTCACAGTTAGACAAACTGTCTATAAATGGAGGTGATTTAGTACTACAGGTACTCTCACTAGAAGTGGCCGTTAGATGTTCATCTGTTCACAGTTAGACAAACTGTCTATAAATGGAGATGATTTAGTACTATAGGTACTCTCACTAGAAGTGGCTGTTAGATATTCATCTGTCCACAGTTAGACAAACTGTCTATAAATGGAGATGATTTAGTACTATAGGTACTCTCACTAGAAGTGGCCATTAGATGTTCATCTGTTCACAGTTAGACAAACTGTCTATAAATGGAGATGATTTAGTACTATAGGTACTCTCACTAGAAGTGACCGTTAGATGTTCATCTGTCCACAGTTAGAAAAACTGTCTATAAATGGAGATGATTTAGTACTATAGGTACTCTCACTAGAAGTGGCCGTTAGATATTCATCTGTCCACAGTTAGACAAACTGTCTATAAATGGAGATGATTTAGTACTATAGGTACTCTCACTAGAAGTGGCCATTAGATGTTCATCTGTTCACAGTTAGACAAACTGTCTATAAATGGAGATGATTTAGTACTATAGGTACTCTCACTAGAAGTGACCGTTAGATGTTCATCTGTCCACAGTTAGAAAAACTGTCTATAAATGGAGATGATTTAGTACTATAGGTACTCTCACTAGAAGTGGCCGTTAGATATTCATCTGTCCACAGTTAGACAAACTGTCTATAAATGGAGATGATTTAGTACTATAGGTACTCTCACTAGAAGTGGCCATTAGATGTTCATCTGTTCACAGTTAGACAAACTGTCTATAAATGGAGATGATTTAGTACTATAGGTACTCTCACTAGAAGTGACCGTTAGATGTTCATCTGTCCACAGTTAGAAAAACTGTCTATAAATGGAGGTGATTTAGTACTATAGGTACTCTCGTTAGAAGTGGCCATTAGATGTTCATCTGTCCTCAGTTAGACAAACTGTCTATAAATGGAGGTGATTTAGTACTATAGGTACTCTCACTAGAAGTGTCCGTTAGATGTTCATCTGTCCACAGTTAGACAAACTGTCTATAAGTGGAGATGATTTAGTACTATAGGTACTCTCGTTAGAAGTGGCCATTAGATATTCATCTGTCCACAGTTAAACAAACTGTCTATAAATGGAGATGATTTAGTACTATAGGCACTCTCACTAGAAGTCGCCGTTAGATGTTCATCTGTCCACAGTTAGACAAACTGTCTATAAATGGAGATGATTTAGTACTATAGGTACTCTCGTTAGAAGTGGCCATTAGATATTCATCTGTCCACAGTTAGACAAACTGTCTATAAATGGAGATGATTTAGTACTATAGGTACTCTCACTAGAAGTGGCCGTTAGATATTCATCTGTCCACAGTTAGACAAACTGTCTATAAATGGAGATGTTTTAGTACTATAGGTACTCTCACTAGAAGTGGCCGTTAGATATTCATCTGTCTACAGTTAGACAAACTGTCTATAAATGGAGATGATTTAGTACTATAGGTACTCTCACTAGAAGTGGCCATTAGATGTTCATCTGTCCACAGTTAGACAAACTGTCTATAAATGGAGATGATTTAGTACTATAGGTACTCTCACTAGAAGTGGCCGTTAGATATTCATCTGTCTACAGTTAGACAAACTGTCTATAAATGGAGATTGTTTAGTACTATAGGTACTCTCACTAGAATTGGCCGTTAGATATTCATCTGTCCACAGTTAGACAAACTGTCTATAAATGGAGATGATTTAGTACTATAGGTACTCTCTCTAGAAGTGGCCGTTAGATATTCATCTGTCTACAGTTAGACAAACTGTCTATAAATGGAGATGATTTAGTTCTATAGGTACTCTCACTAGAAGTGTCCGTTAGATATTCATCTGTCCATAGTTAGACAAACTGTCTATAAATGGAGGTGATTTAGTACTACAGGTACTCTCACTAGAAGTGGCCGTTAGATGTTCATCTGTTCACAGTTAGACAAACTGTCTATAAATGGAGATGATTTAGTACTATAGGTACTCTCACTAGAAGTGGCCATTAGATGTTCATCTGTTCACAGTTAGACAAACTGTCAATAAATGGAGATGATTTAGTACTATAGGTACTCTCACTAGAAGTGACCGTTAGATGTTCATCTGTCCACAGTTAGAAAAACTGTCTATAAATGGAGATGATTTAGTACTATAGGTACTCTCTCTAGAAGTGTCCGTTAGATATTCATCTGTCCACAGTTAGACAAACTGTCTATAAATGGAGATGATTTAGTACTATAGGTACTCTCACTAGAAGTGGCCATTAGATGTTCATCTGTTCACAGTTAGACAAACTGTCTATAAATGGAGATGATTTAGTACTATAGGTACTCTCACTAGAAGTGACCGTTAGATGTTCATCTGTCCACAGTTAGAAAAACTGTCTAATTGGAGATGATTTAGTACTATAGGTACTCTCTCTAGAAGTGTCCGTTAGATATTCATCTGTCCACAGTTAGACAAACTGTCTATAAATGGAGATGATTTAGTACTACAGGTACTCTCACTAGAAGTGGCCGTTAGATGTTCATCTGTTCACAGTTAGACAAACTGTCTATAAATGGAGATGATTTAGTACTATAGGTACTCTCACTAGAAGTGGCCGTTAGATATTCATCTGTTCACAGTTAGACAAACTGTCTATAAATGGAGATGATTTAGTACTATAGGTACTCTCACTAGAAGTCACCGTTAGATGTTCATCTGTCCACAGTTAGACAAACTGTCTATAAATGGAGATGATTTAGTACTATAGGTACTCTCACTAGAAGTGGCCATTAGATGTTCATCTGTCCACAGTTAGACAAACTGTCTATAAATGGAGATGATTTAGTACTATAGGTACTCTCACTAGAAGTGGCCGTTAGATATTCATCTGTCCACAGTTAGACAAACTGTCTATAAATGGAGATGATTTAGTACTATAGGTACTCTCACTAGAAGTCACCGTTAGATGTTCATCTGTTCACAGTTAGACAAACTGTCTATAAATGGAGATGATTTAGTACTATAGGTACTCTCACTAGAAGTCACCGTTAGATGTTCATCTGTCCACAGTTAGACAAACTGTCTATAAATGGAGATGATTTAGTACTATAGGTACTCTCACTAGAAGTGGCCATTAGATGTTCATCTGTTCACAGTTAGACAAACTGTCTATAAATGGAGATGATTTAGTACTATAGGCACTCTCACTAGAAGTGACCGTTAGATGTTCATCTGTCCACAGTTAGAAAAACTGTCTATAAATGGAGGTGATTTAGTACTATAGGTACTCTCGTTAGAAGTGGCCATTAGATGTTCATCTGTCCACAGTTAGACAAACTGTCTATAAATGGAGGTGATTTAGTACTATAGGTACTCTCACTAGAAGTGTCTGTTAGATGTTCATCTGTTCACAGTTAGACAAACTGTCTATAAATGGAGATGATTTAGTACTATAGGTACTCTCACTAGAAGTGTCCGTTAGATGTTCATCTGTCCACAGTTAGACAAACTGTCTATAAATGGAGATGATTTAGTACTATAGGTACTCTCACTAGAAGTGTCCGTTAGATGTACATCTGTCCACAGTTAGACAAACTGTCTATAAATGGAGGTGATTTAGTACTATAGGTACTCTCGTTAGAAGTGGCCATTAGATATTCATCTGTCCACAGTTAGACAAACTGTCTATAAATGGAGATGATTTAGTACTATAGGTACTCTCACTAGAAGTCGCCGTTAGATGTTCATCTGTCCACAGTTAGACAAACTGTCTATAAATGGAGATGATTTAGTACTATAGGTACTCTCGCTAGAAGTGGCCATTAGATATTCATCTGTCCACAGTTAGACAAACTGTCTATAAATGGAGATGATTTAGTACTATAGGTACTCTCACTAGAAGTGGCCGTTAGATATTCATCTGTCTACAGTTAGACAAACTGTCTATAAATGGAGATGATTTAGTACTATAGGTACTCTCACTAGAAGTGGCCATTAGATGTTCATCTGTCCACAGTTAGACAAACTGTCTATAAATGGAGATGATTTAGTACTATAGGTACTCTCACTAGAAGTGGCCGTTAGATATTCATCTGTCTACAGTTAGACAAACTGTCTATAAATGGAGATTGTTTAGTACTATAGGTACACTCACTAGAATTGGCCGTTAGATATTCATCTGTCCACAGTTAGACAAACTGTCTATAAATGGAGATGATTTAGTACTATAGGTACTCTCTCTAGAAGTGGCCGTTAGATATTCATCTGTCTACAGTTAGACAAACTGTCTATAAATGGAGATGATTTAGTACTATAGGTACTCTCACTAGAAGTGGCCATCCAGCCAAGATGACTCAAAGGGCACATTGCAGAATGCTCAATGAGGTAAAAATGTCCACCTTAAAAAGACCACCTTGACACTCCACAACACTACTGGGGAAAATGTTTTGTGGACTGATGAAACTAAGGTTGAATTGTTTGGAAGAACAAGCAGCACTACGGATGGCATAAAAAGGGCACCACATACCACCACTGAAACATCCCAGTGAAGTACGGTGGAGGGAGCATCATGATTTGGGGCTGCTTTGCTGCTTTGGGGCATGGACCATCATCAGGGGAAAAATGCATTTCCAAGTTTATCAAGATATCCTACAGGATAATGTCAGGGTGGCTGTGCACCAGCTGAAGCTCAGTAGAATTTGGGTGATGCAGCAGGACAATGACCCTAAACATGGTAGTAAATCCAATACAGAATGTTTAAAAAAAAAAGAAAATGTACTTTTGGAGTGTCCCAGTCAGAGCCCAGACCTGAACCTAATAGAGATGCTGTGGAATGACCTCAAGAGAGCTGTTCACACCAGCTATCTTAAGAGAATATGGATGAAGCAGTTCTGTAAGGAAGAATGGTCCAAATTTGCTTCTGAATGTTGGGCAGGTTAATCCACATCTACCGGATTGGTTATGCTTGCTAAACGCTTAGTTGAGGTTTTTGCTGCCAAAGGAAAATCGTCCAGTTATTAAATCCAAGGGTCCACTTACTTTTTCCACAGCTCTGTGAATGTTTAATGGGATGTGTTCAAGAAAGACTACAATTGATTGTGTGTTGTTAGCTTAAGCACATTTTGTTTGTCTATATTTGTGACTTTGATGAAGATGAGATCACATGTTTTGACTAGTTAATACAGAAAACCAGCTAATTCCAAAGGGTTCACATACTTTTTCTTGCCACTGTATTTCAAGTTTACTGAAGCCAGATGGTAGTTTTTATAATAAACACTTTTAGCATATAAAAAAAATTTCAAGGTTTAATTTTAAATGAAGAAGAGTGATTATCTACTATTCCTATGCCACTAATCAAATGTTAGCATCAGTAAAGCAAACACAAAGAAATTCTCCTGTTCTCTCAAACATTTATATATATGAAATGTTTTACATTTATTTGATGAGAAACTAAGGCAAAATATAAGTATTTTCACTAGTGGCTTCAGTTCAGACTTTGGATACAATGAAAAAAAATGCTTAAGTAGTACTTAAAGTATTTTCTGCATTGAAAAAGTTAAAGTATGAACTTGATAATATTGAGTAAATTCTACATTTGTACTTAAATGTAAAAAAAAATATTATTTATGATGGTTTATTAACCTTTTAATGCATCATCATGCATCAGTCCTGAAGTAAAAAACCTTGTCATTTTTATTTGCTAATTTGAGTAAATTTCACAGGTAAATAAAATAAGTACATTTTACTTAACTGTCCAAAGCGGGGGTTCCCAGCATTCAATGGGCTTAAAAACTTAATGAGCTTGCAGGGTTTCACTGTTTGCAAGTTTATTTACACCATTTATATTGTTAATTTTGCTGATACGTTTGGAAACTTCTTGTTTTGTGTAGTCTGAAGTTCATTTTCAACACTAAATGACCTGTTCATGATAAAAATAAATAAATAATAATAATAACCTTTTGATTGTTACCACCATGGTGTTTTGTGCACTTAGTGTTGAGATCTGCATGTACAACAAATTAATTAAAAACATTTACTATATTTATTGAAAAGTTTTACCCTTGTGTATCAAAAAAACGGGGACTAAATATATATTTATAGGACTAAAATGTCTGCGTCAATAAACTGCCATAATAATATTATATATTAATATTATTAAAGCTTTTTAACCAACATCAGTCCTGATCATAACTACCAAATATTCATTAATTTGCAGGATTTTAACCCTTTAAATGCCAGTTTGTTTATATAAAGCCACTGTTGTTTTTACACACACACACACACATTCTCAGTACACACATACAAAACACACACACACACACACACACACACAGTTTTATCTGCATCATTTATTAAATTGGCCTGCAGGTCTCTATAATATAGCAAACAGAGAATAGGTGAAAAGCTTGTATTTGCTCCATAGCCTAAAAATGAAAAAAAATATTTTCAGCTTTAATGGCACTGGGATCAAATATTGAGGTTTTAATGGGTTTCAATTGGGGATATTTTTGTCCTGAGTGTGACTATTTTGTGTTCACAGTGTATTATAGATGTATTATAAGAACTGAGGTTGAAATATCAACATTCCCCCCAAAATATATCTATCTGTCTATCCACAATGATATGTTATTCGAAATGGGTTTAATGAGCTATTTTGAGTCAAGGAGCACTAAAATACTGGCCTCGAGAGTATTAGCACTCCTTGAAGAGTGTTGCAACTTTTCTACAGTTTACAAAACAGTGACAGGAGTGATTTAAGAACACATGATAGTATCTGGGCGGAGAGTGAAAACAACAGGAACCGAGTGAAGGGTCACCCGGTACACGTGAGCGTGCTGTGTGTGTGTGTGTGTGTGAAGGTACTCCAAGGAAGAGTTGAGAATTAGTAGAAGTCGGCTAGAGGGAGAAAGAGAACCTCAGAACTGAAAATGGCAACTTCGGAGGGTAATGAAACGTGTCCGGCTCTCACACGCTCCGTTCTGAAGCGGGTTCCGCCGTTACTCACGGATCTGTACCAGTTCACAATGTCGTACGCGTACTGGCGCGCGGGCAGACACAACGAGCCGGCCGTGTTTGAACTGTTCTTCCGGGACAACCCGTTCGGCGGAGGATTTTCCCTGTTTGCGGGACTGAGCGACTGTTTGCTGTTCCTGCAGAACTTCAGATTCTCAGATGACGGCGAGTATGGGCTGCATGTGTGCTGACTACCTAGACAGCATCTCTGGGCATGTGTCTCAACCTAGTGAGCATACTATCAAGACAGCATTTGGGGCTTTTGCTTAACCCAGTGAGCTGACTACCTAGACAACATCTTTGGGCATGTGTCTCAACCTAGTGAGCGTACTATCAAGACAGCATTTTGGGCTCTTGCTTAACCCAGTGAGCTGACTACCTAGACAACATCTTTGGGCATGTGTCTCAACCTAGTGAGCGTACTATCAAGACAGCATTTTGGGCTCTTGCTTAACCCAGTGAGCTGACTACCTAGACAGCATCTCTGGGCATGTGTCTCAACCTAGTGAGCATACTATCAAGACAGCATTTGGGGCTCTTGCTTAACCCAGTGAGCTGACTACCTAGACAACATCTTTGGGCATGTGTCTCAACCTAGTGAGCGTACTATCAAGACAGCATTTTGGGCTCTTGCTTAACCCAGTGAGCTGACTACCTAGGCAGCTTTTTTTGGGGGGGTGGTCCCAAAACTTAGTGAGCTTACTTTGTAGTCAGCATATTTGGCCATGTTTTCCAAAATGTAGTGAACAACCTAGTGTGCATACTATCTAGACACCTTTTTTGGGGGATGTGTTCTCAAAACAGTGAGCTTTTTTTTTTGTAGACAGCATGTTTTGGGCATGTTTTCCAAAATGTAGTGAACAACCTAGTGTGCGTACTATTTAGACAGCATTTTTGGGGTGGCTCAAAACCTATTGAGCTGACTACCTAAATAGAATATTGGGGCATGTCTTTCCAAACATTGTAAGCTACCTACTTAGACACCTTTTTTGGGGGGGACAGTCTTCAAAACTTAGTGAGCTTACTTTGTAGACAGCATTTTCTGGAATGTGTCTCAACCTAGTGAGCATACTATCAAGACAGCATTTTGGGGATGTGTTTCAAAATGTAGAAAGCTGACTTTGTAGACAGCATTTTTGGGGGTGACTCAAAACCTAATGAGCTGACTACCTAAATAGCTAACTTTATAAATAGCATGTTTGGGCATGTTTTCCAAAACGTAGTAAACAACCTACTTGGGCAGAATTTATGGGAAAGTGTCCAAAACCCAGCGAGTAAACGTATGGACTTCATGCCGTGTGTTTCAAAACCTAGTGAGCCGACTACCTATACCGATTTTTTTTGAATGTGTCTTTAAAGTGTAGTGAGCTGACTTTTTAGACAGCATGTTTTCCAAAGCGTAGTTAATTAGGCTGATTTTTTTGGGCGCGTGACTCGTAGTATGAGCAAAAAAATATGAACAAAATACACATTTTAATACGTATGCTATATATCATTATATATGCATTTTAATGCATTATAAAAATACATATTTTGCCTATTTATTTTAAAGACTCGTAGTGACGCGTGACTCGTAGCGCGTAGTATGCCGACTATCTAGACAGGATTTTCGGCTATGCGTCTCAAATCATCATAGCTGTGTAAACAGCATTTTTGGGCGTGTGTTTACAATCTTTACGTTCTCAGATAAGGGTGAGTAAACATATGGACTGTAGGCTATGTGTCTCAAAACCTAGTGAGCTACCTACCTAGACAACATTTTTTGCATGCGTCTCAAAAGCTTAGTGAGCTGACTTTTTAGACAGCATTTTTTGGCATGTTTTCCAAAACGTAGTGAACGACCTACTTGGGCAAAACGTTTGGGCATGCGACTCAAAATCTAGAAAGCTTACTTATTTTTTTAGACAGCATTTTTGGGATGGCCCAAAACCAATTGAGCTGACTACCTAGACAGCATTCCCAGGTATGTACATGGTGTTTTTGGGTATGTATCTAAAATCCTAGTGAGTTGCATTTTCAGGAATCATCCAGCAGCGAATCTGGACACAGATGACTCGGCATGGTCTGTGATTACGAAATGCTGCCTAGGTAGGCAGCTATCTAGGTTCTGAGACACAGCCTAAATATCTTGTCAGTCAGTGGCGAGAACACAATGTTTCCATGAATGTTTCCATGAATGTCACGCACATGTGCCAAATGAACTCAGTCTTGAACCTTACGTGGTCACGCTCAGGTCAGTACTGTGTGTACAGTGTATAAGTTACACTACAGAGTGAAGTCACATGTTTTGCACATGGTCAAGATTTACAGGACACTCACTCACTATATTTGGTGTTGATGCATGTTGAATTTACATGTGCATTTGTTTCTTAACATGCATTTGATCATGTTGCTGATGGATTACGTCATCGAGCAAAGTTCAGGCGATCAGTGATGTCATAGAAGAGCTCAAAAGAGCATTATTGTACACACTAGCGGTTAGAAACGATAATATACGCACAAAGAGGTAATTATTGAAGAATTCGGCACTGTTTGACCAACATCCTTGCAAACAACCTCCAGGTTTATTTGATTAGTGAAGCCTGTTGTAAGAATAAAAATGTATGCCAATGGGAAGTTATGACAGTTTTACTGTAGTAACAATAACTTAACTTAATTTAGTATTTTGGTGGAAACAAACATGTTGTAAGGGTAGAATTGTAGAATTAACTCTATTAAAAAAAGCCTATTTTTAACCCAATCTTTAGCCCATTTGCATGTTAATCAATTATTATTACTGCTCTACCCTGATGGAAAAAACCCTCTTAAACCAGCCTAAAGGTTGTTGGTTTTGGCTGGTTTAATCAGGTTTAGCTAGCCTCCAAGCTAGGCCTTTAAAAATCCCTCTAAAACCATTAACCCTTTAAGCTCTGAAGGTGATTTTAAAGATGGCGTACCCAAAATTAAACAAATATAGAAAATGTTTACATTTTTTTAATGATATGGATTATGATAAATTATGAGTATCAGCCAAGCTGATGGAAAAAAAAAAAGAATTAGCCAAAAATTTACAAAACGGATTTTGTTTTGTTCACAGTCACGTCACTCGTAACTGAGGAAAATGTTGTATTGATGCGACAAAGCAATCAAAAGTTACAACATTACAAATATTATTTATCATAGTGTCCAAAAACATCTCCAAACAGATAAAACGTAATAATTGTAAATTAGGGCTGAAACGATTAGTCAACATTATCGCCAATAAAAAATTGGCGCCAAAAATGTTCGTTGACGAATAGTTGCCCCAACGAGAGCTTCTTGCTCCGTGTCATCCTCTGTGTCGTCTGGGAGAGGAGCAAATTTGCTGCGGTTTCTACATTGAAAATGCCCAGATTTGCACGGTGATAACGGTGTAAATAAAACGACATGTTTGATGTACTGTAAATGGGGACATGACACGTTGTTTGGCAAATTCAACCAGCTGTAATGCTACAATCTATTTGCCGCGTGCTGTCGATCTTCCCGCCTATTTTCTGTAGATATGTTGCTCTTTTTTTTTACCTGTTTCGCAGCTTTCAGTGTTGCGCTGCTTGGTTTTAATTACACAATAATGTGTTTGTGTATTTATAATTATTGTTTATATACACCCCTAGTAATTAGAGTGATTGATCACATTACTCTCTGCCCAAATATGGAGGACTTTCACCACTGGTTGGAGCAATCTGAACCTAATCCGATTGGTTTAGCGCTCCGATGACGTCATGTGATCCAGGAAAGCTAACGTGTTTTCAGCCAGATTGCAAGAAGATACAAATCCTCGTGGGCCCGCCGTCCAAGCTAAACTAGACCACTCCGACCAGCGTAAACCAGCTTGGTGACCAGCAACCAGCAGACCACTTTCCACTTAGTTTGTTTTATGTCCTTACTAGTTATTAAGCTCAGTCTCATCTTGTGTGTTACAGATGTGGAATATTTACGCTCCGTTCTTCCGGTGAACACTGATCCTGCTTTCTTCACATATCTAAAGGAGCTGGACTGTTCAACGGTGTCCATCTCCGCTGTACCCGAGGGCTCCGTCGTCTTCGCCAGAGTACGTAAATCATCAAGCGGTCCAGAGAAAACATCATCTGTGACGCGACGTGTGAAGTGTAATTTGTGTTGTATTTAGGTTCCACTGTTGGAAGTATCTGGACCATTGGCAGTAGTTCAACTGTTGGAGACGAGCCTGCTTTGCTTGGTTAACTATGCCAGGTATATGAATAAGCATTTACAAACGCAAACATACAATAGAAGCCATATTCTTTTAAATACCATCCTTATATTCTTGATTATCCACCTTTTTCCTGAACGCGAAAGACTTCCACGATTCGCCTGTTTTCAGTTTCCGGTATCCAGTGTTTTCACCCACTTAGCGGGCGAAGTATATTACATGTGTACATTTGTGGCTCTACAGTGCCCATACTTTACAGAATCGAGACGACCATTAATTTGGGTATGTAGATGACATGAAACGACGGTCCGAGGTTAGTTTCGTTGATTATCATGAACTACTTTGAGTTGTTATGACAGCCAACAACTGCACAATTTGAGCCTGAAGTTGAGCCATTTTTACTCCCAATAACGCTTAAATGGTTGGCGTTCGCCATCTGGATCGCTACGTTTGCGTCTCGAGACCAGAAACAGAAAACAGGCAATTAGTAGTGCCTTTAAAAACTCTACTATTGCTACTATTGTTATATGATTATAAAGTGTCATTGTATTTATACACCTGGCACTTTCCACAAATAGGGTACAAAACTGGACTTGAAACTCTTAAAAATAGTACATTTCCATTTTATGTAAATGGAAAAAAGAAAATGGGTAACAATCTCCCCCCCCAATACACTTAAACTCTGCCGCTATATCGCGAAGTAAGTTTACGCTTAATACGTTACAGTCCCCGGACCCAAAAATCAGGTACCAATTTAGACTATATACCAAAATATCAGGTACAAATACTGTGTGTGGTACCATTGTATTCTAGAACACCATAACTTCTGCATTTATGTAACGTAAAATAAGAAAATATGGCCTGAAAGCATCCACATCGCAAATTAGCGCCCCCTAGAGGTCATGTGGTAGAAATATTTATATCAAAATAAAAGTCTTTCACATAGCACCTAAATACACAAGTTATATATCAAATGAAAGCTCTCATTCTCAGGAATGTGACAGTATAGGTTATTTTGTTGCCCTAATACAACAGTTCGAAAGATTGTAATGTTTGATGTAAGTCATCAAATACAAACGTCTCTTTTATGCACCAATAACTGCAAAACACATCATCTGAAAAAAAAATTAGACTACTGATTAAATGTTATACATCAATGCGAAGGAGAGAATCGCAGCTTTCTAATGACACCTAGATTGAGCTTGTAGTCCACTCAGAGGCCGAGATATTCAATGAAATAATGAGGGTGTTGCATGAACTGAACATTAGACTGAATGTCTATGGACGAGCACATCTATGAGGGGTGAAATGCGTTAGAGCGCCACCTACATTTCGCATCTGTGTATTGTGATGGAATGTGATGGAGAAAATATTATTTTTCCTAATACTTGCTGCCACCTAGTGGAATAAAATAAGACTATTTGCAGTGAGATGTAGTGAACAGAACCAGAATTACATGCTTGCAAAGTTAGAACAACAACAAAAATATTATTATTATTAGTTTTTTACTTTTTGTTCATCTTAAGGTTGTAAATGCATTCAATATTATTGCTGAATTACTGGAGTAAAAAATGCAAAAAAAATGAATTTTGGGGGTTTTCTAAAAAAAATGAGTAAGCTTTTAAATCTGAGTGTGAAATAATTGGAGGCGGCAGCCCAAAATGCACCAGGGCTGAAGAAAAAAAATGTGTTTTACCTTCAATGACTTTTGGAGTATTGCCGCTGACTATCACACCTGGAGTTGTGAGTTTGAATCCAGGGCGTGCTGAGTGACTCCAGTCAGGTCTCCTTAGCAACCAAATCGGCCCGGTTGCTAGGGAGGGTAGAGTCACATGGGGTAACCTCCTCGTGGTCGCTATAATGTGGTTCTCGCTCTCGGTGGGGCGTGTGGTGAGTTGTGCGTGGATGCTGCGGAGAATAGCGTGAAGCCTCCACATGCACTAGGTCTCCACGGTAACGCGCTCAACAAGCCACATGATAAGATGCGCGGATTGACGGTCTCAGACACGGAGGCAACTTAGATTCGTCCTCCGCCACCCGGATTGAGGCGAGTCACTACGCCACCACGAGGACTTGGAGCGCATTGGGAATTTCGGCATTCCGAATTGTGGATAAATTAAAACAAAAGAGTAACTTGTATAAATTCTCTCAGTCTAGTGTGCAGCAACGCTGCTCGATTCCGATTGGCTGCCGGTTCCAGGCGTAGATTAATGGAGATGGGTCTCCGAAGAGCTCAGGGCCCAGACGGAGGACTGACCGCCTCTCGGTACACATATATTGGAGGTAAGTGACCCACACGCATTCAAAAGTTGTCCGTTCAATTTGGACAACACCGCTGAAAGTGTCAGAACCCGTAAACTGATGTTTACCTCAATCTATACCTTTCTCAGGGTTCGATTTGTCGAGTAACGCTCTCGCTGGCCGTCTGTATGGAATTCCAGTTGCAGGCACCATGGCACACTCTTATGTCACTTCCTTTTCCTCCTTGGAGGAGGTGTGGCCACAGGTGTGTTGTGAGGTCACTTCCTGTCACTAAAGATGTCATGAACGGGATTGAAATCTGCCAAGAACATTTCCAGATAATTTCTGACCCTAAAATAGCAGGAAAGAAGTGAAAAACAGTGAATGTGGCGAGTCAAATTGAACATCTGTAATTGTCGTAACAATAACGTCACAATGAAAACACCTTAATGGTCTTTAAAAATAGGCTTAATTTACTATTTGATGACTGATGTTTGGCTAACAATGGCATTGCAGAGCGTATATGATAAACGGTGATGTGTACTGATTGATTTGTCATGACAGACTCTGGTGCCCGCGGGCGGCGGCGGCCCCATTGACTTTATCAGTCTGGTGAGGGGTCAGCTGGGTCGCGTGTGCCAGTTATTGGGGTCAAAGACTGACCTCATTCGAGAAGGCGAGCTGGCGGCGTTCCTGTCCTATGCCATCGCTTACCCTCAAAACTTCCTGCCTGTGATTGACAGCTACAGCGTCAGCTGGTAAGACATTCCCAGATGTAAATTGCTCAGAGGTTCAGCTTTAAACGCCATTTTCTCAGGAGATGATTCATTAGAATATGTCTAGTGGACACGGCTAGTTTGACACAAGATATTAATGAGACTTTAATTGAAGTGTTTGTGTTGTGCAGCAGTGGTCTGCTGTGTTTCTGTGCCGTGGCGTTGGCTCTGTGTGAGCTGCAGTATCAGCCGCTGGGTGTGAGGCTGGACAGCGGCGACCTCTGCACGCAGTCGCTGGAAGTGCGGCGAGTCTTCAAAGAATGTAGCAAACAGTGAGACACTCTCCTCTTCATATCACATACTGTTTAATAATAATAATAATTACTATTATAACTTAATCGAGAAAAAAAAGGCATTTCTGGGTTATATTTCACTTCTACATCCAAAGAAAACAATAATTTAATATGTAAAATATGAACAAAATACACATTTTAATACGTATGCTATATATCATTATATATGCATTTTAATGCATTATAAAAATACATATTTTGCCTATTTATTTTAAAGACCATTATGATTTTTTTGCATTGTTATATGGTTGTAATTTTGATTTCCCCATTCTTACTGTAATATCTGCTACTATATAGCATTAAAGGTATGTATTTTTCACTGTAAAGCGAGAGAGGGGTCCATATATATATATATATATAATGTTCATTGCATTAAAATAGTGTGACAATGTGTTTGAAAAAATGTAAAGGCTTATTTTTCTATGTAATTCTTTATATATATATATATATATATATATATATATATATTATTCATAAATTCAGTGTAAATTCAATTATAAAAATAAAGTTAGATAAAATTGTCATTTAAATGTAACAAAATGTAATATGCATTTCAATTATATATTTTTTTGTCTAGGCAGGATGATTATTTTTTTTTTTTCTCGCAATTTGGGACGCCCAATTCCCACTACTTAGTAGGTCCTCGTGGTGGCGCGGTTACTTGCCTCAATCCGGGTGGTGGAGGACGAGTCTCAGTTGCCTCCGCTTCTGAGACCGTCAATCCGTGCATCTGATCACGTGACTCCTTGTGCATGACACCGTGGAGACTCACAGCATGTGGAGGCTCATGTTACTCTCCACAATCCACACACAACTCACCACACGCCCCATTGAGAGAACCACTAATCACCACCACGAGGAGGTTACCCCATGTGACTCTACCCTCCCTAGCAACCGGGCCAATTTGGTTACCCCATGTGACTCTACCCTCCCTAGCAACCGGGACAATTTGGTTACCCCATGTAACTCTACCCTCCCTAGCAACCGGGACAATTTGGTTACCCCATGTGACTCTACCCTCCCTAGCAACCGGGACAATTTGGTTGCTAAGGAGACCTGACTGGAGTCACTCACCACGCCCTGGATTCGAACTCGCGACTCCAGGTGTGATAGTCAGCGTCAATACTCGCCGAGATACCCAGACCCCCCATTTAAATTTTTAAATTTTTATTATTGCATTAAAATAATGTGACAGTGCATTATTTAAAAAAAAATAAGCCTTTAAATTTTGTTTTTGCATTGTCACATTATTTTAAAGAAATAATAAATAAAAAAAGGAAAAAAATAAATTATATATATGTATATTCATAAAAATCAGCATAAATTGAATTATTAAATAAAGCTGGATAAAAATTGTATTTAAATATAAAATAACAAAATGTAATATAAATTTTAATTATATATTGTTTTTCTACCCAGGATGATTTTTTTTTTTTTTTTTTTGTAATGCAAAAACAAAACTTTTGAAGGCTTATTTTTCTAGATAAATAATTTTTATATATATATATAATATAGTATTCATAAAATCAGTATCAAGTTTACAATTTTAATTAAAATATAAAATAACAAAATGTAATATTTTATTTTTTGGTTTAGGCAGGATGCTTAGTTGCATTATGCAAATTGCAAATAATGTGACAATGGAAAAAAAAAAAAAAAAAAAATTGTAAGTCTTATTTTTCTATATTATTTGTTCTTTATCTTAAATTTGGGTGTAAAGAATACCCCGGACATTTATTCATGTGTTTTGCCATATAACACAGTCTCTGTTTCCTCTCTTCCTGTCTGCAGTTTCTCTATACCTCACTTTGAGTCTCTTCTCATAGTCGGCACAAACAGCGTTTCTGAACACAGTCTTGCTGAACTCAACAAAAAAGTGAGTAAACAAAATAAAGGAACACTTCACCCACAAAGTGAAAATTCTGTCACCTGTTACTCACCCTCATGTTGTTCCAAACACACATGACGACTTCTGAAAGTGAAACACAAAATGAAAGTTTGCATAAACTTACCTGGTCTTTGTCTGTGTCAGGATAATGAGATTGATGTTGTCGGGGTGGGCACTCATCTGGTCACGTGCACACGTCAGCCCTCTCTGGGGTGTGTTTATAAGGTAACACAGACTCAACGCACATTTCTGGTCTTATTTTGCATGATGTTCTAAAGATGAAGAATGTTCCTCATAATCTTTCATCAAAATTCTCCTCCACATAAGTTGGTAGAGGTCAGAGGTCAGCCCAGAATGAAGATGAGTGAAGATCCGGAGAAGAGCACCCTGCCAGGAAGGAAGTCCGTCTATAGACTTCTGGACACAGACGGTCAGTATTTACTATTCGTGTAACGGCGCATTAGAGGTGAGCTACATCACACAGCCTCTTGTTTACATTCTCATGTCGATCGTTTCGCAGGTCATCCACAAATGGATCTGATCTGTTTATCAGAAGAACCTGCCCCGAAAGCGGGCGTCTCACTGACCTGCTATCCTCTAGAACTGCACAAGACGGTGCAGTCGGTCACACCTGTTCAAGTGACCAGCCTACGTTTGAATGTCTTTTCCTGTGGTCAGGTAAACAAAAATCTCATTAATATGCGCTCATGCAAAACACTTCATTGAGACGCTGGCTGAAGTAACTCTTAAAGAGACAGTACCGTTGTAAGGGGGTTACAGGGAAAGGAGGCGGCGAGAACCGGCTTAATAATCATATTTAATTTAATAAAGATACGCAAACACATACAGGGCAGCTGCCCGTAATTCTCTCTCTCTAAAACTGTCGTCACCAGCCTTTATCCCTCGCACGCCCCATCAGGCTGATTGGGGACCGGGTGCGGGTCGTTCCAGCCTGGCCCCGCCCTCCTCCGCTTTACACTCCTCCAGGCGTTGCCTTAGGCTGGGGAGCCGCCGGCATGACGTACACCCCCTCCTCTCTGTGGGGTGGTTTAGCGTGCCTTGCGGCCCGTCTGCCCAGCTGGTCATCCCCGCTTTCCTTGACCTGGGAGGAGACAGGAAGGGAAAAACAAAAAAAATAACTAAACAGGCGAGGGAAAGGGCAACACGGAGCGACAGAAGCAGCTCACTCACCGGTTCTCTGATTCGCCATCGCGTGGTCCTCGATCACTCCACCACACTCTCAGGCGGACGACCGCTGCTCCGTCCCAGGGCGGACCGGAGTCAAACCTCCGACCCCCAGCGGACAGAACGGCCCTCCGCTTTTCTGGCGGCACGTGGGGACACTCCTCCGCCCCCTGGCAGCGACTCCATCGCTCCAGGCGTTCGGGGAGTCCAGTACCACCTCGCGGACGGCGGTCGGGCTACTCCATCCCCCGGCGGATGGCAGCGGCGCTCCCCTGGGTGGACGGCAGTGTCGAGGACTCTACGACGGGCATCCCTCATCCCTCCCAGGTTTTGGCACCAGTGTAAAGTGGTATAAGGGAAAGAAGGAGACGAGAACCGGCTTGACAATATAAATAATATTGAATTAAATCAAAAGACACACACACACACACACATACAGGGCAGCTGCCCGTAACTCTCTCTCTCTCTCAAACTGTCTCAAATTGTCTAAAACCTAAAATATACTCCTATGAATTGATAGCAGAATTAAATCTGTATTTATACTAACACTAAGCTGGAAAATAACATGGCTTCTTGGTGCAAAATGGCCTCTTTAAAGTGAATTGACCTGCTTTGTGTGCACAGATCACATTCCCTCTAAACAGTGCATCAGAGAGTCGAGAACGAGCCCAGAGTTCCCTGCAAACACTGCATCCGCACCACAAGAGACTTCAGGAACCGCACAATTACACCGTGAGTCTCCCTATATCAGTAACTGTAATAAACACACCTGAACACTGTCTCTGACTGACACTGTGTTTCTAAACGGCAGGTGGCTTTATCAGAGCGCCTGCACTCGCTGGTCTCTGACATCACCAGAGGAAACAGTAAAGGCAGCAACTTCCTGCTGTCCAACTGAAGCGGAGAACGGGCTGTCCTGCCAATCAAATCACATCTGCCTTGAAATCCAATGGAAAAAGTGCCTGGAAGTCCCCGAGTGCCCTTAAAAAGAAATGATTTTATTAACAGAGATGCACCAGTACTGCTGGTTTCTACTGATTTACTAATAAAATAACTGTACTTGTGTATGACGTTGTAATAAAGTATTTATATACATAAGCAGACTCAGAATTGCCATTTATTTATGCTTAAACTAGGATCACTAGGACTTTAGGTAGAACCCAAAAAACATCTGGCAATGTTCAGAGTTGCATACTCTCAAAATACTCCTTTTCTCCCTAATTTGGAATGTCCAATTCCCACTACTTAGGAGGTCCTCGTGGTGGCGCGGTTACTCGTCTCAGACTGGACAAGTGGACAGTGGAGGACGAGTCTCAGTTGCCTCCGCTTCTGAGACCGTCAATCCGCGCATCTGATCACGTGACTCGTTGTGCATGACACCGCGGAGACTCACAGCATGTGGAGACTCATGCTACTCTCCACGATCCACACACAACTCACCACACGCCCCATTGAGAGAACCACTAATCACCACCACGAGGAGGTTACCCCATGTGACTCTACACTCCCTAGCAACCAGGACAATTTGGTTACCCCATGTGACTCTACCCTCCCTAGCAACCGGGACAATTTGGTTACCCCATGTGACTCTACCCTCCCTAGCAACCGGGACAATTTGGTTACCCCATGTGACTCTACCCTCCCTAGCAACCAAGCCAATTTGGTTACCCCATGTGACTCTACCCTCCCTAGCAACCGGACAATTTGGTTACCCCATGTGACTCTACCCTCCCTAGCAACCGGGACAATTTGGTTACCCCATGTGACTCTACCTTCCCTAGCAACCGGGCCAATTTGGTTACCCCATGTGACTCTACCCTCCCTAGCAACCGGGACAATTTGGTTACCCCATGTGACTCTACCCTCCCTAGCAACCAGGACAATTTGGTTACCCCATGTGACTCTACCCTCCCTAGCAACCAGGACAATTTGGTTACCCCATGTGACTCTACCCTCCCTAGCAACCGGGACAATTTGGTAGAACGATTGTGGATTTTGCCGATACCGCTAACTCAGGTGGTGGAAAAGGCAGATAACCGATTAATTGGCCGATAGTTTTTAAAATCTTTTCTTACTAATGATGGGTACAGAAAAAGAGTTAAAAAAAAAATGGAGAATAAAATTCCAGATGTGGTTTATTGTTTAGCCAAACTCACAATAATAATAATAATACAAAAAAAATAAAAATAATAATCTATATATATTATATATATATATATAAGAATTTGGTGTGAAACGTGGGACTTCTAAGTATAAACAAGCCCGAAACACAACTGGGACTCTTATTTTGAAAATTCGAAATAATGGAGAAACTATCAGTTGCTATATGCAAAGATTTTGCTGATAACAGATAGCCCAAAAAGCAACTATCGGCACAATAATACTAATATCCAGTGTTAGGTAAGTTACTCTAAAAAAGTCATTAGTATTAAGTACTAACTTCTAATTACATCTTCTACAGTGTAATTACATTACTGTACTAATTACTCTGTCTGAAATGAAATTGCGTTACTTATTACTAATTACTTTATAAAACCCTTATCAAACTTGACCAGATGAAAAATACAAAAATAGACATGAAACTGTTCTTTTAATTCTTTCAAATAAATAATATAACATCATATAAATTATTAATGAACTGGCCAGAGAATTTAAAGGTGCGGCGTTAAATTAGAAAACATATATTTTAACATTAGACGTTAAATTTCAATGTATTATTTTATAAAGAAGTGTACGATAGTCTATACAGTATTTAACACAATTTCATCAGAAGTAACTGTAATTAAATTACTGAAAAAATTAAGAGTAATCCCTTACTTTTTCCCAATGAAAAAGTAATTTAAGTACAGTAATTAACCCAAAACTACTAATATCCCATACCATACAAGTCTTTTTGTCTAGTTAGTTTTTTAATGTATAATGTCTAACAGTTCAATTTGATTTAGATTTTTAGTACATCTATTTACATCGCAAAGCAAATAAATTCAAACGAGCAACAGATAATGTTGTCCTTTTCATATAATTAAAATTCAGAGTGGGTGTTTGTTATTGTTTGGCTTTTTTAGAGTGTGTTGGTCTTTTAAACCAGATAAATATATATGTTTTTTAATGAAAATAATTTAATGAACGCTTAAAATTATAGGACAAATAAAATGCCCCGATGTCGACCCGTTGTGTCAATGTTGCCAACGCACCTCATTGGACGTTTCAGCTGTCAATCAGAAATATTTAACGAGCTGTGATTCGCCAGCGCACATGTCAATCAGAACCGGCGCGGTCCTATTGGCTGATTCACACTAACGAAAGGTCAGAGGGGTGTTTTCTGTTTTCAGAAAGCAAGGTTAACTTACCGTGACATAAACCTTGAACTCTCGGTTGATTAACTCAAAACTTGCTTATGTGTATGTATGTAGGTTCTAGAACACCTGCGCGTTTGAATGTGCGCGCGTTCTCGGTGAATCTAACAGAGTCCACGTGTCACCATGGAAACAGACGCTAATGAGAAAGGCGCGCCATATTTCAGTGAAGCAGAACATGAACAAGCGGAAGCCCTGAACCACAAAATGGGAAAAATAACGGTGAAAAAAAGTTCCTTCCTGAGCCGTCTTAATTTTTTTTCTCTCTTCCAAATTTTTTTTTCTCTCTCTTCCAAAATGTTGAAGAAATATACATTTTGAAGAGAAAAAAAAAATATTTCGAGGAGAAAAAAAAAACATTTAGGAAGTGAGATTTTTTTTAAGACTCTAGAGACAACGTTTCTTTTTTATTATTATTAATATTAGCATTAATATTAATATTATACCTCTCTCAACGTTATTTGGTTGCACTGAACTGCATTATAAGTATTAACATTCATATTCTATTAATATTATGATAACAGGCTATAGGTTTTATATATATTTTATTTTAAGATTGATTTTAATGGTATTTACCATGATCTGAACCATGGTATGTCATGTGAACTGAATTTAATTACTTTATTTTTAATACTATTTGATGTACCCAAAACAGAATCATATCACGTATAATTTCCCACAGTTGCTGATGGTCTCATTGTATTAATAGACCCTCTTTCAATTGGAGGATCTCCCACAGTTATCATCATTATCCACTGATTTAATGTCATGTTTTTTAGTAGGCCACACATGATTATTCATGTGCATTATAAGATGAAGATCTGCAGTTTTAATTGAAGATCATGTGTCTGACTATACATTATAGTGATTAATGCTAAATTCACTTTTACATGGTGTTTGAACATAATTGTGTGTTGGCAGTGTGTGTACACAACCACCCTATAATGATAAAAATCCACTCAGTCCTTTTTTTTAAATCCTATTAATCATATTGTGTGTAATCTGAACTTTCTCGTGCAATGTGCCGCTATTAAAAGTGCGCGTATGCGCTGACAGCCTCTGAAACGTACCGACATCTATCTGAAATAAAGTACTCCGGAGCAGGTTATGTTCAGAGAGTACGTTGCTATGGCTAGTAACAATGTGCACCCGACCTGTTGCGTTATTGGGAGTGCACGAGACCATGCACGCGCTTCCATTATTACTACAGGTGTCGGACAGGAAGGTTCATACAGGTGAGTTTATGATGTCGGAGCCTGGATCAGACGAGGATATAAATGCACTCACGGCAGAGTCCGGGGGATCAACAGAAGCAGTCCGGAATGTGGGAGAAGTTTCCATGCATACCAGTTTATAATACCGTTTGTTTATATTATGTTATTGTTTTTATGTTATGTAATAATACGATTTTTATTTAATGCGTTATAGCTTTATTTAAGTTACAATAATACGGAAGCAGGTCATGTAAATAACTACAAACTCCGAAACTGGCATTTCACTGTGCGGTAAGCGCCAGCGAGTGTTGACGCTGACTATCACTCCTGGAGTCGCGAGATTGAATCCAGGGTGTGCTGAGTGACTCCAGTCAGGTCTCCTAGGTAACCAAATTGGCCCGGTTGCTAGGGAGTGTAGAGTCACATGGGGTAACCTCGTGGTCGCTATAATGTGGTTCTCTCTCTCGGTGGGGCATGTGAACCCGCGGAGAATAGCGTTAAGCCTCCACACGCGCTACGTCTCCGTGGTAACGCGCTCAACAAGTCACGTGATAAAATGCGCGGATTGACGCAACTGAGATTCGTGCTCCGCCACCCGGATTGAGGTGACTCACTACGCCACCAATTGGGCATTCCGAATTGAGGAGAAAATAATAATAATAATAAAAAAAAAATAAATGAAAAAAACTGATGAAAATGTTAGTGGAAGAAATAATTTTTTATTTTGTCAACTATAACAAAGACGAGACAAAAGACGCATCATGATGATAATTAAACGGTTTTAGTTCAAAAATACCGTTGACGAAAATATGACGAGACAAAAGTGCTACTACAAGATATTAACAGTGCACAAACGTCAGTAGAGACGTCTGTTTTTAGAAGAAACTGTGATATTACGACATACATCTGCAGACAATGAAGCGAATGGTCTATAGTTGACCCTTCAACTGGTGACCCTGGGATCAAGTACAATTTACTTACTGACTTATATCACCAAAAATAGAATGCATATGTGTTCACATGATAAATACATTTATTTTTATCATTAAAACACATTTCAAATTGTCATGTGATTCTGATACCCCATCCCCCCGCTGTTATTGTGAAAATGGTTCGGTCGAAACACCTGGCCAATCAGATGTGCGGAACACACACAATGTGCATTGTGCAAAGCACAACACACACACTCACACACACACACACATTCACACACACACACACATTCACACACTCACATGCACACACACTCTCACACACACACTCACTCTCACACATACACTCACACACACACACTCACACGCACACACACACACACACTTTCACACACATACTCACACTCTCACACACACACTCTCACACACTCACATACACACACACTCACACACACACACATATATATACTCACACACACACACACACACACTTTCACACACATACTCACACACTCACACACACACTCACACACACACTTTCACACACTCACATACACTCACACACACACACTCACACACACACTTTCACACACTCACTCTCTCACACACACTCACACACACTATCACACACACACACATACTCACACTTTCACAATCACACACACACACTCACACACACACACTTTCACACTCACACACACATACTCACACACACTCACACACACACACTCTCACACACACACACACACACACACTTTCACACACACACTATCTCACACGCACATACTCACACACACACACTCACACACACACAAACTCACACTCACACACAAACTCACACACTCACACACACACAAACGACACAATAAAAGGTATATTTTCTGTGGTAATCAGAGTTTTTGTCCTAAACAGCCGTGAGGAGTGACGGAACATTCTATCGATCGCTTGTTTTCTATTTTCAGTATTGCGTGGGTAACTCTGTCCGCTGTGAACTGGCACCAGTCCAAACATTTTGGATTCGTGTGTCGTTTGACATCAGGTTAGGACAAGGTGTGACTGTAGCTATGTGTCTGTGTGATTTTTGAGAAAAAAATAAGGCTGGGCATAGAAGTGCATCAATTCTTCACCTACAAACTCTTCAGACATGTTTAGTAAGTTCAGTTCTCTGTGTGCAGCTGTGTTGTGTTCTGTTGTTCATGTTGAAACGAGAGTGTGTTCTCTTTGGTTGTCAGCAAGGCTGTAGATTTAGCTTCAACATTGATGGGTTGCAGCGTGAATGTTTTTAGTGTGTTGCTTTAACGTTGCTGGGGTGTTGTTTATCAGCCCAGGCGTTTCTATGATATTCTGATCTCTACATACAGCTCAGTATGAGTTACAGAAATACTGATACTTGGTTTAGCAGTACAAAATAATGTGAAATAAACCCTGTATGTGGCTAATGTAAAATCTGGCTGCTCGCTTTTCAGAAACCGAATGAATTCTCGATTCATTTGTTCTAATACTGATATTCACACACATTTTTCTGCCTTACAACGACATCAGAGTCTCGGAGCAGAAACAGGCTCTTGTTGCAATGGGGATTGCAGTAAACAGTGATGAAATATGGGGGTTTTCTGCCAAATGTGTTTGGATTGTACTCTTGAGTGCCTCCCCAGACACACTTGCACTGGGAACTGAGACAGAGGTCACAATATGGACAGTTTCAATTATGCATTTTAGGCCAATTATAATCATTCAGACTTCTAGCCGGCAGCTGATAAGCAGAAATGATACTTGAACCTAATGGAGTTGTCTTAAAAGCCATCATTCAAAAACTATAATCATTAATCCCAATTCTTGACACAGCATGTCATGCTTTAAGTGACCACTAGAGCGCAGCATCATCATTGCATTTTCATAGAGATGTTTCATTCATTAATACAATGACAAACACTTCAACATGCCTGCTGTGTAGTTATTAAAAACATTTACATTAACATTTTTAGATTATTCCAGCTTAATTACGGATAATCTAGTAAGTAATATAGGCTTAATGTACATACCAATGGAAGTGATTGCCAGTGCAGATGACTGTAAAAAGACACTTTAAGTGCTCGTTTTCATGTTGAATATATCAACCCATACTTTCCTCAGATATTTGAACATTGATCATGGTATAAATATTGGGGGGGGGGGGGGGCATATCCCCCTCAGTATCTATGGTGGTTACAGCCCTGCTGCAGACCATTAAAAGGCCTAATCAGGACAGCAGGAGCTCTTTGGTGAGGGGGTGAATCTTCTCTCTGTCACTGGTGTGCCATTACACTTGAACTGGATCTCTGCCAGTACAGGGAGTTAGAGGCTGTAATGGTTTGTTATGATAACCTTTCCGCGTTTCCATTAGTCTCTGTGTTATTCAGTGTTGAGCATTTGATTTAACCCTCTGTATACGGGCAAAGAAGAGTAATTAGCACGTCTGGATTCCTTTAAACACAAATGGCGAAAGAGCTAAACCTGTGTAGCTAAAGACAGAGGGATTTTCATGAGGCTAGCGATAGACCGATATATTTAGCACGATATTTGGCGATTTTTAAAAAAAAATTAATTCACCAGGTTTATCGGCGGAATAACAGAGGGTTTAGTTTCCCTTTGTTTCCCAAAAATTGAGGCTAGCCATAGACCGGGGTCATTCTAAAACGCATAAAAAACACTTAACGTGGCTTAGAGTGCAGTCTTGTGAAAATTCGTACATATTTTATGAGTTGTCTATTTCATATGAGTTTGCTCATATAAATTTGTCCCATTTCATCACGTGCAAATGATGCCAAATGATGCCAAACGCGGAAGTAAGCGCAAGTTCTGCGCACGAGGCCTTAAGGACATGCTTACTAATATTATGTCCTTACCCAAACCCCTTATCTAAACCTAACCCAGAGTGTGTAAGCATGTTAGGAAGTTGCCCCCAGGGGACAGTGGTGGCTCTGCGGTTGAGGCTCTGGGTTACTGGCCAGAAGGTCGAGGTTACAAGCCCCAGAACCGCCAAGATGGCCTGGGATTTTACATAGCAACAGGCCTAAATGTTGTTGAGCGGGTGGGGGGTGGGGGGTGGTTGATGAGCCCAAGGTTGAAGAGCACTGTGCACTGTGATACAAGCATTTCTATTGTTACAAGTGTAAGTGTCTAGATAGAAAACGCTAACCTGGACCGGAAGTTCAAAGACAAAATTTTCAAGATGGCTGCACGCTAGTTTCTCTGGCGCATACGGTGAAAAACAAAAATGTCAGAGCATACGCAGTACATGGTGGCAGAAAGCCGATAGACTGTTTTAGATTTGACAGATAAGACGATTAAACAAAAGTATGGCACAAAACCATCACAAATACACTAACATTCTTAGCCATACAATTATTATAATGACACGAGCTAATCACATACCTGTAGCCTAATAATGTTCACTTTTATGTTTGCTGCAAAGCAGAAAGGATTTCCTCAGTCCAGTCAGCTCTGTTGATGGCTTGAATCCACAGCTGAAACCCTCAAAATCATTTTTCAACAACAGAATCTGAGAAAAGTTTACTAGGATGGTTTTTGCCAACATTTTCATGTGTGACGACAGCGGCGATATCGGTCACCAGTTTATCGGCCGATTAGCCTAATAGAAATGAATGGGGAACATGTTCATCCATTCTCAATGTGTCAATACAGTGTTCCAGCCATGCTAAAAATATATGTTATTATAAAAGCTATGATTAGCATATTAGCATCTAAAGGCCAACTGGATCTCCTAGCGGAATAATGACACTTAATGAACTTATTTACTAAAGAACGTTTTAATAAACATTTGTGCCCTTCATATTTTTGTTTGAAACATTTTACAAAAGTGCACGTTTACAAAAGGCACATGAGTTCATGCTATAGCCTCCATTTTTCTTTTTTAAAAGTGCATTATTGCATGAAATATGATCAACTGAACAGAAATGAGCTTGTTCTGGTAACTTCGGTAATAGCTCAACCTAAAACGGTGCATTTATGCAGTTCGTCCAAGTCCGCGTGGCACGTATTTTACTAATGGGATTATAGTTACCGAAGGATTTCCATTCTGTCAAGGGTGCCTTTAAAAATGCAATTAATTATCCCTAACAAATATTTCCTGAGGATGTCAAAGACCTAAAATGAACCACAAGGAGCTGGCTGGATTGCCACTGAACTCTCAGGACAGCAATTTCATCTGCCAGAGGGAATTTGGGGGGAACAGCAATTCCACGAGGTCTCCAAACTTTCCCATGAATAGTATTTAACTCGATTATGATATTTTAATTTGTAATGTTTCTAGCATGATGAGCCCTGTCACTGCTGACGGACAGATGTTTCTAAGTGCACATGCATCAACAGCTGCTTCTACAGTAACAGGTCAGGATGGGGGGTCCAGAAACATCCAGAAATAAAGTCATAACCACAGGACTTGATGTTATCATAGCAATTAGGAGGAGAGGGAGAGATTGCTTCAAAT
>JAVLUX010000236.1:1607500-1655000 GCA_032164185.1 Moxostoma hubbsi
ATACACTTGACATCTGTGTCCAGAGCCGCGATTAACGCGCAATGCGCGCCTCCACTGTCCAGTAAAGACCTCAAATTCGGGATTGACCGGATATTATCCACAGACTTCGAGCCAAAAGCGAAAGAAACATCATTACGAGGTGAGACAAGGTTCACACAAAATATGCAAATTCCGATAACATCCCTCAGATTGCTAACAGAGACAACACAAGCAGACTAACTATTAGAGTATATATAAGCATCCGGTGCTCTTGTTATAGAGCCTTTATAGCGGGGCATTAACGCATAGACAGTTTCATATGATTTATACCAATAAAATGAATATACAAAAGCAACGGATGAAGATAGAGTGCCATTCATGCACTATATTAGGATATATTTCAATAGATTGTGTGATACAGTTCATTTTGGTTTTTGTCGTTCTGTAACAGATCTCACATCGATTATTAGTCAGAATCGGCAGTCAGCAGTCCATGTATCTGCGAGCCCGTACTTCGCGTCCATAGACCCGGCCATGAGCGAAACCTCCTCCATGATGGGTTCTATAGGCAATGCCAACAGACATTCAGGGCAACATCAGTTTCAGGACACCTTCCCAGGTAGTGTAGGCATCTCACGCCATTCAAATTAAGCCCCAATAGACATCATGGAGAACTTGCATGCACCAAACGCATTATGTCCCTCTGGCATTTCCATGCACCATTTATAACATGCAATCTGGTCAGTAAAAGGCATGCATTGAAATTAAAAAATGGTTTTCTATGCCATAAATAGAATTGAGTTCAACTTAAATGACGGTGCTGTGTTGTTTGACTCATCAGGGCCGTATGCAATTCTATCCAAAGACACAATGCCACAGACGTACAAGAGAAAAAGGTCCTGGTCCAGAGCCGTGTTCTCCAACCTCCAGAGAAAAGGACTCGAGAAACGTTTCGAAATCCAAAAGTATGTCACGAAACCGGACCGGAAACAGCTGGCTGCGATGCTGGGCCTCACCGATGCACAGGTGAGCTATAGATGAACTGATCAGCTCCATAATCAATCATGATTGATTTACCTCTGTAATATAGAAAGGATGGTTTTATTAACAAAGACGCGTAATTACGCAAATCATCACAATGCCATTTAATACACAAGCACGCCGACATTGCGACATGTTCGAGGGGAAATGAAAGTCAAATATACGAATTATTGGAAATAAAGGAGGGGTCACAGTTGTGCTTCATTTCAAAATATCCTAATTTACGGCATTGCGCAAGAGTTTAGGACTTATATCGAAACGCCACGACAGATTTACACGTTTAAGAAAATGTCAAAACTCCCGTTTAAAAGTTTAAACCCCCCTTTTATATCTGTGCATTCATTTAATCTTTAAACCTTTGGATGCATAATTTAATACGGTTGTAGATCGCTGACTATAGAGTGTATTTCGTAGTGCAGCACGAGACATTTGTATTGCATTCATAAATTACAATTAAAATAATAAAATTAAAGGTCATTTGTACTTAGTTATTTAGGAGGATAGCTTAAATGTGATGCATTGCGTCGATTTGAAATTCTGCATGTTAATTGGCTGGTCTCAGATGGAAATAAAAGTCGCTGCCAAGTCGTACTATATCTGACGATTCCGCCATGTCGTACGAATTATTGCGAATTGTCATGAGACTATGTTACGGGGTTTTTGCGAAACGATCAATGACTTTTATGCTAAAAAAATGTTATGTATTTATTTAAAGCCTATAGAACTGTATATGCATTATTATTTATAATGTATTTATTTATTTTGTCATTTGTAATTTATTATTATTATTTTAATTTTTTTGTAATTTGTAATTTTTTATTATTATTATTATTATTATTATTATTTTTTTTTTTTTTTTTTTTTTTTTTTGCCATTTATAAAAAAATATATAATTGTTTTTTTAATATATATATATATATATATATATATATATATATATATATATATATATATATATATATATATATATATATAATTAAATATAATTTAAAATATAAAAATATATAATTTTTCTTTTTAGGTCAAAGTTTGGTTCCAGAACCGACGAATGAAATGGAGGCACTCCAAAGAAGCGCAGTCCCAGAAGGACAAAGAAAAAGAACAACCGGATAAATCCGTTACCGAGAACGAACAGAAAGAGCGCGACGATTCCGAATGCGACAGCGAACCGAGCGAGTCCGAGTTCGAAGATGCGCCGGATGACAAAAGCGACGTGGACATTTCTGAACTCAATAAAGCCAGTGTGATTATTCCAGCACCGGGTCCCGTGAGCACGGAGGACACATCCACAATAATCTCCGTGACAGAACCGAGCACAGCGACGCAAATACTGCTGTGAGGAACCGGGAATCGATTTGGGAATCGAATGTTCATGAATTGATTGTATTATATTTTGTCTGTAAGTATTTGCACTGAAGATGTAAATAAAAGTTTGTTCATAGCCCAAGTGGTGTATTTATATGGAAATGATCAATGCACTTTAATCAATAGTTGCAATGTCACATTTAACGATTCAATTAACGCATATTTCCGTGCATTAATTCGCGGGAAAATAAGGTTGCAATTTATGAAACTATTCAGAATAAATATAATAAACACAGTTCTATAATAATTATTATTATTACTATTATTAGATTTGATACATGCTTATAGATTACATTTAAAGGCATATCAGTTATGAATCATTGGCATCTCGCGAGAGTTTGTCCGGTAATGAACTCTTGCAACATTAGACAATTCACCAAGAACTCATTATCGGCTGTCCAGTAGCAAAATTGCACAATTAAGTAGATTTTCGCAATTATGCATCTAACTCATATTAATGTGACATTTTAAACAACATTGCAAATAATTTGAGAACACGCGCCAAAAACAATATGCGTCCATCATATAACCGGGGCAGGTTGTCACAGGGGAAGTTGTCACATGCAGATATATCACAGTAATGAAGGTTTTAAATCAAAAGATCAAATGCAAAAATGCTGATGTCCTCTATCGGTCGTTTTGCATGTGCAACATATAAGATAAAAGATATTATGCAATTGTGATGAATTATTTACTCCAAACTATGACATTTGAATATAAATCACTCCGCCATTAAGACAAGATGCGACTTTTATGAACGAAGCTACATGTGCACTGAAAGGTTGAATTGTGTTATCACTTATCAGGGGATTTTATTGGAATATATCAGGTTTGGGGCAAGTTGTCAAATGTTGTAACAAAACAACAAAATGTAACACTTTCAGTTGAACAAAACAAAGGTCCGATTTATTTGATACTTTTCATGAATTGTTTTACGTTTTGTCGATTTTGATTAAAAGCCATTAAATAACATATGCATTTATATATAAACACATAATCACATAAACACAGGAGATATCTTATATGTATATAAATACATACATTAGAGATGCATCGATATTTACTGGCGAGTTATTGACTAAATCAAAACCATCTTCATATCAGCCTCAGATCAGGTTTATTTATAATTAAATATACATTTATTGCATCGTGTAAAGTTGTTAATTATATTTTCGGAGTGTGAATTAAAGACACACTTATAGAAGTGCACACTATATATATATATTGTAAAAAAAAATCCAGTTGTTTTTACAAAAAAAAAAAAAATACAAAAAATAAATAAAATAAATAAAAACTGGCAGCTGTGGTCGCCAGAATAAATATGTGAAAAATACAGTAAACATGTAAACAACTTTACAGAACAACATGTAAAATTGACAGTTTAATATGGTTGTAAATTACACGCTGGTACTGTCAAAACACACAAAATTCTGTTAAATTTACAGTAAAATTGTAATATCAATAAACTTGATCTTACTCTTCTGAAACTGTAAAAATCTGCTTTTTACTTTAATGTATTTGTTAATTACTGCAGTAACTACAGAAGTGCACATGATGACATGAAGGTCATCAATAGATTTAATAAACCAATAAACATGTCGAGACAAACACTGAATCAGGGGAACACGCGGGAGATTTAAATAATGCATAACTGATATTAAAGATAAGATGAAGCATAACTATTCCCATAAAACATAATGAAATGTGATGGGTCACGCAGGGAATTCTGGGAACGCCCGATTATTTTTATTTTTTTTACTGTAACTTTAACAATAATTTACTGTAAAATCTACATGTACTCTCTTGCTAAACATAATGTAATTTTTACCGTTAATTATACAGGAAAATCGTAATTTTTACATCGAAAAATATGACAACATTTTATTGTAAAAACTACTGTATTGTCTATTAAAATATATAAAAATATTTTACTGTATATTTTACAGTTAATATTCGTTAATCAAGTAGCATTTTATTTTTGTAGCATTTTTACAGTATTTTACTGTTAAAATTACAGACATATTTTACAGTGTGTATATATATATATATATACGTATATATTAATTTTGGCCTGTCATTTGTTCATGATCAGGTCCAAACGAAGTTCATTGGAAATTATTTATTGTTTATTTATTTATTGTAACAATAAAACAGCTTTTGTACATTTTTAAAGCATAATCTGTATTTGTTTATTTGGTTTATAACGGTGTATCCCTAACATATATACAAAAATGTTGCGAAAAATTCCTTTTTTTACATTTAAGATATTTCATATTTCAATCAAAGGTAGTTTTTTCAAATAAAAGTCAATAAACAAGAGGTTCCCATTGTGACAACTTACCCCAATGGTGTGTGACAACATGCCCCGTCTCCCCCGTGTCATTTGATTGTTTTTGTCTATCCGTTTATTAAACATTCACATCATAAGGATGTGATGAATGGAGCAGTAGACAGTGTTAACGTAATCCTGCCAAGGCTTTTTCACCCTGAAAAATTTGAGCGGGGTAAAATTTGGCGTCCAACAATAAACAGAGAGTGAAGAGCTTGGATTTGTAGTTTGTATACATTCACTGGCTCCAGATATCAGCAACGGAGCGGATGAGTATGTTTTATGAATGTAGGTTCAGATCTGCGCATTAAAACTACTCCATTTATGGACTCTGGCTGTCTAAGCTACACTTCACACGCCATGCAATGTGTAACGTCAGTGTCCTAATGGCAAAACTATTTGAGGATTTAGACAATAATCCATCTAGAGTTATTAGAGCCTTCTGACATTACTATTAGCTTCTATATCACATCTCGAGTCCTTGTAGATTGCAAGAATTGCAAAGAAAACGAAAAGAAAAGAGAAAAACAATCACACCAACTTTAGTAAACATTCTAGTCGCCCTGGTCTGGTTTATAAGTAGGGGTAAACACTTTCTCATTAGCATGTGATAGCAGGTCAATTATGTAAATGATTGAGGTCAGTTCATACATTTAAAAGACAAGTTGAACATTCATAAACAGTTCAAAAATGTTCTGGTGAGCATTGCATCATAAACACTGTCCGACCACAAAAGCGTGTTTAAGTCTATAACCTAAATCAGGCCTGTTAAGGGCATTTGTGTCTATGGGAATAAATAGGTTTAAAGGACATGCATAAATCTTTTTTACATCCTGAACTAATGACTCTAATGAACCGGTTCTTTTGAATCTACAGCGTGAAACACACAATGCGACCAGTGTAGTCTGATTCCTGAACTAATGACTCTAATGAACCGGTTCTATTGAATCTACAGCGTGAAACTCACAGTGCGACCAGTGAAGTCTGATTCCTGAACTAATGACTCTAACGAACCGGTTCTATTGAATCTAGAGCATGAAACACACAGTGTGACCAGTGTAGTCCGATTCCTGAACTAATGACTCTAATGAACCGGTTCTATTGAATCTAGAGCATGAAACACACAGTGTGACCAGTGTAGTCTGATTCCTGAACTAATGACTCTAACGAACCGGTTCTATTGAATCTAGAGCATGAAACACACAGTGTGACCAGTGTAGTCCGATTCCTGAACTAATGACTCTAATGAACCGGTTCTATTGAATCTACAGCATGTAACACACAGTGTGACCAGTGTAGGCCGATTCCTGAACTAATGACTCTAATGAACCGGTTCTATTGAATCTACAGCATGTAACACACAGTGTGACCAATGTAGGCCGATTCCTGAACTAATGACTCTAAAGAACCGGTTCTATTGAATCTACAGCGTGAAACACACAGTGTGACCAGTGTAGTCCGATTCCTGAACTAATGACTCTAATGAACCGGTTCTATTGAATCTACAGCATGAAACACACAGTGTGACCAATGTAGGCCGATTCCTGAACTAATGACTCTAATGAACCGGTTCTATTGAATCTACAGCGTGAAACACACAGTGTGACCAGTGTAGTCCGATTCCTGAACTAATGACTCTAATGAACCGGTTCTATTGAATCTACAGCATGAAACACACAGTGTGACCAGTGTAGGCCGATTCCTGAACTAATGACTCTAATGAACCGATTCTATTGAATCTACAGCATGAAACACACAGTGTGACCAGTGTAGGCCGATTCCTGAACTAATGACTCTAAAGAACCGGTTCTATTGAATCTACAGCGTGAAACACACAGTGTGACCAGTGTAGTCCGATTCCTGAACTAATGACTCTAATGAACCGGTTCTATTGAATCTACAGCGTGAAACACACAGTGTGACCAGTGTAGTCCGATTCCTGAACTAATGACTCTAATGAACCGATTCTATTGAATCTACAGCATGAAACACACAGTGTGACCAGTGTAGGCCGATTCCTGAACTAATGACTCTAACGAACAGATTCTATTGAATCTAGAGCATAAAACACACAGTGCGACCAGTGTAGTCCGATTCCTGAACTAATGACTCTAATGAACAGATTCTATTGAATCTAGAGCATGAAACACACAGTGTGACCAGTGTAGTCCGATTCCTGAACTAATGACTCTAATGAACCGATTCTATTGAATCTACAGCATGAAACACACAGTGTGACCAGTGTAGGCCGATTCCTGAACTAATGACTCTAACGAACAGATTCTATTGAATCTAGAGCATAAAACACACAGTGCGACCAGTGTAGGCCGATTCCTGAACTAATGACTCTAACGAACAGATTCTATTGAATCTAGAGCATGAAACACACAGTGTGACCAGTGTAGTCCGATTCCTGAACTAATGACTCTAATGAACCGGTTCTATTGAATCTACAGCATGAAACACACAGTGTGACCAGTGTAGTCCGATTCCTGAACTAATGACTCTAATGAACCGGTTCTATTGAATCTACAGCATGAAACACACAGTGTGACCAGTGTAGTCCGATTCCTGAACTAATGACTCTAATGAACCGATTCTATTGAATCTACAGCATGAAACACACAGTGTGACCAGTGTAGTCCGATTCCTGAACTAATGACTCTAAAGAACCGGTTCTATTGAATCTACAGCATGAAACACACAGTGTGACCAGTGTAGGCCGATTCCTGAACTAATGACTCTAATGAACCGGTTCTATTGAATCTACAGCATGAAACACACAGTGTGACCAGTGTAGTCCGATTCCTGAACTAATGACTCTAATGAACTGGTTCTATTGAATCTACAGCATGAAACTCACAGTGTGACCAGTGTAGTCCGATTCCTGAACTAATGACTCTAATGAACCGGTTCTATTGAATCTACAGCATGAAACACACAGTGTGACCAGTGTAGTCCGATTCCTGAACTAATGACTCTAACGAACAGATTCTATTGAATCTAGAGCATAAAACACACAGTGTGACCAGTGTAGTCCGATTCCTGAACTAATGACTCTAAAGAACCGATTCTATTGAATCTAGAGCGTAAAACACACAGTGCGACCAGTGTAGTCCGATTCCTGAACTAATGACTCTAAAGAACCGGTTCTATTGAATCTACAGCGTGAAACACACAGTGCGACCAGTGTAGTCTGATTCCTGAACTAATGACTCTAATGAACCGATTCTATTGAATCTACAGCGTGAAACACACAGTGCGACCAGTGTAGTCCGATTCCTGAACTAATGACTCTAATGAACCGATTCTATTGAATCTACAGCATAAAACACACAGTGTGACCAGTAAAGTCTGATTCCTGAACTAATGACTCTAAAGAACCGGTTCTATTGAATCTAGAGCATAAAACACACAGTGTGACCAGTGTAGTCCGATTCCTGAACTAATGACTCTAATGAACCGGTTCTATTGAATCTACAGCATGAAACACACAGTGCGACCAGTGTAGTCCGATTCCTGAACTAATGACTCTAATGAACCGATTCTATTGAATCTACAGCGTGAAACACAGTGCGACCAGTGTAGTCCGATTCCTGAACTAATGACTCTAATGAACCGATTCTATTGAATCTACAGCGTGAAACAAACAGTCCAACCAGTGTAGTCCGATGCCTGAACTAATGACTCTAATGAACCGGTTCTATTGAATCTACAGCGTGAAACTCACAGTGCGACCAGTGTAGTCCGATTCCTGAACTAATGACTCCAATGAACCGGTTCTATTGAATCTACAGCGTGAAACTCACAGTCCAACCAGTGTAGTCCGATGCCTGAACTAATGACTCCAATGAACCGATTCTATTGAATCTACAGCGTGAAACACACAGTGTGACCAGTGTAGTCCGATTCCTGAACTAATGACTCTAATGAACCGGTTCTATTGAATCTACAGCGTGAAACACACAGTGTGACCAGTGTAGTCCGATTCCTGAACTAATGACTCCAATGAACCGATTCTATTGAATCTACAGCATGAAACACACAGTGTGACCAGTGTAGTCTGATTCCTGAACTAATGACTCTAATGAACCGATTCTATTGAATCTACAGCATGAAACACACAGTGTGACCAGTGTAGTCCGATTCCTGAACTAATGACTCTAATGAACCGGTTCTATTGAATCTACAGCATGAAACACACAGTGTGACCAGTGTAGTCCGATTCCTGAACTAATGACTCTAATGAACCGATTCTATTGAATCTACAGCGTGAAACACACAGTGTGACCAGTGTAGTCCGATTCCTGAACTAATGACTCTAATGAACCGGTTCTATTGAATCTACAGCGTGAAACACACAGTGTGACCAGTGTAGTCCGATTCCTGAACTAATGACTCCAATGAACCGATTCTATTGAATCTACAGCATGAAACACACAGTGTGACCAGTGTAGTCCGATTCCTGAACTAATGACTCCAATGAACCGATTCTATTGAATCTACAGCATGAAACACACAGTGTGACCAGTGTAGTCCGATTCCTGAACTAATGACTCTAATGAACCGGTTCTATTGAATCTACAGCATGAAACACACAGTGTGACCAGTGTAGTCTGATTCCTGAACTAATGACTCTAATGAACCGGTTCTTTTGAATCTACAGCGTGAAACACAGTGCGACCAGTGTAGTCTGATTCCTGAACTAATGACTCTAATGAACCGGTTCTATTGAATCTACAGTGTGAAACTCACAGTGCGACCAGTGTAGTCCGATTCCTGAACTAATGACTCTAATGAACCGATTCTATTGAATCTACAGCGTGAAACACACAGTGACCAGTCATCTGATTCCTGAACTAATGACTCTAATGAACCGGTTCTATTGAATCTACAGCGTGAAACAAACAGTGTGACCAGTGTAGTCAGATTCCTGAACTAATGACTCTAATGAACTGATTCTATTGAATCTACAGCGTGAAACACACAGTGTGACCAGTGTAGTCCGATTCCTGAACTAATGACTCTAATGAACTGATTCTATTGAATCTACAGCATGAAACACACAGTGTGACCAGTGTAGTCCGATTCCTGAACTAATGACTCTAATGAACCGGTTCTATTGAATCTACAGCGTGAAACACACAGTGTGACCAGTGTAGTCCGATTCCTGAACTAATGACTCTAATGAACCGGTTCTATTGAATCTACAGCGTGAAACTCACAGTGCGACCAGTGTAGTCCGATTCCTGTACTAATGACTCTAATGAACCGATTCTATTGAATCTACAGCGTGAAACACACAGTGTGACCAGTGTAGTCCGATTCCTGAACTAATGACTCTAATGAACCGATTCTATTGAATCTACATTATTAAAGAAATAGAAATGTGTTAAATGTACAGCAGTGGTCAAATACACCAACAATATCTCTTTTCTACAAAATATTAAATCACATTTATTCTTGACATAATAAAGTCATTCATTTATTTCTAGAATGAATGGTTTTCCATTTACCTCTCTAAGCACATCTTTGGACACACACACACACACACACACACACACGGAAACAAGGAAGATGTCTGTAAATGAGTGTGTGTTCTGTCAAGGGAACATTTCTCTGTGAACACCACCTGAAACTCTCTCTACCGCGGGGTCTCCACTTTCTTTCAGGCCGGAAAGAGAGATGACCTTTCAAGAGCTGCAGTTTTTCCACTTAAACTCACATATTGATTTCCACTTCAGGATATTTCATGTGATGTCATTTACACCAAGAACACTGAACAAATGTATTTCTCTGACCTACTGCAGTTCGTTTTATACTTGCTAAATCTTGTGCGGTACGTCATACAGACGGCGACCTGCGTATTAAAGGTCTAGTTCACACAAAAATGCAAATTCTGTAATTATTTACTCACTCTTGTGTCGCTCCAAACCAATATGGCCCACCATATGACGTTTCTCCACTATTTAAAACGCTGTTCGAATGCCACTTTGACCCCGATGGCACAAGACGTCGGAGAGCAGCGTAACTGATTTCCCATACAGACATTTTGAAGAAGTAGCTGCTTTAGGACGCCTGCGGACACATTTGCAGAAGGATTGATATGACTTGGTCTGATCTATGTGGGACCGTGAGCGATGAGCTGATAGAAATCGCAGATAAACTGACAGCGATGATCTGCTGCAGAGTTTCCCGCTCAAAGATGTTTCAGGCACCTCATTAAGGAGTTTCTCAACGGTGAATGATTTTATTGTACTCTGTGAATCGGCACTGTAAGGGTATTTTATAATACCTTGACTTTGTGTCTTTAAGCCATTTTGCCAGAACTCTGGAGGTATGCTTTAGGGGGTCATTGTCCATTTGGAAGACTCATTTGCGACCGAGCTTTAACTTCCTGTCTGATGTCTTGAGATGTTGCTTCAATATATCCACATCATTATATCCACTTCCTCATGATGTCATCTATTTGGTGAAGTGCACCAGTCCCTCCTGCAGCAAACACCCCCACAACATGATGCTGCACCCCCATGATTCCCGGTTGGGATGGTGTTCTTCAACTTGCAAGCCACACCCTTTTCCCTCCAAACATAACGATGGTCATTATGGCCAAACAGTGAGATCTTCGTCCCCATGTGCACTTGCAAACTGAAGTCTGGCTTTTATATGGTGGTTTTGGAGCAGTGGCTTCTTCCTTGCTGAGCCTTTCAGGTTATGTTGATATAGGACTCGTTTTGCTGTGGATCTAGATACTCGTCCACCTGTTTCCTCCAGCATCTTCACAAGGTCCTTTGCTGTTGTTCTGGGATTCATTTGCACTTTTCGCACCAAACTACGTTCAATGAATCTCTACCATCACATGTATTCTACTACTGTGTGTAACACTTTTATGGATTATATTAATACCGAAATTGATGAAAATCTTTGCCGAAATCCGCAAAGGAGGAGGGATGCGCCCTAGTGGAGTTCTCGCCGTTACCATCCACCACAAAGGAGCAGCCGCGGCCATCCGCCAGAGGATGGAGAAGCCCGGCCGCCTGGAAACGGAAGAACGGCCGCCGACCGCGAGGGGAGGAGGGGTTCCCAACCAACCGCCTGGAGCGGTTACCGCTGCCAGGGGCGGGGGAGACCCCTACCGTCCACCCAAAACATGGCAGGGCATTCCGTCATAGCTTGGTCCTCGGCCAGTCCTCCACCCTCTAATGGACGACAGCCGCGCCTGTCCGGGCAGATCGAGATGCAGTCCTCTGGCCCCTGGCGGACCAACTGTTGGTTGGTCGGCGGTCGTTCTTCCCGTTTCCAGGCGGCCGGGCTCCTCCATCCTCCGGCGGATGGCCGCGGCTGCTCCTTTGTGGTGGATGGTAACGGCGAGAACTCCACTAGGGCGCATCCCTCATCCTTCACGGATTTCGGCACCAGTGTAAAGGAATTAACAGAATGGAGGAGGAGAGAATCGGGCTTGAGAATATTCTTGATCTGTGTGTGGCCTTTGATACGATCTCACATAACTTTGAGATCTAAATCATCACAAGTTGTCAATGGTGTCCCACAAGGCTCAGTTTTGGGGCCTCTTCTATTTATTATTTACTCACTGCCCCTTGGTTATTTATTTAGGAAACATGGCGTCAATTTTCACGGCGGCACCCAACTCTACCAAGCACACTGCTTCCCTTCCTCCGTCATCTCTGTCCAGCTGTATATCTGAAATTATTCTCAAATTATATTGTGGTAAAACCGAAATTCTCCTCGTAGGCACCAAATCTGTTTTGGCAAAAACTATCGATCCACTGCTTCTCCTTCGCCACAGGTTAAGAGTCTGGGTGTTGACCTTGATAGCACCTTATCCTTTGAAGCCCATGTGGTGGTGGTGGCGGCATAGTGGGCTAAAGCACATAACTGGTAATCAGAAGGTTGCTGGTCTTTCATACCTATACACCTACTCTTACCCTCAGATCTTCCTCGTCAACACTTCTCACTTCTGAATGCTGTTCTGAGATGCAAATTTGTGCTGTTTTGACGGCACGAGGGGGGGCTACACACTTTTTAATGCCACAATGTGACTGCAAAGTCCAACCATGGTGGAGCCTGATCATGGTCTGGTTAGGGCTTGGGTCTGATCCAGACCATGAATCCCAAACCTGGCCTACAGAAATAGGCCTTTAACATAAAAGAATATAAATAAGTGAAATATATTAGTACAAACCAACATTACTTTAGGGTGTCCTGTGGCCACTCCACGTGAAACTGATGATTTGATAAACCTACAAGCTCAACATGTAGCATTCTGGTTTGCTGTTACCGTGGTTACATCTCCAGGCACACACGACTTTTCTTTCCGACTGTTTTTGTGGCTAGTCTTGGGGAAAAGCTGCAAATTGATCTGTGCACCACCACGGTGCTCTTGCAACATCCTCTTGGAGTTCTGAGGATCCTGTCAAGCAATCTGCAAATGTTATCATGTGTTTAACCCTTTAAACTCTGAATGTGTTTTTAAAGATCGCCTGTTTGAGAGGCATACCCAAAATTAAAGACTTAAATAAATAAATATAAAAAATAAGGAGGGTCAAGTGTTTAGTGTCATTGCATAGAAAACATTTCAAATGTTTTAATGATACAGATTATAATACATGATGAGACTCTCAGTCTAAGAAACTGCTGAAAATCACACACAAAAATTTGCCAAAAACGTTCCTTTTTTTCTGATTTGACATTATTTATGTCTGGGTGCAAATAAGGCGGCTCTAAAAACTTTTTTTGTTTTGTTCCCGATCATGTCGACTGTATCTGAGATTTTTTGTGTTGATACCACAAAGCCATCAAAAGTTACAACATTACAAAAATAATTAATCATAGTGTCCAAAAACATCTCCAAACAAATAAAAGATAATAATTGTACATAAGAACTAATTACACATGCAAACACAACAATGACTAAAGGTTTGCATAGCATGCAGACATGATTTTAGTCATGAGATTTCACAGAATGAGTTTCATTCTGTGCCATTTGAGTCATCATTGAGTCTGTGTCATGTATTTGGCGCCATCTCCTGGTGGTCATATGTAACATTGTGCTTCATGTGGATTATCTAATGATCAATACATCTGATTATCTTGTGTGGACTCGTTTGAAAGATAATCATCTCATTCAGTTTCATTCTGTGTCATTTGAGACATCATTGAGTCATCATTGTGGATTATCTAATGATCTATACATCTGATTATCTTGTGTGTGGACTCGTTTGAAAGATAATCATCTCCTCTAAATAATGATATGTCATATTTTATGTTCTGTTTATATTTCCTGAAGTAATAAGCAAAAATGTGGCATATAAGCAACAACGACATAATTGTCAAAGACATATAATTAGCTGTTACTCGCTATATATTCAAATAGTCTGGTTGTATTTTACTCTTTAAGAGCTTTCCAACAACATATGACACATGACTATTAGATAGGTTTGATGCTTTTACTGATTGCAATATTATGCACAGTGCAATTTGTTTTAAAAAATAAATGATCAAAATTTCAAAGCACTTGTTCAGTTTTGGTCATAATATCTACATGCGTTATAAAGCAGAACTTCTAAACTTTCAAACGACACCTATTATGTGTTGGTCAAGACTGTCGTTGTTAATATTTTGATCATAATTGTGATCCGAGATTAATCCGGGATTAAGTTACACAAAACACAGAAGTAGCTTCAATCACCACTTGTGAGATATACTGTGTGTGCTGTGATAAACTAGCAATTAACGTGTTAAATGTCCAATTAACCTTGCCAACATATACATTGTTTTTCAGAGTGTCGCTTCAACTTGCGCACATTTCGACGTGCAGTTCGCATTTTTGTGCGTCGTCAGCGCATGCGTCAGTCATCAACTGTCCTAAAGAGTATCACACAGCAGTCGTCGTGCGCTTGGAGTGAAACAAAGTATATCCGAGTCTCAGGTTTACTCCAGGTTTTACACAGTTGTACATCTAAATGATGCGTGCTATTTGGTTTGGCGAGTTGGCGAAACGATTTACGAGGCAAAAGAACGATATTCTCTCTCAAATGAAACCTCTGACGAACAGCTTGCACCTAGAGAAATTTGTTGGGACGCCTTTGCTAGATGTGAAGGCCATTTAGATGCTAAACCTCACAGATTTCATTTTTTAACTCAAAACCAAAGATTTAGATTCAGCCAACAGTAAATGTTCAATACACACCAAAATAATGTTTACATTAACCTCCTTAAAGTGTGTAAACCACAACGAGGGCAAGCAAACGTCACTGACAGTTTGTTTAGAAATCTTCACCATTTCGCAATAATGGGTTTTTAAAGTTTAAAGAAGACTTTCGTGCACACAGAAACGGCAGATCCTTCACTTAAAAAACTAAAAAAAGCTTGTCAGAGTATTTATAATTCAGTGCAAGTATGTGTCCAAGAATCCACACATGATGGACTGTGGCAGGAAAAGCACACTTTGGACTGGAGTCACGTTTTACACTCTAATAATTCGCTTTATTATAGTTGTCATGCAAAGAAATCCTTTTTGCAGTTACTTATACTTATGTAACGTGACACGTTTCCGTGTGACACACTTGCAAAAAAAAAAATGCAAACTTGATTTCATCCATTGGAAATCGACTGGATTGTAAAAAGTGGCTGTTCCGTTCCAGAATGCGAGATTGCTAAAACAGTGCCGAAAAAGCTATTTGACCAACCTGGACACATGACTACTCCGAAAAATGTGTATGATATGGCGAATTCGGAAGTAATCTTACAAGTTGGCATGTACAAAAACGTATGACATTTACTACCATTGAGAAAAATACGTCAACGAACAACGTTATCATGAATTTTAACCCCTTACCCAAACCCCAAAAAGTGGGCAATACAGGGCCTGGGTAGCTCATTGGTAAAGATGCTGGCTACCACCCCTGGAGTTCGCAATTTCCCGAGTTCGAATCCCAGGACGTGCTGAGTGACTCCAGCCTGGTCTCCTTAGCAACCAACTTGGCCCGGTTGCTAGGGAGGGTAGAGTCACATGGGGTAACCTCCTCGCGGTCACTATAATGTGGTTCTCGCTCTCGTTGGGGCGTGTGGTGAGTGACTCCAGCCTGGTCTCCTTAGCAACCAACTTGGCCCGGTTGCTAGGGAGGGTAGAGTCACATGGGGTAACCTCCTCGCGGTCACTATAATGTGGTTCTCGCTCTCGTTGGGGCGTGTGGTGAGTGACTCCAGTCTGGTCTCCTTAGCAACCAAATTGGCCCGGTTGCTAGGGAGGGTAGAGTCACATGGGGTAACCTCCTCGTGGTCGCTATAATGTGGTTCGTTCTCGGGTGGGGCGAGTGGTGAGTTGAGCTCGGTTGCCGCCACACATGCTATGTCTCCATGGCAACGCGCTCAACGCGCTGTGGCGGATTCGTCCTCCACCACCTGGATTGAGGCGAGTCACTACGCCACCATGAGGACTTAAAAGCGCATTGGGAATTGGGCGTTCCGAATTGGGAGAAAAAGGGGATAAATCCCCCCCAAAAAAGTTTAAAAGTGGGCAATACATACCAGAACGCATGTTCGCTAAACAATGCGATTTGGCTGGAAATTTCCATGAAACATTTCAAATAACGCGAACGGATAAATCGTGAACAAGACCACCAGGAACGTGTTTTGAGAAAGGCTCAATTCTGCTTTCACGTTGAATTCAAACCAAGAAACTGCCAAGGGATAAATTCATACACTTTCTAATTTTTCCAGTTTAATGTTGAAATAAACGCAATACTTTGTTGACAGTTGCTTTTAGACGTTTCCTGCCTCTTAAGCGTTAAAGATTTCAGCCGGTCTGGAAACTATGTTGCACACGCTCTCAGTCCTGTCGCCACATTTAAGGGAACGCTGCATTATCGAGCGATTTTCTAACACGGTCGCCGTTTCCAAGCAACTTGGCGTTGCTTTTTCCACAAACCAAAACCCTTTGCCAGCCAGTTTGGGAGAGGGTGAGGAAACAAAAAGAAAAAAACGAGAGACTAAGAGGCATCTAAAGTTAAATTTAAAGATGTGTTTCTTTTGGACGCCCGTCTGTGCAGCTATAAACCAAAGGAGACATTTTCATACTCCACATTTTTCATGGTTTCGCTCTGAGTTTCCTCCCTTCCTCTTGCTCCACCTTGGCTCTGGTTACCTTCTGCTGCACTGGCTGTAGACCACAGGCGACGGGGCATCAGCGCCTCGTGTAAAACCCAACGGTGAGCCCACACCCACCCCCTTCGGACGGGGCCTGGTTGTCTTTGGCTGGCTCTCCGAACTGGGGGCGATCCTCGGAGACTTTACCACATGGGCCCAAACTACTGAAGAATGCTTTCAACACCCTCGTGATTTTAAAGCAATGCCTTGTGCACGCACTTAAGTCCAATCACAGACTGTTATTGGTACTAATGTAAAGACTCCCAAAGCCGCCCCTTCTCGTTTTGAACATGGCAATAAATGGGCCCATATTTGGGGTCGTGCATCCTGGCCATTCTTCTGCCAACTTTGCGGCACATCGCGGTTGTAGTTTGTTATTAATTAGCACAAAGCGCTCCTCCATTGAAGATTTATCACGTGCCCTTGCTGTCGCCATGGCAGCCATCTTTAAAGACGTTTATATTGGTTATTATAGCTAAGTTCAGCCCGCTTGCAATGATATAAAAACAAAGCCAGAGAAGCAAATTATTGTCATCAAAGGTGGAACAAAGTGGATATTTAGTTCGCTTTTTATAACCGAGACGCCCGTGGCTTTTAAATTTATGGCGCGTTTCAAGTTAATGGTTTTCGGACTTATAGCCTTTGAATGGAAGGAATCATGAACATCAGTTCTCATTATTTCATTAAACAAACACTTACCCACGTACCAACTTTATATTAAGTGGCCTTAACTACTATGTACTTACCCATTTGATACAATGTACTTATTATGTATACACACGTTTTTACATTGCAGTTACATTTAACTTTACCCCTAACCCAACCCATACCCAAAACCTAACTCTATCTAATCACCACCACGAGGAGGTTACCCCATGTGACTCTACCCTCCCTAGCAACCGGGCCAATTTGGTTACCCCATGTGACTCTACCCTCCCTAGCAACCGGGACAATTGGTTACCCCATGTGACTCTACCCTCCCTAGCAACCGGGACAATTGGTTACCCCATGTGACTCTACCCTCCCTAGCAACCGGGACAATTTGGTTACCCCATGTGACTCTACCCTCCCTAGCAACCGGCCCAATTTGGTTACCCGATGTGACTCTTTCCTCCCTAGCAACCGGCCCAATTTGGTTACCCCATGTGACTCTACCCTCCCTAGCAACCGGGACAATTTGGTTACCCTATGTGACTCTACCCTCCCTAGCAACCGGCCCAATTTGGTTACCCCATGTGACTCTATCCTCCATAGCAACTGGGCCAATTTGACTACCCCATGTGACTCTATCCTCCCTAGCAACCGGGCCAATTTGGTTACCCCATGTGACTCTATCCTCCCTAGCAACCGGGCCAATTTGGTTACCCCATGTGACTCTATCGTCCCTAGCAACCGGGCCAATTTGGTTACCCCATGTGACTCTATCGTCCCTAGCAACCGGGCCAATTTGGTTACCCCATGTGACTCTACCCTCCCTAGCAACCGGGCCAATTTGGTTACTCCATGTGACTCTATCGTCCCTAGCAACTGGGCCAATTTGGTTACTAAGGAGACCTGGTTGGAGTCACTCACCACACGCCCCATTGAGAGAACCACTAATCACCACCACGAGGAGGTTACCCCATGTGACTCTACCCTCCCTAGCAACCGGGCCAATTTGGTTGCTTAGGAGACCAGACTGGAGTCACTCAGCATGAACTCCAGGGGTGGTAGTCAGCGTCAAAACTCGCTTAGCTACCCAGGCCCCCTCTTTTCTTAAATTTGATTAATATGGTCATAATAAACACAGGAGTGGATTTACTGTACGGAGAATGGAGACTTCACCCACAAGTGGTAAGCCAAGTGTGGGAGAGATACGGGCAAGCTGCCATATCTCTTCGAATTGCACGAAAAATGCTCATGGTTACTGTCATCTGAACCAATCAGTGTCAAAAGTGAAACTGCATGAGAGAGACCCAGCATGTGCATGATAGTGGCTGAAAGGCTGCCAGAGATAATAATACTTTTATGATTTTAAACTTCAGCACATTAAACTTCAGCATACAGCAAGTTTTGCTTACTGCCCCCTAGAGACAACAGGTGGTACTTCAAGCTCGAATCGCTCCGACGGTAGGAATATTCCTTATTGCTGTCTGGGAACGTGTCAAATACATACGTATATATATATATATATATATATATATATATATATATATATATATATATATATATATATATGTCTTGACGCATTACAGTTATGATCATTTTGGGAGGAAATGTGATGAAAATAATGTGCAGCATGAAAAAGTCAAAACAGCCTAAAAACCTTCTGGTCATAAAACCCCAAAAGTCTTCATTCACTTTATGAATAATATACTTCTTATTTCTTATTTCTCTCTTTTTTGATTTAGGGGCGTGACTGCACAAGCACACAAGAGGGTGTTTCCTGTACAATATCAGATGAGTTATATTGAGCGCTTTGTTTTGGGCTCTTTGTGCTTTTTTCTGAGGTTTCTCAGATCCTCAATCCCAGTTTACCACCACACACAGATACGTTTGATTTTAGGGAAGGGGTTAAAACACAGAGCTACAGGGATAATGAAGATGATTTCAACACAAATACAAAAACAATATACGCATAAAGCTTTAATTAGCTTATAATCAGCAAGCATCAATATTAATATTGCTCTAACCCTAAGTGTTACATTTCTGTACATGCATTATGTAAATTGTGATTGGACGGGTGGAAAAACCCCCATAGACTTGCAAATAAAACCCCCATAGACTTGCAAATAAAATCCCGTAGACTTGCAAATAAAACCCCATAGACTTGCAAATAAAACCCCATAGACTTGCAAATAAAACCCCATAGACTTGCAAATAAAACCCCGTAGACTTGCCAATAAAACCCCGTAGACTTGCAAATAAAACCCCGTAGACTTGCAAATAAAACCCCGTAGACTTGCAAATAAAACCCCCATAGACTTGCCAATAAAACCCCATAGACTTGCCAATAAAACCCCGTAGACTTGCAAATAAAACCCCGTAGACTTGCAAATAAAACCCCATAGACTTGCAAATAAAACCCCATAGACTTGCAAATAAAACCCCATAGACTTGCCAATAAAACCCCGTAGACTTGCAAATAAAACCCCGTAGACTTGCAAATAAAACCCCCATAGACTTGCAAATAAAACCCCGTAGACTTGCAAATAAAACCCCGTAGACTTGCAAATAAAACCCCCATAGACTTGCAAATAAAACCCCGTAGACTTGCAAATAAAACCCCATAGACTTGCAAATAAAACCCCATAGACTTGCAAATAAAACCCCATAGACTTGCAAATAAAACCCCATAGACTTGCAAATAAAACCCCATAGACTTGCAAATAAAACCCCATAGACTTGCAAATAAAACCCCCATAGACTTGCAAATAAAAGCCCATAGACTTGCAAATAAAAGCCCATAGACTTGCAAATAAAAGCCCATAGACTTGCAAATAAAAGCCCATAGACTTGCAAATAAAAGCCCATAGACTTGCAAATAAAAGCCCATAGACTTGCAAATAAAAGCCCATAGACTTGCAAATAAAACCCCCATAGACTTGCAAATAAAACCCCATAGACTTGCAAATAAAAGCCCATAGACTTGCAAATAAAAGCCCATAGACTTGCAAATAAAACCCCCATAGACTTGCAAATAAAACCCCATAGACTTGCAAATAAAAGCCCATAGACTTGCAAATAAAAGCCCCATAGACTTGCAAATAAAACCCCATAGACTTGCAAACAAAAACCCCATAGACTTGCAAATAAAACCCCCATAGACTTGCAAATAAAACCCCATAGACTTGCAAATAAAAACCCCATAGACTTGCAAATAAAACCCCATAGACTTGCAAACAAAAACCCCATAGACTTGCAAATAAAACCCCATAGACTTGCAAATAAAACCCCATAGACTTGCAAATAAAACCCCATAGACTTGCAAATAAAACCCCCATAGACTTGCAAATAAAACCCCCATAGACTTGCAAATAAAACCCCATAGACTTGCAAATAAAAGCCCATAGACTTGCAAATAAAACCCCCATAGACTTGCAAATAAAACCCCATAGACTTGCAAACAAAAACCCCATAGACTTGCAAATAAAACCCCCATAGACTTGCAAATAAAACCCCATAGACTTGCAAATAAAAACCCCATAGACTTGCAAATAAAACCCCATAGACTTGCAAACAAAAACCCCATAGACTTGCAAATAAAACCCCATAGACTTGCAAATAAAACCCCCATAGACTTGCAAATAAAACCCCATAGACTTGCAAATAAAACCCCCATAGACTTGCAAACAAAAACCCCATAGACTTGCAAATAAAACCCCATAGACTTGCAAACAAAAACCCCATAGACTTGCAAATAAAAACCCCATAGACTTGCAAATAAAACCCCATAGACTTGCAAATAAAACCCCCATAGACTTGCAAACAAAAACCCCATAGACTTGCAAATAAAACCCCATAGACTTGCAAACAAAAACCCCATAGACTTGCAAATAAAACCCCATAGACTTGCAAATAAAACCCCATAGACTTGCAAACAAAAACCCCATAGACTTGCAAACAAAAACCCCATAGACTTGCAAATAAAACCCCATAGACTTGCAAACAAAAACCCCATAGACTTGCAAATAAAACCCCCATAGACTTGCAAATAAAAACCCCCATAGACTTGCAAATAAAAACCCCATAGACTTGCGAATAAACCCCCATAGACTTGCAAATAAAACCCCATAGACTTGCAAACAAAAACCCCATAGACTTGCAAACAAAAACCCCATAGACTTGCAAATAAAACCCCATAGACTTGCAAACAAAAACCCCATAGACTTGCAAATAAAACCCCCATAGACTTGCAAATAAAAACCCCCATAGACTTGCAAATAAAAACCCCATAGACTTGCGAATAAACCCCCATAGACTTGCAAATAAAACCCCATAGACTTGCAAATAAAACCCCCATAGACTTGCAAATAAAACCCCATAGACTTGCAAATAAAACCCCCATAGACTTGCAAATAAAACCCCATAGACTTGCGAATAAAACCCCCATAGACTTGCGAATAAAACCCCCATAGACTTGCGAATAAAACCCCCATAGACTTGCGAATAAAACCCCCATAGACTTGCAAATAAAACCCCCATAGACTTGCAAATAAAACCCCATAGACTTGCAAATAAAAGCCCGTAGACTTGCAAATAAAACCCCATAGACTTGCAAATAAAAACCCCATAGACTTGCAAATAAAAACCCCATAGACTTGCAAATAAAACCCCATAGACTTGCAAATAAAACCCCATAGACTTGCAAATAAAAACCCCATAGACTTGCAAATAAAACCCCCATAGACTTGCAAATAAAAACCCCATAGACTTGCAAATAAAAGCCCGTAGACTTGCAAATAAAACCCCATAGACTTGCAAATAAAACCCCCATAGACTTGCAAATAAAAACCCCATAGACTTGCAAATAAAACCCCCATAGACTTGCAAATAAAAGCCCGTAGACTTGCAAATAAAAACCCCATAGACTTGCAAATAAAACCCCCATAGACTTGCAAATAAAAGCCCGTAGACTTGCAAATAAAACCCCGTAGACTTGCAAATAAAACCCCATAGACTTGCAAATAAAAACCCCATAGACTTGCAAATAAAACCCCATAGACTTGCAAATAAAACCCCATAGACTTGCAAATAAAAACCCCATAGACTTGCAAATAAAACCCCATAGACTTGCAAATAAAAACCCCATAGACTTGCAAATAAAACCCCATAGACTTGCAAATAAAAACCCCCATAGACTTGCAAATAAAAACCCCCATAGACTTGCAAATAAAACCCCATAGACTTGCAAATAAAACCCCATAGACTTGCAAATAAAACCCCATAGACTTGCAAATAAAACCCCATAGACTTGCAAATAAAACCCCATAGACTTGCAAATAAAAACCCCCATAGACTTGCAAATAAAACCCCCATAGACTTGCAAATAAAACCCCATAGACTTGCAAATAAAAACCCCATAGACTTGCAAATAAAACCCCATAGACTTGCAAATAAAAACCCCATAGACTTGCAAATAAAACCCCATAGACTTGCAAATAAAAACCCCATAGACTTGCAAATAAAAACCCCATAGACTTGCAAATAAAAAACCCCATAGACTTGCAAATAAAAACCCCATAGACTTGCAAATAAAAAACCCCATAGACTTGCAAATAAAAACCCCATAGACTTGCAAATAAAAACCCCATAGACTTGCAAATAAAAACCCCATAGACTTGCAAATAAAAACCCCATAGACTTGCAAATAAAAACCCCCATAGACTTGCAAATAAAAACCCCCATAGACTTGCAAATAAAACCCCATAGACTTGCAAATATAAACCCCATAGACTTGCAAATAAAACCCCATAGACTTGCAAATAAAAACCCCCATAGACTTGCAAATAAAACCCCATAGACTTGCAAATAAAAGCCCCCATAGACTTGCAAATAAAAGCCCCCATAGACTTGCAAATAAAAGCCCCCATAGACTTGCAAATAAAAGCCCCCATAGACTTGCAAATAAAAGCCCCCATAGACTTGCAAATAAAAACCCCCATAGACTTGCAAATAAAACCCCATAGACTTGCAAATAAAAACCCCCATAGACTTGCAAATAAAAACCCCCATAGACTTGCAAATAAAACCCCATAGACTTGCAAATATAAACCCCATAGACTTGCAAATAAAACCCCATAGACTTGCAAATAAAAACCCCCATAGACTTGCAAATAAAACCCCATAGACTTGCAAATAAAAACCCCCATAGACTTGCAAATAAAACCCCATAGACTTGCAAATAAAAACCCCCATAGACTTGCAAATAAAACCCCATAGACTTGCAAATAAAAACCCCATAGACTTGCAAATAAAAACCCCATAGACTTGCAAATAAAAACCCCCATAGACTTGCAAATAAAACCCCATAGACTTGCAAATAAAACCCCATAGACTTGCAAATAAAACCCCATAGACTTGCAAATAAAACCCCATAGACTTGCAAATAAACCCCCATAGACTTGCAAATAAAACCCCATAGACTTGCAAATAAAAACCCCCATAGACTTGCAAATAAAACCCCATAGACTTGCAAATAAAAACCCCCATAGACTTGCAAATAAAACCCCATAGACTTGCAAATAAAAACCCCCATAGACTTGCAAATAAAACCCCATAGACTTGCAAATAAAAACCCCATAGACTTGCAAATAAAAACCCCCATAGACTTGCAAACAAAACCCCATAGACTTGCAAATAAAAACCCCCATAGACTTGCAAATAAAACCCCATAGACTTGCAAATAAAACCCCCATAGACTTGCAAATAAAAGCCCATAGACTTGCAAATAAAACCCCATAGACTTGCAAATAAAACCCCATAGACTTGCAAATAAAAACCCCCATAGACTTGCAAATAAAACCCCATAGACTTGCAAATAAAACCCCATAGACTTGCAAATAAAAACCCCATAGACTTGCAAATAAAAACCCCATAGACTTGCAAATAAAAACCCCCATAGACTTGCAAATAAAAACCCCCATAGACTTGCAAATAAAACCCCATAGACTTGCAAATAAAACCCCATAGACTTGCAAATAAAAACCCCCATAGACTTGCAAATAAAACCCCATAGACTTGCAAATAAAAACCCCATAGACTTGCAAATAAAAACCCCATAGACTTGCAAATAAAAACCCCCATAGACTTACAAATCTAAAGACTAGAAGAATATCAAAGATATCTAAAAATCTAGTATATGAATATTGTAGTTATTTTTAATACATTAATGATATTTATGTCCATTATCTGTCTTCCATACATTTTTTTTTCAGAGCTTATTAAAAAGCACTTTATTTATTTAAATCTAGAAAATAACCATAACATTTATTTAGTCGGTCAGCCGGAATGAATGCAGATTTAATAAAGGAAATATAAAAATGGAGCGTATCTGAGATATGATGGTGTTTTAGTGTTGAAGGACCACCTACAGTTTCTCTACTGTGTCTTTAATGGAGCCATTTTTCATGAACGTAACGATAATGAGCTCATTATCTGAAGCTTTAGACACAAACCTGACGGACTGTGAGGAGGAGAGAGAGAGACAGATGGACTGAGACTGTCATTAGATTGCTCAGCTTGTTAAAGCAAGAGAAAAAACAAACACAACACTAGCAGAGTTTGTCTTGTTTGTGTTCCAAAGCCAACAGTGCAGATTAGAGAAGACGAATGAGAATTTCGTGCTGAAGGAGAGGTCGGTTTATGAGTGTTGGGTAACAACGACTCACTTTAACAGTGTGTTTGTGAACTGCACAGTAATGCTTCATTAAAGGGATATTCTGAGGTCAATACCTGTGACGCTCAATCAACAGCATTTGTGGCATAATGTTGATTACCACAAAAAAACATTTTGAGTCATCACTCCTTTACTTTAAAAAAAAGCAAAAATCATAGTTACAGTGAGGGACTTACAATGGAAGTGAATGGGGCCCATTATTGGAGGGTTTAATCCCTTAAAGGTGGCACTCTAATGCGTTTTAGCCCTCACAGATGTGCCCGTCCATAGACATTCAGTCTAATGTTCAGTTCAAGCAACACCCTCATTATTTCATTGAATATCTTGGCCTCTGAGTGGACTACAAGCTCAATCTAGGTGTCATTAGAAAGCTGAGATCCTCCCCTTTGTGAAGATATATTTACATTTATACATTTGCCAGACACTTTTATCCAAAGTGACTTACAGTGCACTTATTACAGGGACAATCCCCCCGGAGCAACCTGGAGTTAAGTGTCTTACTCAAGGGCACAATGGTGGTGGCTGTGGGGATCAAACCAGCAACCTTCTGATTACCAGTTATGTGCTTTAGCCCACTATACCATCACCACTCCATATAACACACACACACACACACACACACACACACATATATATAACAACTTGGCAACTTGGGGCATACAAAAGCAGTTATTGCCACATAAAAGAGACGTTTGTCCAGTAATTGATGTCTTACAGATATCATATTTCACTTTGTGACTCTTTTGAAAAACTGTAACAAAATAAACTACAGAGTCACATTCCTGCGAACGAGAGCTTTAATTTGATATATGACTTGCCCCATTTAGGTGCTATGTGAAATATGTCTATTTTCATATAATTATTTCCTCCTCATCACATCTAGGGGGCGCCAATTTTCGACTCGAATGTTTTAAAGGCCTTATTTTGATATTTTCAGTAACATCAATGCAGAAGTGATGGATATCTCTGAAAAGTTCAGATTCGAAGCTTTTAAATGACACCTCATATGCCCGACTTATGTACACAGAGATTTTAACGTTTGAAGCGTAATCTTTTTTGCGATATAGCGCCCCCCTTTTGGACCCGACGCCGGGATTTAAAAGCAGGTCTAGTATAGGTTCTGATCCTATTTCTATGTCGTAAAAGCAGCCGAAAGCTGCGTTACAGTGTTTGATATAGATATACGAGCAGCAGTGTCAGCTGCCCTTCCGAATTCCACAGCACCCCTCAGTTTTCCAATGGAAATCTGTGGTGAAACATGGTACTGCAACGAGCCCTCATTCAGACCCATTGGTTGGAAATCAATCTGCCCAATTCATGGAAACAGAAGTATTAGATTGCAACAGATTGTCATTTCTATTGTAAATTCATGACAAATTGGCCATCAAATATGGTGCATTCTGCACAAGGACACGTTCATGTCAGCTGGTTTGGTTTCTGTCTGTCGGATACCACAGAAACTGTCATCCAAACGCAAGGAAGAGAAGGTGAGCGATTTTTAGAAAGCGACTCGGTTTCATATCTCCTCACAAATTCCTCATTTGATCGACACACGCAGGCCAGACTTGAGCTCTGTTGACAGTTATTAGCGTTCACTCTTACATTTGACATCCGGTTTACTGTGTGCTCAGAGCTAATCTGAGTGAGTTTACAAAAGGTCGGGAATCCTTGTGCATGTAAGGATCAAAGTTCAATTCCTCAAGGACTCTATTTGGGAATCTTTGCCACTGATCACCAGTGAAAGTCTATTAAACTATACGGAGCAACTGATCTGATCAGCATAAACATGTCTGTCTCTCTTTGGGAGTGTAATTCTAGCACACTGCACAGTATATACTTTGTAGTGCACACTCGTTTAGCACACAGTATGTGAGACAGTATGCATAATGATAAATGTTGCGTCATTTTTCATTTCAGTGAGTTTCGTCCAGTTTCCTTCTTCAGAAACAAGTTTTCGTGTGTCTCATTTCTTTTCAAGAAAGATCAAAAGAAATCAAAAATCATTATGATTTTTTTTTGTTGCATTGTGACATTATTATTATTACAAATGTATATCATTTTACTTTTTAATTTGTTTGTAATTAATTGGTGATTTTTTTTTTTCTCTCCCCAATTCGGAACGTCCCAATTCCCAATGCGCTCCAAGTCCTCGTGGTGGTGTAGTGACTCGCCTCAATCCGGGCGAGGGCGTCTGAGACCGTCACTCCGCACATCTTATCACGTGGCTCGTTGAGCGTGTTACCACGGAAACGTAGCGAGTGTGGCGGCTTCACGCTATTCTCCGCGGCATCCACGCACAACTCGCCACACGCCCCACCGAGAGCGAGAACCACATTATAGCGACCACGAGGAGGTTACCCCATGTGACTCTACCCTCCCTAGCAACCGGGCCAATTTGGTTGCTAAGGAGACCTGACTGGAGTCACTCAGCACACCCCTGGATTCGAACCTAAATGGTGATACTTATTAGATTCTGATTACTGTAATATAGTGTCATACTGTTGTTTGTTTACTCTCTCCCTCATGTTTCACAGGTGGAGCCGGAACGCATGATCAGCATTTCCATGGCAACAGTTTACTCGCCTGTTCCACCTATTTCTCACCGATTGCACTCCCTACTTATTCCTTGTGTTTTCCCTCTTTCCATGTGTTAACCATGCTCTTGTCTAGCTGGAGATTGCTCGTGTGTCTGTTGGTTGCCTGTCTCTAGAGGTGCGGTTACCTTCCTGTTTGCCGTCGCCTTCAGCTTTGCCTGTGTTGTTGCCCAGTTCCCTCGGAGGAGGATTCCTCGTTCTCTGCCCGCATGTTGGGGGAGAATCTCGCCTGGGCTTTGCTTCGCACCACACCAGCTTCAACGGACTCTCTTCGGATTGCTCCTGACTTCCACAGAGCACGCACTCATCATACTAACACACTCATTCCTCAGCCCGTTGAGCGTCTATTCCGTTTGACTCTGCTCATCTCTGCCTGTCCTCATTTACAAGACTGTTGTTAATAAACTCATTGAACTGTTTCCTTCTACGTTTGGGTCCCTTTGTTTCCGCTCACACTATGATAGTATAAATAGTCATTTTTGATACTGTTTTTTAGATTACGGTTCAAAAAATTACTGTAATACAACCATATCTTTAATCAAATAAGCATAAAAGTAGATTACATTTTACAATTTAAAATATATATATATACATTTTTAATTACATTAGTGAGAATTTGTGTAAAAAGTGCTTTTAATGAGGGTACAAATTGCTTAATTGTCATAAAAACAGTATATAAAAATAGAGAATTATGCTAAATAATATATAATTTGATATATATATATATACACACACACATTTAAATTAATTTACAATATAAATAATATATAATTTGATATATATATATACACACACACATTTAAATTAATTTACAATATAATATATAATTTGATATATATATATACACACACACATTTAAATTAATTTACAATATAATATATAATTTGATATATATATATATACACACACATTTAAATTAATTTACAATATAAATAATATATAATTTGATATATATATATATACACACACACATTTAAATTAATTTACAATATAATATATAATTTGATATATATATACACACACACACATTTAAATTAATTTACAATATAAATAATATATAATTTGATATATATATATATATATATATATACACACACACATTTAAATTAATTTACAATATAATATATAATTTGATATATATATATACACACACACACATTTAAATTAATTTACAATATAAATAATATATAATTTGATATATATATATATACACACACACATTTAAATTAATTTACAATATAATATATAATTTGATATATATATATACACACACACACATTTAAATTAATTTACAATATAAATAATATATAATTTGATATATATATATACACACACACATTTAAATTAATTTACAATATAAATAATATATAATTTGATATATATATATATACACACACACATTTAAATTAATTTACAATATAATATATAATTTGATATATATACACACACACATTTAAATTAATTTACAATATAATATATAATTTGATATATATATACACACACACATTTAAATTAATTTACAATATAAATAATATATAATTTGATATATATATACACACACACATTTAAATTAATTTACAATATAATATATAATTTGATATATATATACACACACATTTAAATTAATTTACAATATAATATATAATTTGATATATATATACACACACATTTAAATTAATTTACAATATAAATAATATATAATTTGATATATATATATATATATATATATACACACACACATTTAAATTAATTTACAATATAAATAATATACAATTTGTTTTGCATTAAATAAATGAGAAGTTGTGTAAAAAGTGCTTTATATGAGGGTACAAATTGTTTAATTGTCATAAGAATAGTGTACAACAATAGAGAATTATGCTAAATAATATATAATTTGATATATATGTATATTTATACATGAAATATATATATATATATATAATTGTCATATTGCAAAAGGTCTTTATGGTCCTAAAACCGGCTCCGTTTTCGAAAACAATGTTTTATTTCTCATTTCTCTGTGTGAAATTAGATTCTTTTTAATTGTGAGATTCACCCAGCTATATTTAACATTTTTAATCCAATTTGGTGAAAAAGTGTCTCTCATCAAATAACGAGTCACGAAAGAGACGTTCAGCATCACAGCTGGTTCATTCAGGTTCACACTCGAAACAGAAGTTTTGTAGCAGGTCATTGTGAAAATAAATTCACATACTGTTAAGATAGCATGGGTAGTGTGCTAGTTAGCATGCCACCTTAAACATACTATTTGTCACCTTTGTAGCGACTGCGTGTCAACTTAACATGGAAATAAAGTGTTGCTGGTTTTAAACATGATGCCACATTTCAATGCTTAAAACAAACATTTGCTGTCAAATAAACATCAATATATCATCCGTCTCTCCCTCGGCTTTATCTCTCTGACACATGTTTGTGCTCAGACGTCTTAGCATACATCAGCTAATCATTACAACCTGAGGTCATGACCCCGCCACACTCCCGCATTCAGCTGCAAACCACCCGGCCGGGCGGCTTCTTCACTGAGACCCGAAGCGATCGAGTCTGACTGCAGGAAACACAAAGAGGAAACGACCCTGTACTGCGTTCTCTCGAGTGCCACTTCAGGTTATTTATTTGGACAGGCGGAATATTTGTGCTATCTGTACGTTTAATGGCAGATGAGCTCGTTCGAGGTGTCATATAGCTCTGCTGAAGCTCTGGAGACGGGTGGCGTCTCTGAACCCTGTCTGACCCAACACACACACACACACACACACACACGCACACACAAACATAAACATCACCCCGTCACATCTGGAGTCTGACTTTATCTCCATCCTGACACTTTTTGAGCAGGACGGGCGGCAGACACTAATAACAGTGTTTGTAACAATCACACTCTTTGTGAAGGTGCTGTTGTGATGGATCACAAGCTCTGAAAACACATATATGCTTTCATTCAGGTCCTGGTGCTTGTTGCAGTATGACAAAAGGCAAAGTAGTGACAACTCACTTGTTCAGATCAGAGACACACTTATTACTGGTGTTTGTGAAGAGTTTGGCAAGTATCAGTATTACGATTGCGCACGCACGCATGCGCGCACACACACACACACACACGCATGCACACACACACACACACTCACTCACTCACACACACACACTCACGCTCACACACTCACACACTCACACTCGCTCGCTCACTCGCTCACTCACACACTCGCTCACACTCACACACTCACTCGCTCACACTCACACACTCACTCACACACTCGTTCGCTCACACTCACACACTCACTCGCTCACACTCACTCACTCGCTCGCTCGCTCACACTCGCTCACTCACACTCGCTCACTCACACACTCACACTCGCTCACGCTCACACACTCACTCACACGCTCACACTCGCTCACGCTCACACTCGCTCACACTCACTCACACTCACACTCACTCACACTCACACTCACTCACGCTCACTTGCTCACGCTCACACTCACTCGCTCACACTCACACTCGCTCTCACTCACACTCGCTCTCACTCGCTCACACTCACACTCGCTCACACTCACTCACTCACTCACACTCACACGCTCACTCGCTTGCACTCACTCGCTCGCACTCACTCGCTCACGCACTCACTCGCTCACTCGCTCACACTCACACACTCACTCACACACTCGTTCGCTCACACTCACACACTCACTCGCTCACACGCTCACTCACACGCTCACACACTCGGTCGCTCACACTCACACACTCACTCGCTCACACGCTCACTCACACGCTCACACACTCGCTCACACACTCGCTCGCACACACTCGCTCACACACACTCGCTCACACTCGCTCACTCACACTCGCTCACTCACACACTCACACTCGCTCACGCTCACACACTCACTCACACGCTCACACTCGCTCACAATCGCTCACACTCACTCACACTCACACTCACTCACTCACTCGCTCACGCTCACTTGCTCACGCTCACACTCACTCGCTCACACTCACTCACACTCACACGCTCACGCTCACTCGCTCGCACTCACTCGCTCACTCACACACTCGCTCACACTCACACACTCACTCGCTCACACTCACACACTCACTCGCTCACACGCTCACTCACACGCTCACACACTCACTCGCTCACACTCACTCGCTCGCACTCACTCACTCGCTCACACTCACTCGCTCACACTCACTCGCTCACACACACAAACAATCACATTGGCATAAGTATTCAGACCCTCAACTCAGTACTTAGTTGAAGCACCTTTGGCAGCGATTACAACCTCACGTCTTTTTGGGTGTTCTTTGAGATGTTCGATTGGGTTCAAGTCCAGGCTCTGGCTGGGCCACTCAAGGACATTCACAGAGTCCCTAAACCCCTCTTGCGTTGTCTCGGCTGTTTGCTTAGGGTCATTCGGCCAAGTCTGAGGTCCTGAGTGCTATGGAGAAGTATATCTCTGTGTTTTTCTGTGTTCAGCTTTCCTTCATCCCTGACCAGCCCCCAGTCCCTGTCGCTGAAAAACACCCCCACAGCATGATGCCACCACCACCATGCACCATAGTGTGCACTGTAGAGGGTGAAATGCCCAAAATCCTTCAGTTTGTCTTTGGGGGAACATTGTTCTCAAAGTGCTGGATTATTTGCACCTGTTGGCAAATTGACACGTCTCGAATGACCCTTGCTCTGGAAGGTCGAGGCTGTTTTTGGAGGCTCCTTATATACTATGACACGATTGACTCTCCTGTTTCACATCGCCTTATTAATTCAATTAGTCAAATTATAATTAGGCTTAAATTCCCCTTGTCCCAACTCATTGGAGCATGTTGCAATCATCTGATTTGAAATGACTGTACATAAAAACCCCAATGATATTCACAAGGAGAAACGTCATATAATGTGTAGTTTTAGTGCAAAGGAGACCAGTGCAGACAGACAGCACACTGGAGGATAAGTCATGCACTAAATAGGGAGCAAGGGAGCATCCTATATCTCTCCTATAACTGTTCTGAGACCAGTGCAGACAGACAGCGCACTGGAGGTTAAGTCGTGCACTAAATAGGGAGCAAGGGAGCATCCTATATCTCTCCTATAACTGTTCTGAGACCAGTGCAGACAGACAGCACACTGGAGGTTAAGTCGTGCACTAAATAGGGAGCAAGGGAGCATCCTATATCTCTCCTATAACTGTTCTGAGACCAGTGCAGACAGACAGCGCACTGGAGGTTAAGTCATGCACTAAATAGGGAGCAAGGGAGCATCCTATATCTCTCCTATAACTTTTCTGAGACCAGTGCAGACAGACAGCACACTGGAGGTTAAGTCAAGCACTAAATAGGGAGCAAGGGAGCATCCTACAGCTCTCCTATAACTGTTCTGAGACCAGTGCAGACAGACAGCACACTGGAGGTTAAGTCATGCACTAAATAGGGAGCAAGAGAGCATCCTATATCTCTCTATATAGTTAAGTGCGTTCACTCCTAAAATCTGATCAAAAGTTCAGTTTCAGGCTGCAGATGATGTTTGGATCACTCGACATGTTTGACACACATGAGACAATGATCATCAGTACATAGATTCACCATTTATAATGTGTAATTTTATTTGAAAATGGTTAACTGTGATTGGATGATGCTGGACATTACTGTGAATCTGAATTAATTATGATAATTTCTGATGTAATGTCTGTAAAACATGAATAACCAACACGCCTGGAAACATAAACAATTTGATTAAAAAAAGACTTTCTATAGCTTGATATTATTTAAAATGTCACAATGTAGTGCTGTTTATGAGGTGCGACTGGTGACAAATCAAAAAGGGAAATGGAAAATGCACACAGCAGTCATGACTGTTTTAGTCTTGTCCCAGACCCCAAACTTTCAATATGAAACTATGAAAACACCTTGTAAAAATAGTCATTATTACACACTGAACAAACGTGAAAATGATTTCTGTACATTTTTCAAAAACTCCGACTATCGAGCAGTTGTGGCATCATTCCCATCACACCAAACAATCTTGCCCCTAATAAAGTTTTTCAAATGAGTGTACTTGTTAACCACGTGGACAAAAGTATCAATGAAGAGGAAGCTTGAGATGAAATGAGACGAGAAGAAAAAAAAAAAAAAAATTTTAAATTTATCATTTATTTATTTTATCTTCTCCCCAATTCGGAACGCCCAATTCCCAATGCGCTCCAAGTCCTCGTGGTGGCGTAGTGACTCACCTCAATCCGGTTACCCCAAGTGACTCTACCCTCCCTAGCAACCGGGCCAATTTGGTTACCCCATGTGACTCTACCCTCCCTAGCAACCGGGCCAATTTGGTTACCCCATGTGACACTACCCTCCCTAGCAACCGGGCCAATTTGGTTACCCCATGTGACTCTACCCTCCCTAGCAACCGGGCCAATTTGGTTACCCCATGTGACACTACCCTCCCTAGCAACCGGGCCAATTTGGTTACCCCATGTGACTCTACCCTCCCTAGCAACCGGGCCAATTTGGTTACCCCATGTGACTCTACCTTCCCTAGCAACCAGGCCAATTTGGTTACCCCATGTGACTCTACCCTCCCTAGCAACCGGGACAATTTGGTTACCCCATGTGACTCTACCCTTCCTAGCAACCGGGCCAATTTGGTTGCTTAGGAGACCCGACTGGAGTCACTCAGCACTGAACTCAGCCTTAGCAAGATGGTCATTTTATTTAAAAAAATGCTAAAAATATAATTTCCATCAGTGTAATTTCCATCACAGAATTCAATTAGACACACAAATGCATGTTCTACTAATTAAGCATCTAAATATCTAACATGTGCATTTAAAAAGAGAGAAAGCCGTTGCTTTAAGTGTGAGAGACTTCTTTGTTCTAACATGATTATAACCTCAAACCCACAATGACTTACTACAGACTGACCACTTCATTGTGTAACAGGCCCGTGTAAACTTTAGTCATCTGTGTTTCAACGTAAACCCACAGAGCTCACTGGGAAATCGTGTGGGCCTGTGCGAAACACATATTGTATGGCCATTAAAGGGGGAAGCAAGTACCCAGGTTGATTTCTGAAATGAAGGGGGAATGTAACGGGAAGTGAATGATTCTTAGAACTACAACTAACCACCGATCACATTTAAACTGGCCACTGTTCCTTCATTCCATGACCACGAACAACAGACTAGGTCACACATGTTCAATGTCATTTTAAGGGGTTATAAGAAGTTGTATTAGCCCAAAATTGATATCTAATCAGTGTTCCTGTAGCTCAACTGGTAGAGCGTGGCGCTAGCAAGGCCAAGATCATGGGTTTGATTCCCAGAAACACATAAACTGATGCAATGGATACCTTGAATGCACTGTAGGTCGCTTGGTCCTCAGCCACTCCTCCACCCTCTAACGGACGACAGCTGTGCCTCCCCGGGCGGACCGGAGGCAGTGTTCCGGCCCCTTGGGGACGGAACACCCCGCCGTGTTTTCGGGATACAGAAGGGGTCTCCCCCGGCACTGGCAGCGGTTCTCCCGCTCCATGCGGTCAGCCAGCAGCGGTTCAGCGGCTGGTAGGGGTCTCCTCCGCCACTGGCAGTGGCCATGACTGCTCCAGGCGGTCGGTCAGGAGCCCCTTCTCCCATCGTGGTCAACGCCCGGACCTCTGCTCTCAGGCGGCCGGGCTCCTCCGTCCCCCGCGGCTGCTCTGTTGGGGTGGATGTAAGTGGCAAGGACTCTACTACGGCGCATTCCTCCTCCTTCCTGGATTTCGGCAACATTGTAAAGGGGTAAAGGGAAAGGATGAGGCGAGAACTGGACTGACAATATAAATAATAGTTTAATATATAACTGAAACAAAAAGCCAAACACAAAAAGGTGTCGGACAGCTGTCTGTAAATCTCTCTCTCTTCCAGACTGCAGCTTCCAGTCGCCCTTTATCCGTCTCTGAGGCTTGATTAGCCTGATTAGGGGCCGGGTGTGCGGAATCCCCGCCACACCGTTTTACTGCCATCGGTCTACGACATCGCTAGGTGTGACCTGGAGCTCCACCAATCTTGAGGCCGACGACTCATTTTGTTTACGTTGTTCAGTCAGTCAAGATCAGTTCACACGAACACACCAGCGTGCCGTTATTAGCGAGCTGGTGCAAATGTACCTACATCTGTACGATCGTTCTCATAGAGACATTTTCCAAAAACATCAACAAAAGGAATCAAATACTCTCAAGTGCCCAAAGATACGCCTCTCTTATCATCATTCTTCTGTCTTTATTCTGCACATTAACACTCTTTTATGCACCCATCTTTGCAGTAGTTCCAGTCTCATCATAAATGACAATAACAGAGTGTAATCGGTGCATATTATGGCCGTGTATTAGCGCATTAGCATCATGAATTCTGAGTACTGAGTACCGAGTACTCATGAGTAAAGTCAGCGGCCTCTTTTTTGCATAATTCAAGAAAACAAAAGTGCCTCTGGTAAGAATAATTAAATAATAATTATAATCAACAACCTAAAATCAATAGTTTTATATGTTCCCATCGTTATATATTCAATGGCAATCCGCAATGCATCATGGGATTGTAGTTTGTGCCCTCATGACTTGTACGTTTGACTTTATGTCCGATTTTACAATACTTTTCTGTCTGAAAACCAAAATTCGTGATGTGATTCTCCTCGTAGCTGGTTGGTTCAGTTCATGGATTAAAACTCTTTTATGCAGGATTTTATAAAAACTCAATGGAAGAAATAAATGGGGAAAATACTTCCAGAACCGGGTTTGTGTTGTTTACGTGCCATTTAAATGTGACCTATATCTTAAACACAAATTCTATAATATCCATCCATCCATCTTCAACCGCTTATCCGAAGTCGGGTCGCGAGCAGCTCCAGCAGGGGGCCCCAAACTTCCCTATCCCGAGCCACATTAACCAGCTCTGACTGGGGGACCCCGAGGCATTCCCAGGCCAGTGTGGAGATGTGATCTCTCCACCTAGTCCTGGGTCTTCCCCGAGGCCTCCTCCCAGCTGGACGTGCCTGAAACACCTCCCTAGGGAGGCGCCCAGGGGGCATCCTTACCAGATGCCCAAACCACCTCAACTGGCTCCTTTTGACGCAAAGGAGCAGCGGCTCTACTCCGAGCTCCTCACGGATGACTGAGCTCCTCACCCTATCTCTAAGGGAGAGTCCCGCCACCCTTCTGAGGAAGCCCATTTCGGACGCTTGTCCTCGTGACCTAGTTCTTTCAGTCATGACCCAGCCTTCATGACCACAGGTGAGGGTAGGAACGAACATTGACCGGTAAATCGAGAGCTTTGCCTTCCGGCTCAAATCTCTTTTCGTGACAACGGTGCGATAGAGTGAGTGCAATACCGCCCCGCTGCCCCGATTCTCCGGCCAACCTCCCGCTCCATTGTCCCCTCACTCGTGAACAAGACCCCGAGGTACTTGAACTCCTTCACTTGGGGCAATACCTCCTTCCCCACCCGGAGTACGCACTCCATCGGTTTCCCGCTGAGAACCGTCGCCGCAGATTTAGAGGTGCTTTTCTATATCTATAATATCATTAAATATTATATCATCGTTATTCATCTTAAAACTTCTATTGTGACTGTTCAAACCCAGAGTCACAACTTTTGAGAGCTAATGTCCATCAATATATATATTTGATAGAGCTGAAATTTAACACGTTCATTATTGCCATTAATATTTGCCTGTTTAATGCATAATTATTTTTTTTTAATGCAATTAATGCAGTATCCGTTTTTTTCAACTTCCTGAAACTTCACTAATGTTTTAGTCCTTCGGCTAAAATTGGAATCTATACATTTCCAGGAGGTGCACGCTCGACTAGACCGCACATCCTAGCACAGAAACCGAGTGTGTGGAGCAGCGCGCGCTTATTATACTCGGCGTAATCACAGGAGTGGATTTAATGTACGGCGAAAGCAGTGAGCCAAGCGTGGGAGAGATACGGGCGAGCATTCCAAAATATGCAAAATATTCCATTTTGTTCCATTGTAAGTGTCTAACAGATTTATGCATTTTTTTTAAGACGAGTCGAAATGATGTGTTTGTGGTAATCAACATTATGCCACAAATGCCGTCGATTGAGCTCAACTTGAACCCGGAATATTCCTTTAAAAAAAGTTCACTGGAAAAAATCCCAACTTTTAATTACCGCACGTCCACCGATTTTATGGCATGTATACGATTAATTGTATCAAAGATTTATATCAGTAAAAATGTGTCTAATTAACATTTTTAACATGCATATATTTAAATAATTAAAATAAATGACGACTAACCAATTTCTTGCTCATTCTTTGTGACTAAGTATGAAGTAAATATATTATATATTTGTATCTGCTTTGATGCATCACCATTAATTGTGATTAATCACAGAGAAATGTGCAATTAATTCGTTACAATTTAATATACTGTATATCGGCACCTTTCTGTGTAATGCTATCAGTATGTCGCATTTAATTGCATTTTACGAGGTAAATCAAAAACACAATTATGACGAATTTTAAGCTAGATTGATGTGAAACGTCAAACTAAAACGGTCGAATGTGTAAATGGCCCAAATCAGATTTTAAGATGTCATATTAGCGTGGTTGGCTTCAGACGGGACCCAAAATATTGGATTTTGTCACGTATAAAGACTCAAATCTGTCGTGTCACAATATCCTGTATATTTATAACTTGAACTGAGCGACAGACATGTTTAGCTTCATCGCGACTGTGCTAATACGTTACAGATTTATCTCATTGTGATGTCATTATCTCTTCATCACTGCATATATTCTGGTTATCATTACAACCCCTGTAATATCATCTGAAACAAATGAGTCAGACAAACGTTTGTCCAAAAAAACCCTTAATGAAAAAAAAAGAAAAAGTGGAGGCGTCCGCGCAATCTGGCTACAAGCGCGATTGCATAAACAGAAATGTTTAAAAATAAAGATAACATTAAATATCGAGGAGAGGACGAGGCTGAAAAGGTAGTTTACATTCTTAGCCGAGTCGTCTTGATAACAGGCCAAAAGAAATATGAGACGTTTAAAATGTGTGCATTAACATAATTTATTGGGCTCCTACTAAGCTCAAGCGTTGTCCCGTTTTTTCAGGGTCTAAGACAAACGATGGGTCCCGCCTTGAGAAAGAATGGGAGCAAGAAATCACCTACGGTTGCTAATCGCTTAAAACAACACTATATTTACCGACTAACAAGCACCCAACGTTCCAGGCTGTTCCCTCCCTCTGATCGGGATTTGGGACCTCCGACAAAAAAGCCCACTTGATTTATGTCAGGTTATTTGGGAACGCTTTCATTTGCAAAAAGGGAGGAGGGGAGGAAACAAAGAGGGGAGAGATTTCATAACTCTTTGTATATGTCTGGACGTCTTCCATGCATTCCGATTTTTAACCAATTTACGTCCAAACGGAATGACTCCGGAATTAATGAGGCTCTCGCCTCGAGTTCCAGCTCGGCCGAGGTCGAGTAAATCATCCTCAGCGGCTCCAATCGTCTTCTGCGTTCTCCCTTTTTTTCACTCACATTCTACGATAACAGACAGATGTGGGCTCTGAGAAATACCACCTCATTGACACGTTCTGTCTATCCAGCGGGACATATTTCACTCCGAGTGCGCCAGGCGCTGTAAACGGGGCTTTTAAGGGAGTTTTAGGCCGGTGATGTATGAGTCAAGGCTCAGAGTGGAGGTCAAAGGTCACCGTGTTAGCTTCACATTGCTGCCTCTTGTTGATGTTAAACGCATTTCTTTCTCCAGGGGCTTCCCTCGGTTTCCATTGGCCTCCCGTTTTGTCCCGAGTAAATGAAGAGTTTTATTCGAGTGATTTAGTGGCTCCTTTTCCTTTTGAATTAACATTTCAGAGAGGTAATTGCTAAATCATCCAGGGCACGTTAATGCCGCGTAAAATAATGACATCATGGACGTTAATGCCTAATAGAATTCCACCTCACTCGTAACCAATGGAAATAAATCAGCTGGATTTTACACGGCAAAAGAGTGTTGTCACTTCATCTAAAAGCAATTTACATTCGATATATTCCAATGATAGTGTTTTACAATCAAGAGGAAAAGAATGACTACATGTCCCAACAGGACCGTTTAGGCTAATAGGTGCCGGCTAGCTGCTATTAGCGCACGATTTACAAGATCTGAATATGGCTGCGTTTTGGATTACGTACCACACAGCTGTAGGTTAACATTTTACAATTGATCATTTAAACATCGTGAGGAGTGTGAACATTTACGAACAAACATCTCATTCTAGTGTTGCTATGGTAGCACCATACGCCATCATGAGTATTTCTCAATTAAAGGGATACTTCACCCCCAGAATGTACATCTTCTTTAATCGTTTATTCACTCTTATGTGGTTCCAAACATGTCTGACTTTTTCATCTTCTGTAGCACACAAAAGGTGTTTAGCAGAATGTTAGTGACTGACAGCCTAGTCACCATTCACTTGCACTGTATGGAAAAAAGACGGTCAAGATGTAGCTTCACGGCATCATTTAATTCTTTTATGCGATATATGAGAACGTTTTGGTCTATCAAAGATTTTTGGGTACATTTTTGTCATGAATGTGCATGCCAAATTTAGTATGAATCAGACTTATGCAACCGGTCCTGGTTGCCCAACTCCGAACAGGTCTCGAACCGGAGTGGGAGGCGGGTGCGCTAACAAGGAGGCTAAAGGCTACAGCCTATTGCGTCAGTCGCTAGTGCACCTCTTGAGGTCAGGAGAGTGATGTTTACACACCAGCTGGCTCCCGTTACACTCACCCCCCCAAACCTCACTCCGATCCCATGTTGCGGCATCATTGTAACCGGCCCTGGTCCCCCGCTCCGAACGGGACTCCAACCGGCATGGGAGGTGTGTGCGCTAACAAGGAGGCTAAAGGCTACAGCCTATAGCGTCAGTCGCTAGTTCGCCTCTTGAGGTTTACACATTGCACAGCTATCTATCAGCTGATGCCCATTACACTCACCCCCCTAAAGCTCACTCCCATCCGGGTCACGGCACCATTGTAACCAGCCCTGTCGCCTCGCTCCGAACGGGACTAGAACCGGCATCTGCGGAGTGGGAGACGGGTGCATTAACAAGGAGGCTAAATGCTACAGCCTCTAGCATCAGTTGCTAGTGTACCTCTTGAGGTTTACACATTGCACAGCTATCTACCAGCTGGCTCCCGTTACACTCACCCCCCTAAACCTCACTCCCACTCGGGTCATGACACCATTGTGGCCCTGGTTACCCCACTCCGAACGGGACTCGAACTGGCGTCTCTGGCAAGGGAGGCATGTGCACTGACAAGGAGGCTAAAGGCCTCTAGTGTCAGTCGCTAATGCACCTCTTGAGGTCAGGAGAGTGAGGTTTATATACTGCACAGATATCTATCAGCTGGCTCCCGTTACACTTACGCCCAGGGTGCAATTAAAAAAGTAGATTTTTCCGAAAATTAAAAACGCCGGGAAATCCAGTTGGTCATGTTATGCATTCGACTCTGCATGACCCAAGTTATTAGCATAAACAATTGTGAAACTTTAAACTGTTGGTGGCGCTAGAGGGTTTGAGATAGAGACCCCAAATTTGCTATGTTATAGGTTCAGACTGTCCTCTATCAATCTGCCAAATTTCATAACTTTCCTCCAAACTTTGTTTTATGGGCTGTCATAGACTTCCATAGGGAAGGAGGACTAACAGATACAATGGGTGCCAACGCTTCTTCGCTGCTTGGCCCCAAATAACATTGACGACATTAATATTAACATCACAATAGACCGGTTTATTAGGCTGAATATACACCGCAAGGCCTAATGCAAAAACCATTTTCAACTGTGTACATTTATGAACGTTTTCGCTACTATGCGATAGATCGCGCAGAAAAACAAATTGCTTTTTTATTTCAGTACCGACTTCATAATGGAATATGAGTATGTCTGATATCCCATCCCATCACTGATTTTGTCATAGTTCATCTAAAACTGTCTGCAATTACAGCCATTACATACTTCAGCCACTTTCAAATAAACTACAAGAGGATGTCAGCCGGGTTTTCTGAGACTAAGCAGCGGTGCAAACGCTCTTGGCCGATGTTTCCAAGGGAACACCTTGATGGCCATAATTACTGTCATGTTCCGAGAGTGATGAGAGACACCAGAGGTCCAAATAAAACGTGAAATGCTTTCAATATAATAGATGGTATCTCTTTGTTTAGAAATTCCACAGACCATCTGCTGCACATCTAGTGAGCAGCACAGACGCTTTCTCTCTGGCGTTCGCTTAAGTGATTTGGTCTTTTAGTCATCGCGCCCGCATCCAGGCTTGTGGTTTATTGAAGGAGCACCACGTATGTTTTAATGTTACCGGGATCCTTGGAGTTCACTTTGACGATCTGCTAGTGCCAGTTAAATACGGCCTGACTAATCCAGCAGTTTTGTTTATGGAAGCTGTAGGACTTTGTTGGCATGCCCACTGTCAGCACCCAAGGCATCTGCTGCTCTCTAATGCTTCTACTACCTAAAATGGAACAGACAAAAGGCCCTACAAACCTGTCAGGCCCTTGAAAACATGATGACGAGACCATAGTAACCAGAATTCCCATGGGCGCAATTAATGCACGATTAACCAACTTCAAAGTCGATTCCAATGAGATGGAGACCACTCTATTTACGTTCGAAGCCAATATATGATGCTTGAAAAGGAACATTATATCAATTTACGATGATACATCTTTCACGGGCTAACAATATATGTTTAGTGTGTTTTTGGGCAAGAGATTTGGAAAGAGGCCATCCATACAAGTATGATAGTTTTGGCACGTGAATACGGAAAAAATCTGTGGGTGCGTTTAAGTTTGGGGGTGGCATGATAGATCAGTCATTTTGTGGCCCAAACCACTATATGATGTTGCCTTTCATAAGAGCTACTATTTTGGGACTTTTCTGCCCACATTGGGTGCATCCACTTAGAAGAATTTGGCTGTGCAGATATCATTTATCCCATTCTTGGAAACTAGTTTTTCTCCGTTAAAATCAACATGAAATGGCGTTCCGTTTTCCGTGTGCCGCTATGCGAATTTCGTCATTAGTACGGTACGTGCGGACCGCCAGTATGAAGCCCAGTTTTTCTAGACAGGTGGACGGCCTGCGTCTGTATGTGTATATATGTATGTATGTATGTATGTATGTATGTGTATATATATATATATATATATGTGTGTATCTAGGTTCTAGTGAGGCACTTACAATGGAAGTCAATGGAGCCAATCCGTTAACGTTATAGACACATGTAAACATTATGCATGATTTTAATGAAGATAAAATGACTAACTAACCGCATCTGTGTAAAGTTACATCCAGTTTTACAACTTCATTGCCATGACGGTGTAACGCCATAAACCGTAAAACCCAAAAACGTCCATAAAAATGGCGACTAAACAACTTTACAGCTCAAATAATACACAAGAAGAATTAATGTGTGCTTTTATAAAATTATAAGTGTTGCCGGTCCTTCTCGCCCCCGTTCTGAACGTCGAACCGGCGTCTCCGGCATGGGAGGCGGGTGCGCTAACAAGGAGGCTAAAGGCTACAGCCTATAGCGTCAGTCGCTAGTGCACCTCTTGAGGTCAGGAGAGTGAGATTTACACACCAGCTGGCTCCCGTTACACTCACCCCCCCTAAACCTCACTTCCATCCGGGTCACGGCACCACTGTTGCCGGTCCTTCTCGCCCTGCTCCTAACGGGACTAGAACCAGCGTCTCCGGCATGGGAGGCGGGTGCGCTAACAAGGAGGCTAAAGGCTACAGCCTCTTTACACACCAGCTGGCCACCGTTACACTTACCCCCCTAAACCTCACTCCGATCCCAAGTTGCGGCATCATTGTAACCGGCCCTGATCCCCCACTCCGACGGGACTCCAACCGGCATGGCAGTTGTGTGCGCTAACAAGGAGGCTAAAGGCTACAGCCTCTAGCGTCAGTCGCTAGTGCACCTCTTGAGGTCAGGAGAGTGAGGTTTACACACCAGCTGGCCACCGTTACACTCACCCCCCCAAACCTCACACCCATCCGGGTCACGGCACCACTGTTGCCGGTCCTTCTCGCCCCCGCTCAGAACAGGACTCGAACCGGCATCTCCGGCATGGGAGGTGTGTGCGCTAACAAGGAGGCTAAAGGCTACAGCCTCTAGCGTTAGTCGCTAGTGCACCTCTTGAGGTCAGGACAGTGAGGTTTACACACCAACTGGCTCCCGTTACACTCACCCCCCTAAACCTCACTCCGATCCCATGTTGCGGCATCATTGTAACCGGCCCTGGTCCCCCGCTCCGAATGGGACTCCAACCGGCATGGGAGGTGTGTACGCTAACAAGGAGGCTAAAGGCTACAGCCTCTAGCGTCAGTCGCTAGTGCACCTCTTGAGGTCAGGAGAGTGAGGTTTACACACCAGCTGGCTCCCGTTACACTCACCCCCCTAAACCTCACTCCGATCCCATGTTGCGGCATCATTGTAACCGGCCCTGGTCCCCCGCTCCGAATGGGACTCCAACCGGCATGGGAGGTGTGTACGCTAACAAGGAGGCTAAAGGCTACAGCCTCTAGCGTCAGTCGCTAGTGCACCTCTTGAGGTCAGGAGAGTGAGGTTTACACACCAGCTGGCTCCCGTTACACTCACCCCCCTAAACCTCACTCCCATCCGGGTCACGGCACCACTGTTGCCGGTCCTTCTCGCCCCCGCTCAGAACAGGACTCGAACCGGCATCTCCGGCATGGGAGGCGGGTGCGCTAACAAGGATGCTAAAGGCTATAGAAGGCTAAAGGCTAAAGGTTTATACACAGCTATCTATCAGCTGGCTCCTGTTACATAAGCTTCACACTTCTGCCTTTAAACCCATTGTAAGTGCCTCACTGTAACCTTGATTTTAGTTTTATTATTTTAAAAAGGAGGGACGAGTCGAAATTACTTTTGTGTACTTTATTGAACCTGGAATATTTCTTTAAGCTTCACTGCCAAACAAAACACTAAAACCTAGATGCTGTTGGGAACACCGGATGAATTTATGCCAAACTTCTACCAGGCTCAATGACACAGTTCTTATTCCTTCTGAAGAATGACCCAGGCCCTAGCGTTGCCATCCAACATCTTTGGTCTGACAACAAAAAAAAATGATTACTCACGTAATCTACATGCATAAGGATTTTCCATTTCTTCGGTCTGTGTTGAGCTCAAAGGAGACGGTCAAAGAGAAAAAAACAGCCATGAATTTTCAAAGAAAAGCCATTGCAGTGGATCATCCCTCTTTCATCACCACGAGGGAAAAGATCAGATCCCCTCGATATCTTTAATTTCAGAAAGTATGCCAGTGAGTGAAGCACTCATTCAGAGATTTAGAGCGCACTCGTAACAGCACCACTGCTGAGACAAAAAAGCTATTCTAAACCACAGGTATGATTTATGAATGAGGACTAGAGACCAACGCAAAATTAATTGTAGGAAATGCAAGGGTAGGCCAGCGATACATCCAAGATATACTTTCCCTGGCTCCTGGACCTATGGAAAGCCTGGGTGGCCATTGTGACCGCTTCCTTTGGTTTTCCATGGTAATGTCATTGCGTCGGTCTACGTAACAATCTCATCGCTACGTGCGAGAGATCAGGTTGACTTTGATTGTTCGAGCAAACTCAAACAACAGCTTACGTGCTACTGACCAATGGCTTCCTCAGGTCTCAAAAGCAAATCTTGACTTTCGGTTTCACAGTGCGGAAAGCCACATAGGACATTATGGTCAGCGGAGAGCGAGACTTAATCGTTTCTCCCGAACAGTGTAGCATATTGGTCTTTGTTTTAGATCGACTTGAGTGTTGAACGATGTTCAGTCTGTTTGACATTTAGCTGACTTGCGATCGCAGCCCAGTGGGTTAGTTGTCTTAGTGGGACACACCCGGAAACTTGACAGGAACCGAGCACTGAATCATTGGCGTTGCCGCTGTACTTGGAGTCATTACGTCTTGATATCTGTTGATGAAAGGCACTGCAGAGAAGGACTATCGGGTGTATAGTCCAGTATAAAACATCAGAAAGTGTTCTTCAGAGAGCAGTGAATCTGTAACACTCACAACCCAGTATAACGACAATCATTGGCACACAGTTCACATCAATCCATTTCACAAGTGAATTTGTCAATCAGTCGGAGGTTTATTATGAGGGCTTGTTTAAGGACCCTTCAATGTACACCTGCATCGGAGCGTCTCACTTTGGTTGCGTTGCATCATAAACACTGTTTTAATGTCACTGTGTCAAGTTAAATGTAGTTTAATACTTAGAAAAACACGTCTTGAGATCCCTGCGTTCAGATATGCGCTCCATTAAGCCGTTTAAACGCAAGTACGCATCCGTCTTTGTTGTTGTGACAGGGCGGAGGGCGGGGCCGGGTTGTGATGCTACACACCCGGTCCCGTATCAGGCTAATCAAGCCTCCGAGAGGGATAAAGGCCGATGGCAGACGGTGGTGCGACGAGAGAGAGTTAATTTACGGACATGTCCGTCATGTGTGTGTTTTGTCTTTTAAGTTTATCATTAAAATATTATTTATATCGTCAAGTCGGTTCTCGCCGCCTCCTTGCCCTTGAACTACGTTACAGTTGTTGTCGCTATCGATTGTGGTTTGTTCTCTGTATAAGCTGTACGTTGCCTATACAGCTGAAGTTTCACTTACTGCCCCCTGGAGTAAACAGGTGGTACTACACGCTTGAGTTACTCAGGAATTTGGGTCGGCGCTGTTAATTCAGTGTGATTCATTAGCTAAAAATAATGCGTTAAAAAACAGCACCAACCCGAACAGCATTCAGAGATGATATTCTTCCTAGCACAATTGTACAGAGTGGTTATCCGAGTTACCGTAGACCAGTCTGGCCATTATCTATTGACCTCTCTTAACAACAAGATATTTCCATCCACAGAACTGCCGCTCACTGGATGCTTTTTTGGTTTTTGGCACCATTTGGAGTAAATTCTAGAAAGTGTTGTGTGTGAAAATCCCAAAAATACTCAAACCAGCCCGTCTGGCACCAACAATCTTGCCACGCTCCAAAGCACTGAGGTCACATTTTTTTCCCCATTCTGATGGTTGATGTGAACATTAACTGAAGCTCCTGACCTGTATCTGCATGATTGTACGCATTGCACTGCTGCCACATGATTGGCTGATTAGATAATCACATGGATGATTGTTGATGCCAGACGGGCTTACGAGATCAGGCTAGAAACGTCTCAAATCAAGACAATCTTGGAATGGGGCGGCTGTGGCTCAGGTGGTACAGCGGGTCAGCCGCTAATCGCAGGGTTGGTGGTTTGATTCCCGGCCCACATGACTCCACATGCCGAAGTGTCCTTGGGCAAGACACTGAACCCCAAGTTGCTCCCAATGGCAGACTGGCACCTTGCATGCAGCTCTGCCACCATTGGTGTGTGAATGGGACACAGTGTGAAGCGCTTTGGTAACCTCTAAGGTTAAAAAAGGCGCTATATAAGTGCAGACCATTTGCCATTTGGAATTTAAACTGGTCTAAGCTTTCTTTTTTCAGTAGAGAAGTTGAATATAAAACTGAAGCATT